>CM038795.1:206750397-207350397 GCA_021764765.1 Vicia sativa | reverse complement strand
ATAACTAATAACTAATAAGTGTAACTACTCTCCAACCAACTAACGACCTATAACAAATTGGTTACCCTTACCAACAAAATTCTATAAAATGAGATGGGTTTACAATTAAATAAAAATATATAAGATTTTACCTTGAAAATAAAATAGAGACTAAACCTATAATTAATAAAAACTATAGAGCCAACAAATTTGTTTATGTTCTTCCATAACCCGCATGGTTATAAAACCAAACAAAAGATTGATAATATAAGTTTACACAAAACATAATAAAAGGATTAATAAGAAAGTAATCAAACGAAAGAAAAAAAAACAAATGGAAAAAGAGAATCCAACAAAAAAACTCGTAAGACGTAAGCATTGTTGTTTTGGTATCTCTGTAAAGGAAAGTAGATGGAACATCATATCCAAGTGCACATGAGAAGGATACTCATCGTTTAAATAAATAAACAGAAGGAAGTAGAGAATCCAAGAAACAAAACTAGTTAAAACAATATATCCATGGATATTGAAATAATTTTCTGATTCTCATTCTTAAAATATTGTAGTACACTTTGGACACGTAAGTGTTTCTTATTTACACCTTTTCTATTTCTTGTTTCTATGGAAAAAACAAATTAGCAAAAACTATAGCTATAAACTTCCATTATTTAATTTAACTTTTTAGTTGGCAAACTAACAATTAATTTTAAATAATTAAACCAATGGAAAGCACTTGTTAATATATAATTGTCATGATTTTAATTGACATTATGATTTAGGGCCATGGCCTCAGCTGGCTCACTAAGATCCGCCCATGTTTACATTAAGTTGGCATCTAATGATAATAATTATACTTCTTTCAAAAAGTAATATTTATTTAGTAGGTATGCTACTAAAGTTAGAGTTGATGGAAATTGGTTGTGACCAATTAATATTTTATTTAGAATTTTTATATTGATATTGTTTGTCTATTAAAGTTTATAAGAGGAATACTTTTAAATGATCTTGGTTCACCTTTTGTATGTTTATAACTTGCATTGCATGTATAAGGGTTCACTTGTTTTATTTTTAAAAACATGATTTTAAAAATAATAATTTTACTATAAAAAATTTGAAATAGTATAATATATATTTTATTTTTATATGTTAAAATATTGTTTTCACCATTAAAAATATAATTTATTGGAGATTATAAGATAGTAAAAATCATATAATTTTTAAAGGGTTAAACAATTCCGCTGCCGTATAAACGAGTTTTGATTTACTCTCTTTAATTATTTTTTTTAATACTCCCTTATATTTTTTACTATTCTTAAACGTGTAAAAATCAGAGGATAAATAAAAAAAAATTATAGGTGATAATTTTTATACTTGGGGGAAAAAGACTAAGCATTTCAAAATTTTTGAGGAATATTCAAAAAAAAAATATTAAAAGAGGATAAATCAAAATTCGCCTATATAAAAAGGGGAATTGTACATTTAACCATTTTTTAATGACATGTCTCGGTAATAGATTTTAAAATAAAATTATTTAAAATCATTTTAAATTTAAATAATATTTTAAAATTTGAATTAAAAATGTAACATAAAATTAAAATATCTAATATAAAATGTTATGAAATATTATTTAACTAAATTTATTATTTGATTTTTTAAACACAAATATGAATACTATAAAAAAATCATTAAAAATACTCAAACTAATAATCCTAAATTGTATCATTTAATCTCTAAAAAGATTTAAGATGTTGAAATAAAATTTGTGTATACCACATCCCTAAGGTTTTGATGATAACAAAAAATTTAAAGAATAATTGACTATACTAATGTGTGTTCGAGTGCGTAGGTACATAAATTAATATATTGATTGAAAGTTAGTTATGATGTTACACTGAACATCTAACGAGAGTCTCTAATGATGCAAATTTTGAAGATCAAACTATGAAGAATCAGCTTCTAATCAGGCTATCTTGTGATGATCTAAACCTGGAGATTCCAAACTCTGATCAAGTCATCTTTTGATGATCAGAACTTGAAGAACTAGCTTATGATCATCTTTTGATGATCAGAACCTGAAGATTTCAGACTCTGATTTGGTCAACTTCTGAAGATCAAAATCAACCTTTGATGACCCATAGTGTGAAGGATCAAAAGTTAAGAGTCAGACTATAAAGGATCAAAACCTGAAGTAAATCAAAGCTCGAGAACTAAGTAAAGTATGACATGTCACAATCAAACTTTGAGGTCAATTTGTCTTCTTTTGATCACGTGAAAACTTTAATAGAAATTTGTATAAGACTGAGGAATTTCAACTGATAATTCCTTTTGTAGCAAATAAGTTTCAAATGGCATTGCAACGACACTAACCATATCATGAAGTTTCCAACAAATATACTGATGCTTATATCCGAGACTCATTTTTGCAAGAAGTCTTCTCCAACGTCTCTTCGCTGGTTTTCTATAAATAGAGCAGAAGAATTAGAGAAAACACAACACTGTGCTTTGACAATCAAAGAGTTGTTACCCTATCAAGTCTATAATACAAGCTTAACTTAGAACTTTTTACCAATTGCATATTTTTAGAAATTCTTAAGTCTTGTAGTCTTTTTGTGTTGTATTTTGTCTAAACCTCTGATTGTATATCAAATGAATTTCATCTCAATTCTCTTAATTATTTGTTATAGAGTCATAAGTCTCTTGCTTGTATGCTTGGGTAATTTAAGCCCCTTGTTTGTGTGGTGGAGTGTTTAGAAATCTCTTGCTTGCATGCTTAAGCATTTAAGTCTCTTACTTGTGTGTTTGAGCATTAGAAGTCTCTTGCTTATGTGTTTGAGCAGTTTGTAATCAAATTTAATTATAATGGATATCCTTTGGAAGTTTAAGGAGACTGGACTACTCCTGAATTGTGGGAGGAACCATGATAACTACTTGTGTCTCTCTTTCCTTTTTCTCTATCTCTTAATTGTTTTTATTCACTGCTACTCACCAGACTTTGAATATGATTCTAATCATGTATTCAGAATCTGACAAGAGTATTTGTTAGGAGAAAAAGTTAACATAATTCAACCCCTTCTTGTGTTTTTCTCACATTCCACAAGCATTAGAGCACGATTTATGCACTAACACTTAACAATGTTATGGAAAAGATACTGAGAGAAAATCAACATGACTGAAGTACATGAATCCAATAGCACATTAACTTCAATAAAAAATTATACTTATAAACCTTCAACCTCTAGTAGAGATTCTACTGAGTTTGAATGGTGGAAAGTAAAATGTAGACTCACGTCATATGTCTTGATGGTGAATTATAAGATATTCTTGAACATGAAATTGATTTTGAAGTAGATGGATTAGGCATGGTGGCTGACAAAAAGACTATGACACTTTTTCATAAAAGGTTATACAAAAAACATCATAGAGTAAGATGAATCTAGGTATATGTTCTACCTCATTATAAGTATCTCAAGATTCTCAATAAGTCTACTACAAAAGTAATCTTTTAGTATCTTCATGCTACTTATAAAGGGATCAACAAGTTATAGAGGCCAAGGCAAACCTTTCGGTTCAACAATATAATCTATTCAAAATGAAGGAAGATGAAAACATTGAAATCATGTTTTCAAGATTTCAAGTTCTTGTATCTGGTGTTCAAGTGTTAAACAAAAGATATATAATTGTTGATCATGACAAGAAGATTCTTAGAAACATACTCTCAGTCTTGGTCTTCACTGCAATCATAAGTCATGAGGAATGAAATATACTCCTCATTAGCTTCTAAGTCAAATTACAATTCTTCAGATGGATCTTTCTTCTTCCTGGGCTTCTTCATTCCTTTATTTGAAGTTTTCCCCACATTTGATGTTCTGGCAGTTGTGGTAGTTTGAGAGCTTGCATCTTCCATGGATTTGATCTTCTCTTCCTTTTCCCGCTTATTCATGAGCTTGCTAATTTCCTGTGAAAAGTCTCTCTTTAAATTCTTGTTTGGCACTGTCTTACCCATTTTTCTTGATAAGAGAAGAGCTAGATTGAAAGAAGAGTAATGTATTTTTGCTGGTATTAAAAATTAGGTTATATAGAGAGTTTGGGATAAAGCTAAGTCAGTCTTGAATTTTATGCACATTTGGACACGTGAGAGAGAGTTAGTCTTTGTCTTCATGCACATCTTCCAAGATTTGACCCCTACTAATCTATGCTGATATGCCAAAACCGAGACTTGACCATCTTGAGAATTAAAGATGCTTTTCACAACCATTTTAGCCAAATTATTTTTCCTTTAAATTTTCACCTAAGGGGAAGCAAAGACCTATTTTGATCATTTTTATCCAGATTTAATAATATCCCGAACATTTAATATAAGGATTCGTTTCTTCTTGTGCTTATTCTCCTTATTTCTTTTTGTTGATGACAAAATGGGGGGTATAAGGTTAAGTATTTAAGCATATGAATCTGATTGATTGATAATATTTATTTCTTAAATTCTAAAGATTTGTTATTGTGCCTTAAAGAATTTTTTTTATTAACTTCGATAAGACTTAGGGGTAGCTTACAAACCTCACCATTAGGACAATTAAACTCAGGGGGAGTTTACAAACATCACGCTCTGAAGTCAGCATGTTAATTAAACCAACAATCATTGCTCTTAAATACTTGTGTGTTTGTCATCATAAAAAATGGGAAGATTGTTGGAACAAAATTGGTTTGTACTACATCCATAAGGTTTTTAAGATAATAAAACATTTAAAGAATAATTGGGTATACTAATATGTGTTCAAGTGTGCAAATACATAGATTAATATATTGATTGAAAGTCGTATCTAATGATGCACTAAACATCTAAAAAGAAGCTATAATGATGCATATTTTGAAGATCAAACTCTGAAGAATCAATTTCTGATCAGGTCATCTTCTAATGATCAAAACCTGAAGATTCCAAACTATGATCAAGTCATCTTCTGATGATCAAAACTTGAAGAACGAGCTTATGATCAAGCCCTCTTCTGATGATCAAAACTTGAATATTCCAAACTTTGATAATGTCAACTTCTGAAGATCAAAGTCAACCTATGATGACCCAAAGTTTGAAGGATTAAAAGCTAAGAATTAGACTTTGAAGAAATAGAACCTGAAGTTAGTCAAACCTCAAGAACCAAGGAAAGTCTGATATATCGCTATCAAACTCTAAGGTCAACTTATTTTCTTTTGATAACGTGAAGACTTTGTAGAAATTTGAAGAATATTGAGAAATTGCAATTGACAATTCCCTTGTAGCAAAGAATTTCAAACGACATTGCAACAACATTAACGATATTGGAAGCGACTTAGAAGTTATTAATTCTCATATTCGTTTTGTGTTGTATCATGTATACGTCTTTAATTGTATATCAAGTGTAATTTATCTTATTCTCCTAATTGTTTGTTATAGAGTCATAAGTCTCTTGCTTGTGTGCTTAAGCATTAGAGTCTCCTACTTGTGTGTTTAAGCATTGGAAGTCTCTTGCTTGTGTGCTTGAGCAATTTGTAATTAGATTTGATTATAGTGGAAATCCCTCGAAAATGAAATGAGACTGGACTACTCATGAATTTTGGAATGAACCAAGATAATTGTTCGTGTCTTTATTTCCCTATTATTTATCTCTTCATTGTTTTTATCCATTGCTACTCATTAAACTCTGAATCAAATTTTGATCCTGTATTCAGAATTTGATAAAAGTATTTGTTAGGAGAAAAAGGAGAAAAGTTAACACAACTTACCCCCTTCTTGTGTTTTTTCACCTTCACAAGCCATTAGAAACCTTTTGAAGAAGATAGTACGCATAAACCTTATATTTAGTATTTTATTATTGTGTGACAGATTTGCGTCATACAATGGAACATATGATGTATATTTTAAATTTTTTTGTATGATTTCTAGTCAATAATGAGAAGATTGATATCTAATTTATTTTCTATTCTATAAATGTTACTAGAAATATTAGAGAGAAGTTGATGCGATTGCTGGATTTCAGAGATAAGATTAGTTTGAAAAAATACGTGTGAATGTTATTGCTTGGTAAGGTACTAAGACCTCCATCAATTATTTAACTAAATCGTTGACGACTTTGAATATAGGGTGACAAGTTGGTTAATCATCTTTATCACTAACCACCTCGGTCTCTCATTTGATCGGTGCAAAACACTAGGCTTCTTGAACTTCAACCTCTTGTCAATAGAAATCAAGTAGTCTTTAGCTTTGTAAAAACCTCTTGTCAAATCACTTTTATAAATATTTTGAGGTCGAACGTGTCATCCATCAAACCTAAAAGTCTTTCCTCAAAGATAATATTTCATACTCTTTAAATCTATAGATTTCATAATAAACTCCGAAATGTATAAATTTTTTGAATAATTGTTTTTTTAACTATGATTCAAATTTACTAATTCAAAATATTTACTAATTTACAATACATATGCATATGAATGTCCTCTATTTATAGTTAAAGAAGAAAAATATGATTTATAGAACCATAAATTATGAAAAAACAATAATACAAGTTTTTTTCTTCTTCTTAATTTATAATTATATAAATCATATTCATTGTACTGTCTTGCTAGAGTATATATAATCATTACTCTTCTTTAAATCTCTGTCTTTCTTAATTTTTATTTCCTTTTCAGTAACACGTATTACATTATCTTTGGTCAATTACATAAGTTACTACATTATTGTTATTAAATGTGTTGTTCCTTCTTACTCAATGACATATAATTTTAATTTTTATCAGTTACACTACTTTAAAAAAATAAACAAACAATAGTTAGGACTACTCTTGTGAAAATCATGAATGAATTAAAATGGAAGAAATCAAGCCGCAACTCCATTTCCTAATTATTAGACCCACCCGCCCGCTCACTTTTTAGATCCAAATTCTAAATTCCAAAATCCAAAATCCAAAATCCTCCAAAAACAAGGCGGGAACCACGGCTCCGAAATTTTTTCGAACCACGCGCTTCCGCCTCAAAAATTTCCCAAAACACTAAACTCACCGCAAAAAAATTTCAAAACCAAAACCCGCTTATGTTTCCTTTCATAAACCCCTTTATTCCCCCTCATTTTTCATTCACTCTTTTTTCCGTTCCGTTCTGAATCTCCTCCATGGCCGACCAAGATAACTCCACGCGCCGCCCTCAACGCGAAGCCAAGAAAAGAGCAGTAGCTGCACTCTGTGAGCAACGGAAACGAAAGCGCGTTGCTCTCGGTGATATAACCAACGACGTCGTTTCCGAAGCCGATAAACTCGTTTCCGATACTCACAGTCACACTCACCGGCAGAAGAAGAAGAGAAACACCGCTAAATCTCCGGTACCGGAGAAATCGGAAGATCCTCAGTTATGTGAACCCTACGTTTCCGATATTCACGATTATCTTCGGAATTTGGAGGTAATTTTATTGATAATTTTTTATTAGGGTTTGGTAGGTTTTGTTTTTCTCTAATTTGGGGCTTTTTGTGATAGTGTTGTGTTTTTTGTTTGGTTAGGTTGATCCTAGTAAGAGGCCTTTACCTGATTATATACAGAAAGTTCAGAGGGATATTAATGCGAATATGAGGGGTGTTCTTGTGGATTGGTTAGTTGAAGTTGCGGAAGAGTACAAGCTTGTTTCGGATACGCTTTATTTCTCGGTTTCTTACATTGATAGGTTTCTGTCTTTGAATGATTTGAGTAGACAGAAGTTGCAATTGCTTGGTGTTTCTTCGATGTTGATTGCTTCGTGAGTTTCCGGCTTACTTTTTTTGTGTTAGTGCTTGTTGTTTTGATTTGTTGTTTGTTTATTTGTTGTTTGTGTTTGTTAATTGTTTGATTTGTTTTTTGGAAGTAGAAAATACGAGGAGATTAAGCCACCGGAAGTGGAGGATTTTTGTTACATTACTGATAATACATACTCTAAGGAAGAGGTGATTTTTTATTTTATTTTTGTTGTTGTTGTTGTGTTTCTGGGTATTTGTTTATGGTTTTGTTTGGTTTTGGATCTTGCTGAATTTTGGATGGTGTTGTGGATTTTTTGTTTGTTTGATTGAAGGTTTTGAGTATGGAGGCTGAAATTTTGAAGTCTTTGAAGTTTGAGTTGGGTGGTCCTACGATAAAGACATTTCTAAGGCATGTGTGTTTTGTTGATTATGTTTCTTCTTTTGTTGATTTGTTTTGTTGTTATTTGCTACTTTGCTAACTTTTTCTTTTTCTTTTTACAGGAGATTCATCACTAAAGTTGGACAAGAGGGTGTTGATGTAAGTTATCCCATTGTTCAACCCATCTTATAAAAGTTATACTAGTATGTTATGACATGGATTTGGTTGTAATGGGTGTGCATGTTCTATTCTTTTAGTAGTATGGGTTTTTTTGTTTGGTGTAGTACCTAAATGACATGTTAGCTTTTAAGGCCATGCCCCCCTGCCCAAGTGCTTATAGAATAGTAGCATCTAAGATGGGGAGATAGTTTGTGAAAATAAGAGATGATGCAATAGTGTATAAACATTAAGTGAATTAGGGAGAGATTTATGATGTCATTTGGGGATATAGTTATGACATTTGAGCTATTGGGGGAATCTAAGATGGGCATTCAACCTTCAAGAGATGGGTGATCTACGATGGGTGTTCGACCTTATAGAGATATGGGATCTAAGATGGATGTTCAACCCTCTAGAGATAGTTTGTTCTAAAACTAGCTCAAAAAAATAAAATAAATTCCTGTTTTATTTATAGACAAACCCATGCAATCTTACTATTCCTTTTGGGATACATTTTCTTAATTTGGTGACAATAAGATTTTCAAACACTATTAAGTTTGCTATTTTGGTCAATCTAGCCACTGCTAATTGTGCCATAGTGAGCCCTCAAATTCATTGCCGTAGTGTGCCACAGGAAGACCAATAACCCATTTCCTTTTCTGAGTGTGCCAAATTTGGAGACTTACGGTTTGCTTACTACTTTTACTTTTTGCAGGCTTCTGAATTGCAGTTTGAGTTCCTTTGCTGTTATCTTGCCGAGCTCAGTTTGTTGGATTATAATTGTGTAAAGTTTTTGCCTTCTATGGTGGCTGCATCAGTTCTATTTCTAGCACGATTCATGTTAAACCCAAAGACTAGACCTTGGGTAATGCTTTAATTTGGGTGTATGTATATATTTGGTATTTTATTTTGACTCAACTATTACTAAATTACTTGTCATTACATTACAGAATTCAGCCATCTATCAATGCACCAGTTATAAACCTGCTGATTTGAAGGAATGTGTTCTAAACATACATGACTTGTACCTTGGTAGGAAAGGGTCCACTTTGCAAGCCGTGAGAGACAAATACAAACAACATAAGGTAATAATCGGGCACACTTATTGTCAACCATTTTCCATCTAATTGTCCTGCCTTGTCTGAATTTTTTTAAACAACTGAGTTATTTATTGACACAGTAATGCTGATTTCTTTTGCGTTTGTTGTTTTGATCACAGTTCAAATGTGTGGCAACAACACCCTCTCCTCCAGAGATATCTCTTTCTTTCTTTGAATTTAGAGGGGCAGATACTTAGGCAACCGTGACTTGATTTTTCTTGTTATGGCACTACTGTATCAGCAATCTGCAAAAGCATGTGCAAAAGGGCCTCCTAATGTGAAGACTGAGGTGACATGCTGATGCTGATTTAGGGGCTGCCATGACTGCTTTGGCATTTAATGTATCAATTGATGGTTGATGTTTTTGCCATGAAATATAATTCTAATTAGTTTTAAATTAGTTTTTCTTTTTTAGTTGTTTAGAGATCTTTTGCAAATGTTAGGTCAAGGGGTTTTTATTTTTTCTGTATAGAAAACTGGTATAGGTTTTCATTGCAAATTTGTAAGATGTCCTAGCTCTGATTTGCAGAAATCAAATTATCTTCAAAAAAATGTTGAATTGGTGACATTATCCCAGCTTGTTTTACTTTTTTTATTTAACATTTCTTCTGTCGTTGGAGCCAAATTCATTTCCAAGTTACTATTTTTCTAAATTTAATTTAATACCTCATTATCTCCATATTGAATATGTAGACAAATTTGGGTGAAAAGGAGAGAAATTTAATACCTCTAATATCTAGGGAATTCGGAGGTAAAAAAGCTGAATTTATTTTTAAATGTTTTGATGAAAATATTTATTAAAATATTAAAGTAAATATTTTATTTTAGGTCTTCTTATTAATTTACTTAAATCCATTTTATTTTTAGGATTTATTCATTAAATGTTTAAAATAAGATCAAATTATCTTTAATCTATGATTGATAAATAAGATCAAATTTATGGAGTGTTTGGAAGGCTTCCCTTTCTATTGCTAAAAAAGTTAACTTATCAGTAGTTGTTTAAGAGGAATGGATCTTCTCCTGTGTTTTTTTTTAATGGAGAGTGCCTGGTGCACATCTTAACCTTAAGAAAACATGTTTTATTTAATACCACATCAACTTCTCTATTTTGAGAGAAATTAAAAGCAAAATTTCATTTGAAGGATAATTTCAGATGACTTGTTGGTAATGTGAGTCCTTATAATTTTTGGTTTGATTAATCATTAGAGGTCGTTCTTTCTAGTGACTCTAGCATGGTCTTTAATGCGAAGGTGGGAGATTTCATACTCAATGATCAATGACACATTCCTGCTTCTATTATGTGTAACGTTCTTAGCAAGATAGTTATTTTCAAGGTTAAGTTTCCTAACAAGTTTGTTTGGATATATAGGTGTGGACAACTATCTCAACTTTAAACAAGATAATAAATTGCAGAGGTGGTCTAGATAAATGTTTTCTTGGACTAAAATGGTTTGACACAGACATTCCACCGTCTATGTCTATCACTATTTAAAAACTAATTCATAATAAGTTATCTAATAATGATAACTCGTGCTCTAAAGGTTGATCAATTGTTTCCAAACGTGATCTTTTCGGCATTAACCTGCAATCATCTTTACATTTTTCCTGCCTGTGTCCTTTTGCTCAACAATTTATGAGTTAATTTAAATCATTGGTATCCCTATTGACACTAGTTCTCTGGAACTTATCCTCAACCATTGTGACAAATTTTGGTTTGGCCAGTGCGAGTTTGTTTGGATTCATAGTGTGGTTGACTTTTTTTTGTTGTTAAAAGCGTAATTTCTTGCGTCGAAAGAGCTTGTTGCTCGACTCAAAGTGTGTCGAAGAAAGTTGTTGCTCGAACATAATGTGTGTCGAAATAGTTTAACTTGTCGAGTTGTATATCTATCAAAGTGTCGAAGTAAGTTGCTTCACAGAGGATTTCGATTTAGATTCAAAATAGGTATTATTGACTTTTTTAGTTTTGCTTTTTGACTTAGGGAGTGTGAAGACTGGTTTTTTTCATCGGTTATTTTAAACCAATGAAGTCATCACCTAATTTTATTTGTTCTAAAAGAACGGGAAAATATAGATAAAATCCACAAATGATGGATAAGTCGGTCTACGAGACCAAAATACATGAATTCGGGAGCCAGTTATACAATGGGAAGATATTAGCACCCCTCACAGCCATCGTACTCGATGAAACCCGTTTAGTTTGTGCGTGTTTAAATGTGTTTATTGCAATTTTGTTTTAGAGGAAGAAGAAAGGGGTTTGTTTATTATTTTGAGTTTGTCGCGGTTTCAAATCCTTGTGCCTACGTATTCCCTCGCGCAATGGGAAAGTCAAAACTCCGTAGTTCTTCTTGAAAATGTTTAAGTTGGTTGTGTTGATCTCATAAGAAAAATCATGCATTAGACATTTTAAATACTTGAACTTTTGACTTGTTTAGTTTGTTTGAAAAGCTAAGTCCTCGTTCATATTTGAAATGACTATTGCACACTCTTTGTAAGAAAAGAGTTGGATGGTCGCATATGAGCGAAAAAAGTTGAATGAGTTGAGCTGATTTTTAGTGGATGAAAAATACTGAACAATAGGACTAACGTCTTACGATTCAAATACTAGAAACCAGAGGAGTTAATGCTCAACGAGTCGTCTATCATCCCAAAAAGGTTTTCTTGTAAAAAAAAAGAGGTGAAACAAAGTTCACGTTGTTAGGAGTCTTTAAACAATTGGTCCAGCGTCCAACGATTTAAAGACTCAGAGTTCATTTGGCACAAGTTTCTAAACAATTGGCCTAGCGTCCAACGATCTAAAGACTTGTAGTTTATTATGAAAATGTTTTTGGAAAGTCACTCGACATTGGATCGAAGTTTGTAACTTTAATTATGAAAGTGTTTTGAGGTTTGGTACAGGGATCAAGAGAAGTTGAACTGGGTCATGATTAATCAAGTGTATGGACTTAATTAATCTCGTGAGGATAGGTGCTCCTATACCCAACTATGAAACCCTTGTGCATGGATAATTGGTATGTGGACCAAAGGTTTATTCGGGTTATGGTTAATCAAAGCAAACTAGGGCTTCGATTAACCTTGTGAGAATGACCATGCCCATTCCCAACTATGAGACCCTTTTTGACATATGAGCAAGAAAAAAAAGGAAATGGATTTGTCTATGTCGAGTGTGTGGAGTGTACAATTGTGAATAATTCATACAAGCATGCAAGAGGCGAGTAAATAATTAACACACAATACATGTCTAAATCCTTAAATAATTATTAGAATAGATATTTTTTATTTGATAAAAATCAACTAATAATTTAATCGACAAATATAAAATAAAAATTATCCTAAGACTAATAATTATTTAATACGAAACAACATTCATTGGCAAAATTTAATAGAAATTAAATGGACGAAAAATAAAGAAAACCACACAATACAAGTCCAAAACCTTAAATAATTGTTAGAGTAGATCTTTTTTATTTGATAAAAATTAATTAATAATTTAATCAATAATTATCAAGTAAAAATTATCATGAAACTAATAATTATTTAATACATCAACCAATTCATTTGCAAAAATAATAATAAATAAATAAGAGAAAGGTTTAGAATTGAGACTGTGTTAGCAGAATCTGGGGGTGTGAGAAGAAATTCAGCTTGGCCCAATAAACCCAAGCCCAGGTGCTACAGGATCCAATGTGGATACCTCCAAGAGTTCTACCATGAGCCCGCGTTCTGATGTGCGTCTGATCTGAATCCAAGAAAATCTAATGGTGATTATGAGAATTTGATGGTGATGGTGAGAATTTGATGGTGATGACCGAAGGTGCGTGGCATGGCCCATGGTATGCACTTACAGAATCAAAATTCGTTAATCATTAGGGGTGGTGACAATCGGATTAGACCAAACCATAACATTAATTAAACAAAGCAAACATAAAACACACATAATCCTCATTATTTCCTTTCATCATACGGTTCCTTCTCTCTGACCATAAACGCTATCGCTTCTCTCTTTTTGACCTCGAAGGAAGGGAAAAAGTTGTCGCGCCGGAAGTCGTCCTACGGTGGCGAAGACACTCCTATCTCCATTTTTCTTCCATTTTTTTATTTCTCTCTTAATTTTCATTCTTAATCTTCGGTTTTTTTTGAAAGATTCACGAAGGATTTTCCTAGATCTACAAAAGGGTTTTCGAAACCCTAACTTCACGTTTTCGAAATCGAAGGCGGCAAACAGTTATTAATACTAAAAAGTTGTCAGATGCAAAGAAAAAAATGAGAAGAGGATCGGAGCCTGGCCTCCTTATGCCGATTTACAACCTTTCGGTGAGATCTTTCTTTGTATCTTTTCTCTGATTCGCGATCTATTGGATTTTCTTTTTCTTTCGGTTCTTTGATCTACTTTAAAGGGAACTAGGTAGGAAGATGATGTTGATTGTTTAGTTTTTTTTTTTTGAAATCTAGGGTTTGGCCATGTTTTACTTTCTCTGTGAACAGTTGTTCCCTCCTTGAAAATTGTGATGAATGCTTTTATAATAACCTTAGTTTTTTAGGGTTTGCTTTGTGTTGTTGGAATTAGTGATTGCTTGCTAGTAGGGCCTTACGAATTTTTGTAATTGGGCTTAACATTTCTGATATGTTATGTTTACTGTGGTAATTTGTGAAATTGAAACTTCGTTGGGCTTGAAACTGTGATGTTATTTTATCTGATATGTTGTTGGGCGGGAAATGCTTCTAACTTTGTACTTGGCTTGCTTAGTTATCGTCATACTTTTGAGTTTAATGCAGTAAATTATCTTGAACTTCCATTGAGAACCAAAAATTTTGCCTTTGTGATTTGCCATGAGGTTATGGGCCAATGATTGATGAAAATTTAATTGGAAAGAGGCCTATTGTTGCTTGTTTGCGAGCTTGTATAACTATGATGACATTTCTGAGTTTTTCCTTTTTAACCTCTTTTGTGAACCAACATTGTTGTGATTTGCAATGAGGTTATTTTAAGCCAATGATTGATGAAATTGTTTTGGAAAGAGGCTTTGTATTGCTTGAATATGATCGAAACAAACCCTTAATTTCCTGATTCTTGGCATAGTCCCTAATGATGAGTTTGTAAAACTTTGTTTGAAAAATATTTGTTCTTGTTTTGCTTTGATTTCTAACCATTTCTTTTTTCCTTTTGTTTCATGTGTGAAATGATGGCGAGGTTGACACCTTGAAGAATAAAGTTGACCCAAAGCTAACAACACAAGACTTAAAGGCTTGGCATGGAACGAACTTGAAGTGTGTGAAGATTCTTGAAGATATTTTGGTGAGGCATTAGGAATTAGAGACTATACCATTTGTAATGTTATTGAATCATGCTTGAAGATTGAATATCAATTGTATTTTCTTTTGGTTTAGAACAATGGTGAAAACTTTGTAATCTTGAATCTTGTTCTTGTAATGAATTTGAAACCCATGTTAAGTCACCTTTTGTAACATTATGAAATCTTCAAAACATGTATAAAACTCTTGAGTTATTCTTTTGCATTGAATTGGTGTTGAAGTTGTCATGAACAATTGAATCACTTGTAGCTTGATTTTTTTGGCTTAAGAGCTTATATATTTTTTGAATTTGGATGATGATGTGTGGATGATATTAAGATTCAACTTGTTTCAAGCGAAAAAGGTAGCCTAAAGTTTGAATGTAATTCAAATTCTTAGAACTTCTAAGACAAGGTGCAACTATTTTGAGAAAAAACAATGTACAAAAGTACAAATTGTTGTATTTGGATCAAATCCAATCCTTACATGCCTAAAACTTTGCCCACGGATGTCTTAAACACCCCATTAAAATCAAATCAACTCTCACACCCTTTCAAACCATTGATGTCTTACTTTTGGGGAAAAGACGAAGATACTGAAGTAAATGGAAACTTGAATACACTTGTTTGCAATTTGACTCACAAATGATCTCTTGAATGATGAATGTGTCTAAAAAGAACGGCCAAAGAACTCTTAGATCTTCTCCTTGTAAGTTGATGGAAAATTCAAAAGCATCACCTGCCACAAAAGATTATTCTCAATGCACTAAATTCTTAATCATAAATAATTGGATAAGTGCATTTGAATCTGGATACAAACCCTGATACTTATATGATATTCAAAACACAACGAAATATGAATGAACAATTCAATTTAAAATGGTAGGGTAAATTTTAGGGTGCGACAGCTGCCCCTATTCAATCATCTTAAACCTGATAAGTGAGAGAGAGCGACAACTTTCAAACGTTCAAGGTGGAAGAGAATTGAATACTAAAAGAACCCCAAATATTTTCCCTACGCGGTATACCAATACCACAAAAGAAAGCAGATGAGATATCTCGACTATAGAGTCAAGGAAGAGGTAACTGAGGAGAAGAAACTAGTTAAGCACTATCAGAATGTCTTAACACAACAGTAACGATTGAGAAATATCATAAAATCTCAACGTCATTGGGGATAACCGAGTAACCAAAATGAGCAATAACCAACAAGTCGTAATGAAAATGCACCGAGAAGAAAACCGCGCTTCTCAAGCGAAAAGAAGAACAATAAATTAAGTCATCTCAGGATGTCTTAACGAAAAATGCACTGAGAAGAGCAACACACTTCTCAAGCGAAAAGGAAAATAATAAATTAAGCCATCTTAGGATGTCTTATCGAAAATGCTTTAAGAAGAAAACTGCACTTCTCAAGCGAAAAGGAAAGCAATAAATTAAGCCATCTCAGGATGTCGTAACAAAAATGCTTTGAGAAGAAAACTTCACTCCTCAAGTGAAAAGAAAAGCAACAAATTAAGTCATCTCAGGATGTCTTAACGAAAATATAATTGAGAAATTGTCAGAAAAGTTCCAAAGAGTTAAAGAATACCCGCAAACTTTAACGAAGATATAATTGAGAATTTGTCAAAAAAATCCCAAAGAGTTAAAGAATACCCGCAGACTTTAACGAAGATATAATTGAGAATTTGTCAGAAAAATCCCAGAGAGTTAAAGAATACCCGCAAACTTTAACAAAGATATATGGCTAGAACAATATCAGAATTGTTGTGCACGAAGGTGCAATGAGCCAGGGCATGCTGAATGTCTTGACTGTGTAACTTCTGAGTTACCAGCAGAATAAATTCAACAACACAACCAAGAATACACTTCTCTGGGGATAAACAAATCAATATCCAGCACACTGGTGTGATATAGATGTTTATGAAGTCGGTAAATCTTTGTTTCCGACATTCATGTTGATAAAAGATTTTAAAGAACATGTACAGACATGTTAAACAACTTTTGAGTTGACAAAATATTTAATCTGTATGCAGATAGCTTTACCGTGGATCAAGTTTAGTACTTGTGACTGAAAAACTTCCATGGTAATGATCTTGAATTTGCTGGCATCGTACCGACGATGCGTTGTAGCAAGTAGATATGTGGATCAACTTCTGAGTTGGAGAAATATCATGAGATTGAATAAACATCTTACCTGGTGGATATTTATATGTTGAGTAATTTAGGACTTACTGGGGAAATAAACACACCAGAAGTTCAATGGGGTCTACTGAGAACAGCTCAGAGAAGCAAATCTGTAGAGGTTACTGCCACTAAAATTTGTCGAGAAAATTCTTATCAGAAAGAATCTAGAAAATACACTGAATAATGTTGTAGTAATCCTTTCTGAAGGAGACTCGTCTGGGAGTAAAATGAAACTTTACTGGGAAAACTTCATAAGACAACCATGTGAAGCCGTCACTAGGGATTCCAGGTTGAAAATTCCGTTGACATTAGAGTTCATTTGGAAATTCACAACTGTTTTGCTGGGGAAGAAATCTCCACCGGAGAAACCCGTCAATTATTAAGATCCGAACAAGTATAAAACTTGCATTGGGGAGAAGAGAATAATTCTGTCATCTGAGACATAATCTTCCAATTTTGATCCTTATGAGGATATTTATAACTTCAGTTGGGGCAAATTATGCAAAAGAGAACTAGCCGAAGCCAATGATATACATGCTTTTTAATGTTTTAATGCAAAAGGATATCAAACTGAATTCAAATACTGTTGGAAGTGAAAATTTCAAATGCATCATGAGGATAATGCACCAAACTCTGAATACCGATCTGCCACTTGAAAGGCTCCACGGTAATCCTTGTAGAAGGAAAGATAGCAATTTCTGAAATGCTTTAACTATGATGATCAACAGAGTGCCCCAAATATGATGAATTGGGTGTAAAGAGAACATTTCCAAATACTCAGGGACTGGAAGTGGTCTTCTACGGGGATAAAGTAACTTATGTTTAGTGCACAAGTTTGACATGAATATTTCAACAGTTGACAAGTTCTCACTCCTTACAAACATCTTGATGATAGAAGACAAACATATACAGGTATGTTGAACAACTTTAACATTGACAAATCATCATCTTGTTGCTACCAAGCTGACTGGAATTTAAATAAGAAAGAAATAACTCCATTGGGGGTAGAGGAATCAAGTTCAACATCGGCTGAGGGGAATCGACGCTTCCATAGTGGATAGATCTTCCATCCGCTGGTATCGTGCTGACAACGCATAACGATAACACATTCTGCCATGTTTAAACAATTTGATGTTGCAACAGATCTTCTGAAATATTTAACCATCCCACGTGGTGGATGCATACTTTTGTTGAATAAGCGAGGAATACACTGGGGAAATAAACACACCAGAGATTCACAGGCGATTGGCTGAGAATAACTCAGAGAAACAGATCCATAGAGAAGTGCCGCCACTAAGACCTACTCGGGAAGTTGTTATCTGGAGAGAAAAACAATATTGGATTTAATGTTGTGTAATTCTGCTGCAATAGGTCCTCTTGGGACACCTGAAGCTTCATTGGAGAACACTTCAAAAGAAACTCCAAGGGGAAAGATCACTGGAGAAAACCAAAGTAAGAAATTTCGTTGATACAAGAGTTCACTTGGGGAAGATCAACCACCTTGGAATATATTTGATTTGAGAATCATCATTGTCATAGATCAATTTATGAACAAGCCTTCAAACTTGTAGCAGGAGGAACTAAGTCTGTTATTCGAGAAATAGTCTTCTGAGTTTGATTCTGTTGAGAAAACAATTAACTGATTTTGAAATATTCTGAGTCTTGGCTGGGGTTTATGCATGAATATATTGAATGATATGATATGAATGGATGAATGAATGTATGAATATACTGGTTAATGCATCAACTACCAAACTAAATCCCCGACACTGTTGGACATTGAAAGAAGAGTATCGACCATAACCAGTGATGCACTGATCCCTTAGAGAGGAGATAAAGACTAGTTCTTGATTGTCACCATGATGATTACAAATGCACTTCCATTTCGGTGAAACAGACACAATATTTGGACAATCAATCATTCCCTGACATTCCATAGATCAAAATAATTTAAATTTTTTTCAAAGCTTTATTATTTCACCGTTTTTAATGATTTTCAATTTTTATCCAAAATAGCAGTGACATTGAGCTAAACAGACAGAAAAGATAAAAATTTATATGAGAAAAAAATGTTCAACTAAACAATTCTTTTATTAAAGATATGAGAAGAATAACTCATATATGAAGTGTTTGTACATAAGGATGCATATTCCTTTAGGAGGAACATACAGGAGAGAGCGAGTCTATATCCATAATTTTTTTAAAACAACAACGAAATTGAAACTGAACTTCATTGAGCTATAAACATGATATTCCCTTTCCCGACTGCTATTCTTTATCACTTCGCTTCTGGAGATGGTGATTAAACTGATCCTTTCCATCTAAGCTTTCGTTGTGATAGGAAGCCACATGCTGTAGTATTATGTCGTTACTTATTCCCTAACTTTTGCGTGAATCACCTTTCAGAGCTTGATCCACCAGGATACATTCCCTCTTTTGCTTAAGCCGCCCTTTCGGGTTTTCAACTTATCGGGCTTAATTGTTTCATTCTTTTTTTTTTCTTCTTTTAGACATAATACTTCTTAACTGTATCCGAATTGACAGCATGTGCCAAATCTTCTCCATCTATATTGGTGAGAATAAGAGCTCCACAGGAGAAAACCTTCTTCACCACATATGGCCCTTCATAGTTTGGTATCCACTTTCCGCGGGGGTCCTTCTGTGGAGAGGTGATCCTTTTCAATACCAATTCACCCACCTTAAACACTCAAGGGTGTACCTTCTTGTCAAAATCTCTCTTAATTCTCTTACGATAAAGCTGCCGATGACAAAGCGCTGTCAATCTTTTCTCTTCGATCAAGTTGAGCTGGTTGTACCTATTTCGAACTCATTCCGCTTCTTCTAATTCTGTTTCCATTAGAACTCTGAGGGAAAGAATCTCAACTTCTATGGGAAGTACTGCCTCCATGCCGTAGACGAGAGAATCGGGTGTTGCTGTAACGCCCTGTTTTAATTAATAATATATTATATTAATATTTTCGAATTACCGATCAATATTTATTTTGCGACGATAATATTCATATTAATTAATATATCTATTAATTTATCTGGCGACGTTGTGTTTAGGTCCGGGTTTTATTCCGTTCGGTTCGGTAAAATATTATTCAGATCCGATATTTAATTCCCCGGAATTATTTTAATTGAGTGAATTAATAATATTGATAGATATTTTTGTGTGTTAATCTATAAGAATAAATTAGAAGTGTGAGGATTATTTCGGAAATGTTGGGTTTACACCTTAGTTTACTAGTAAGGTTATCATAAAAACCACTTTCCTCATTTTCTTTCCATCCAAACACTTTCCTTGTTTTCCTTCCATTCATACATACCAAAAACCAAACATAGATATTGGGATGGCTAGTAAGAAAACAATAATATAAAACTCTTTCCTTTGTCTTTCTTTCCTTTTCCAACAACAACAACCTAACATAGAAGCTTGAGAGAAGAGAGGGTTTCGGGAAGAGGAAGAAGAAGAGCAAGGGAGCAAGAGAGGAAGCTTGAGGTTGGGCTTTGTAGCATCACCATGGATCATCCAAGCTAGAGGTAAGGGGTTTGATCTTCCTTTCCATATAGTTAGGGTTTGATAGATATGTTGTGGATTTAGGAAAAATTGGTATGTTGATTCATGGGGTTTATAGTTTGCCATTGTTTTGGTGTTTTGTTGTTGTTGTTGAACTTCTCAATTGATGGTAGAAATATGTTTTGATGTTGTATTTGAGGTATATATGTGTGTTGATGATAAGAGATGGTGAGTTAGTGATAAGAGATGTTTGGTGGGTTTAGTTTGAATTGAGGAAAAATTGATAATAGAGTTTTATGATTTTGTTGGTTGATTGTTGTGATAGTTTGGAGAAGTTGGATGAAGAGTAGAGATTATAGATGTGTTGTTATTAGTGTGTAGTGTTTAGATTAGGGAATGGAAATAGAAATGTAAATTTGAAATGGGAAAGAAAACCATGGTAGAAGAATGAGAAAAACTCAAAAAGAGAAATTTTGGTGAGTGCAGGCCGCGCGACACTGGCAGTGTCGTACAACACGGGTGCCCGTGTTGTGTCCCTGTCTTGGGTGATTTTCTGATGTCCTTGCAACACTGGCAGTGTTGTGCAACACGGGTGCCCATGTTGCAGCTCCTATAGCCTCCAAAATTCTGAATTTTTCTTACTTTCCTTTAGAACCCGATTGTGTTCCGATTTTCCGATTTCAGTAAATTCGATGACGGAGCAAGTTGCTCTGAATTCAACAAAATTGACGTGCTAGCTAAGTTTGACGTGTAGAGCGTAGTGGTGAAGTTAGTTTTTAGAAATTACGAGTTTTTACGAGATGACCCGAAATAGGCCAGTTTACGGTAAAATTGAATTGGATTGTGTTTTAGTAGATTTAAGGCACATATGGACAATCTGATTTCGATGTTGATGTTTATAAATAATGCCGGTTATTAGGAATGGCTTTCGCGACGAGTATAGGTGTTTTGACTATTTTTCCATTTCGAAATTTAGTGAATGAATTGGTGATGATGTGATGCGACTAAACATAATGATTGCGACGATGTATTAATTAATAAATACTTGATGATTTGCAATACAATGATATATGTTTTGTACATGATGATGTGATGATTAAATTGATGTTGTTAATAAATGCTTCCGATTTGTGAATGCATGACTTTTGATGAATTTATTAGTGATGTTTGCATAATGCAATTATGATGCGATGATATATTTATCTTGTTTTGGATAAACTATGGCGATGTGGGCTTTATGCCAATTTTGACGAGCGATGATGGTGTGTTTGTGTTGTGTTGTTTTATTGTCGAGTCACATACATTGCATAAGAGAAGAGGGCTTTTATGCCAAGCGACGATGGCTTTTATGCCGAGCGAAGATCGGCTTTATGCCAAGTGTCCCTAATTACGGACAAAGCGATAGGTACCACATGCATAACATAGTCGTGTCTCATGGAGTCGGTTATGTTTATGTTTGAGTTGTTTGGCGTTGGGTTTTGTTGATTGATGGATGATATTGAATTGCGATGATATATGATGTTTGTGATGATGGGCTTTATGCCAAAAGCGAAGATGGGCTTTATGCCAAAAGCGAAGATGGACTTTATGCCAAAAGCGAAGATGGGCTTTAGCCAATTTGTGATGATTTGTTTATGTTGTTTATATTACTAGCATTATTTAATGTTGTTGGTTGATGTTGTTGTTTAAGACTACCGTGTTAATTAGTGATGTATTAGCTCATGACGATTTCGTGGTGACGGAGGGTTATGTGTTGTTGCGACGATTTATGCCGATGAGGTTACGGTGATATAGTGTAGATTATACACATTAGGATGACGAGTAAAGTAAGTAAGTTTTGATTATGTGTTGGAATTACACTTATTAATATATACCCTTTATAATTCCGAAACTATATATATATATATATATATTTTATCATGCCTTTAATTATATGTTTTGGAGTATCTCACCCTTTACTTGTTTCGCCATTACCTATATATTGGTAACGTGCAGGTTATGAAGATGGAGTTTATAGCTGCTGTTAGTCGTGTCGGTGTCGCTCTGATACGTAGCACTCAGGGGGAATATTTATGTGGTCATTGTTGTTGTTCTTTTGTTGCTTTCCTTTTGTAAAGAAGAATCACACTTTATGAAAATATGATTGGTTAAGGAAGTTTAATAAAGAAGATGTTTTGATTTTTATGAATCAATTTATGTTTTCCAGCGATGCTATGTATCCGAAATTTATAATTTAAAGTAAACTGTTTAAGGTGATTTGGTTTGATGATGTGACGCCTCAGTATTTACTGTATGAAATTTTAAATTACTCTGATTTTTGCATATAAAACCTTGGGTAGATTTGGGGTGTTACAGTTGCCCCTGTTGAGGTGCGAATAAATGTTCTGTATCCATGCAAGGCGAAAGGCAACATCTCGTGTCAATCCTTATATGTCTTTACCATCTTCTGAAGGATTTTTTTTAATGTTTTTGTTAGCTGCTTCAACAGCGCCATTCATCTTCGTCCTGTAAGGAGACGAGTTATGATGCTCTATTTAGAAATGGTCTCATAACTCCTTCACCATCTTATTGTTCATATTTGTCCCGTTATCGGTAATAATCTTGCTAGAAGTACCGTAACAACAAATTATCATATTCTTGATGAACCGGGTAACCACTTGCCGTGTCGCATTAGCATATGAAGCAACCTCAACCCACTTAGTGAAATAGTCTATAGCAACTAGTATGAAACGATGTCCGTTAGAAGCTTTTGGCTCAATTATTCCAATCATATCTATTCTCCATATAGCGAACGACCATGGTGAAGTCAGTACATTTAGATGGGAGGGTGACACGTTCACTTTATCAGCATGAATTTGACACTTATGACACCTTAGTGCATAAACAACACAATCCGTTTCCATTGTCATCCAGTCATAACCAGCTCTAAGAATCTTCTTTGCCATTGCATGCCCATTTGCTTGAATACCGAAAGAACCTTTGTGAATTTCTTTGATAAGTTGATCTGCTTCGTGTCTATCCATGCATCTGAGCAAGACCAAATCCAAATTCTGCTTGTACAACACCCCACCACTTAAGAAGAAGTTAACATACAATTTCCTCAAGGTTTTCTTATTGGTGATAGATGCCCCTTCTGGGTATTCGTTCTTGTCTATGTATTGTTTGATATCATGAAACTAGGGTTTACCATTAGTCTCCTCATCAACCGACATACAATAATCAGGTTCATCCAGACGCTCAATAGTGATAGAAGGCGCTTCATTAGCCCACTTAACCTTGAACATTGAAGACAAAGTGGCAAAAGCATCAGCTATTTGATTTTCCTCTCTAGGAATGTGATGAAAAGTGATGTCATCAACATATGGTATCAACTTCAAAACATGATCCATATACGAAATCAACTTTTTGTTACGAATCTACCATTCTCCTTTGACCTGGCAGATGACAAGTGTCGAGTATCCATAAACTTCGAGGATTTTGATCCTTAAGTCAATGGCTACTTCAATCCGAAAGATGCAAGCTTCATATTCTGCCATGTTGTTTGTACAGTCAAAACAAATTCTGGAAGTGAAGGGAATGTGATACCCTGTTGGAGAATTAATGATTGCCTCAATTCCATGACCTACTACATTAGACGCACCATCAAACACAAGGGTCCATCGAGATCCGGGTTCAGGTCCTTCTTCTGGGCCGACAATATTAAAATCTTTGATAAACATAACATCTTCATCCGGGAAGTCAAATTTCATTGGCTGGTAGTCTTCCACTGGATGGTGAGCGAGGTATTCAGATACGACACTACCTTTAACAACTTTCTGCGTCACATACTATATGTCATATTCCGACAACAACATCTGCCAACGTGCAATCCTTCCTACCAAAGCTAGTTTCTCAAAAATATATTTAATGGGATCCATCTTGGATATTAGCATCATGGTATGACACACCATATACTGCCTCAAACGAAGAGCAACTCATACCAAAGCACAACAAGTTTTTTCCAACAAGGAGTACCGGCTCTCACAATCTGTGAACTTTTTACTCAAGTAATATATCGCATGCTCGTTTCTTACTGTTTCATCATGTTGTCCTAGGACACAACCCATGGATCCTTCAAGCACAGTCAGGTACATTATAAGAGGTATCCCTGGCACAGGTGGTATTAAGATTGGTGGTTCTTGCAAATACTCCTTAATCTTATCAAATTCCCGTTGACAATCATCATTCCACACGATAGCCTGATCTTTATTTAATAAGTTGAACATTGGCTCACAAGTGGCTGTCAAATGCGAGATAAACCTGGAAATATAATTCAGACGTCCCAAGAAACCAAAAATCTCTTTCTCTGTTCTTGGTGCAGGTATATCCTAAATTGCTTTCACTTTATCAAGATCCACTTCAATGCCTCGCTGGCTCACTATGAAACCAAGCAACTTCCCAAATAAAACCCCAAAAGTACACGTATTGGGATTCAAACGAAGTCCATACTTCCTTAATTTGTCAAATAATTTCCTTAGATGAACAACGTTATCTTCTTCGGTCTGAGATTTAGCAATCATATTGTCCACATATACTTCTATTTCTTTATGCATTATGTCATGGAAAAGAGTTACCATGGCCCTCTCATAAGTTGCCCATGCATTCTTTAACCCGAACGACATGACCTTGTAACTTAAAGTTCCCCAAGGGGTGGTAAATGTTGTCTTCAACATATCTATAGGATCCATTTTAATCTGATTCTAACCTGAGAAGCCATCCCTAAAAGAAAACACAGAAGACTGAGCCGTGCTGTCAACCAAAACATCAATATGAGGCAAAGGGAAATCATTCTTTGGGCTAGCTTTGTTCAGATCTCTATAGTCTACACACATTCACACTTTTCCATCCTTCTTGGGAACAGGTACAATATTGGCAATCCACTATGGATATACTGACACAACAAGGAAACCAGCTTCAAATTATTTCTTGACTCCATCTCGAATCTTCTTAGCCATCTCTGGATGTGTTCTTCTTGGTTTCTACTTCAGAGGAGAACATTTAGGCTTTAACGACAACTTGTGCATAACAATATTAGTGTCAAGACCGGGCATATCTTGGTACGACCAAGCGAACACATCCACATACTCTTGTAACAAAATGACTAGTTCACCTTTTACTCTTGGATCCAAGGTAGCTCCAACTTTGACCTCTTTGTAATCCTCCTCAATCCCCAGATTGATCATATCCACTGGTTCTTGATGAGGTTGTATCACCTTCTCTTCATGTTTGACCAAACGTGCTAACTCTTATGGGAATTCACAGTCTTCCTCACCATCTTCTTTAGTTTGGTTGATTAGGAAATCAAAGTCAAAAGGAATAATAGCACGGCTATGCTCAACAAGTTCAGTTTCAGGTACTCTTCATAAATGATTGATTTTATTTTTAGCTATGTATGTATATTTTCTCATGTAAAAATTAAAATGAAAGTGTTGTTGTTTTAATATAAAGAAAGTAAAACAAAACAAGAAAGAAAAACAGAGATCTCAACTGAATAACAAAATGCACTTTTATTGAAGATAAAAAATTTTATTCATTAAAACGATGAGCCCTACAAAGCGATCCTTCGTGCCTTGGGCAGAGCACAGGATTTTGTTTTGAAAAACAAGAAATTACTTTGAGAAATAAATGATCGGGGTAACATCTTTAACAATCCAATTCTTGGGAGTAGCGCCAGGGGGAGTGCGAAACACCATCTTGGAAAATTCAGCTGCATACTCATCATCATCAACAACATTGATAGCCTCGCCAGAACGAAAAACTTTTGCAACGAAGGTATCCTCAAGACGAGGGACTTTCCCTTTGCCTGCTTATGGCTTTCCACTGATCTTGAAGGAAGGCTGGTACCCGAGTCCACCTTTATTTTTCTTTCCACCACTTCCACAACTTCTCCCTAACCTTTTGGGTTTCCACTATCAATGAGGGCTTTAACATCCTGCCAGCAGGCCATGTTACCCATTGGCTTCTCAACAATCTTTGTTTCTTTTTGCGTTGCACACACAACATCCAGAGCTTGAAAGAGAGTTTCGTGCACTTCATCACCAACATCAACATACCTGAATTCAGACAATTGACTAACTATATAGTCCTCTTCACCACCGACCTCTTCTACTTGATTGTGTAATCAGAACTTCAACTTCTGATGGAGTGTTGACATAATAGCTTTGACACCATGTATCCAGGTTCTTCCCAAGAGACAGCTGTATGCTGGGAAAATGTCCATCACTTGGAAAGTGATATTGAACAACTGGGGTCCTATGATCACTGGGAGATTAATCTCTCTTATCGCCATCCTTCGGGAGCCATCAAAAGCTTTCACCACCAGAGAACTGGGTTTCATCATTGCCCCTTCCATATGTAATTGAGCCAGAGCTATCTTTGGAATCACGTTCAAGGCTAAGCCTGTATCAACTAACATTCTAGCAAGAGTTGTTTCACCACAAGTAATAGAAATATGAAGAGCCATATTGTGATTAACTCCATTCGGAGGAAGATCCACATCAGTGAAGAATAAACAACTATTATCATTCAGGCCTGAAATGGAAACATCCAAATGATTAACCGTAATATCCTCAACTACATATGAATAGTCAAGGAATTTCACAAGGCCATTTGTGGGCCTCAGAACTTTTCAGCAAGGACAAAATTGAAATCTTCCCAGGGGTTTGACTAAGCTGATCAACCACTTTGTATTCACTCCTCTTGATGATCTTCAGAGTTTCATCATTCGAATTAAAGACATCCCTCAACTCCTCTGCACTTAGATCAACACCCACATCCTTCTTCTAGGGAGGTTCTGACACTTTCTCCGTAACCCTACTCTTTGTCAAATCTTGGTGATAAATACGACCACTACGAGTCATGCTAATTGCACCGACGATATTTTCAACAACAGGTTCTTCCAACACCACAGGCTTGCCACCCACAACGACCTCAAGTGTATATTTCCATGGTACATCCTTAGTATTTTCAT
The DNA here is from genome assembly GCA_021764765.1 of Vicia sativa. Classification (NCBI taxonomy): domain Eukaryota; kingdom Viridiplantae; phylum Streptophyta; class Magnoliopsida; order Fabales; family Fabaceae; genus Vicia; species Vicia sativa. The sequence goes on along the minus strand of CM038795.1, from coordinate 207,323,052 downwards.
AAGGAATTCGAACATGGGGTAAATAACCATTGGTTCGACAACGGTAACCGGTCATTCATTCATCGTGACAGGAACCACCAAAGGTATGTAGATCCTCCTATTGTTGATCAATGGCACCACAACATCCACTTCATTCTCAAAACGCGCCCGACTAAACTGAATTTTGTGTTGGCTCATTAACCTCTATAGATATACTCTGAATTCTGAACACTATCGTGGGTCATCCTGGCATACTTGAAAATCATCATGGATACCTTTCAACAAATTATCTCTACTCAGTTCTTCAAATACCATAACTAGGCTCCTTTCATCTTCGACCAAAGCATTTACCGATGATGCCCCATGTCTTGGCAACAGATTACTAGCAACACTAGGAATATCAGTGAAGGTCAACAATTTTTGATCAATAAGCTCCTGAACCCTGCACTTGAATGCAAAGAAGTCCTCAGTAGTATGCCAAGGATAATTGGCATGGAAAACACATCTTGCATTTTCATTGAACCATGGCTTGGGTGGTCCAGGCTCAAGCTTCAACTCTTTAGGCACCACCCTTCTATCTTGAACTAGATAGGGCAGGAGACTTGTATATGTCATGGGAATCAGCTGGATTTTCTCCTTAGTATATTTGCGATACTAAGCACTCTTAGGTTAGACCTGACCTTTACTAGGACTTTTACTCTGTTGTTGTTGAGAAGCTTGATTTGGGGAAATCAGGGCAGGATAAGCTTGAATGGTTTCTTTGCGGCAGGTGATCTGACAGTTCCTCCTGATACCTTACTAGTTTTTAGACCTTCTTCTATCTTTTCACCCACCATCACAAAGTTAGAGAATTTAGAAAAAGTACTCCCTAACAATCTTTCATAAGACTGATATGGTATCGTTCCCATAAACAGGTCATTCAATTCTCTTTCCACTAAGGGCGGTTGAACCCTTGCAACAAATTCTCTCCATCTCTGGGCTTATTCCTTAAAGGACTCTTTCTCCTTTTGGGACATGTTCTGTAGCTGCGTACGGTTAGGAGCCATGATAGTATTTTAGTGATAGTGTTTAGAAAAAGCAGCAGACAAATCATTCCAGGAACGAATATCAGACTTCTCCAATTGCATGTACCAATCAAGAGATGCCCCTGAAAGGCTATCTTAGAAACAATGTATCGTCATTTTTCTATGTTTGATGTGTGCCTCCATCTTGCGGCAATACATCCTCAAATGGTTCTCAGGACAACTTACCCCTTTGTATTTTTCAAAGTCAGGAACCTTAAACTTCAATGGGATCACAACATTGGGTACAAGACACATCTCCAACGCACTCATACCAATAGTATTATTCCCTCTCAACTCTTTCATTTGTTCATCCAAATCTTTGCACAGCTTCTGTGTAGCCACATCTTGAAAAGGAATAGGGTTGCCCAAAGGTACAAAGCTCTGGTAATATTGCCTCATATAATCATCTTGCATCTATTCATCATCTTGAAGAGACACATACCAGTTTTTCTCTTGCTTATCTTCATCCTGATCTTGCTCATTATTTCCTACAATCTGTGTAGCAACATGCGCTGCTGCAGAAGTACCATGGTTATCGGCTCCACTGAAGAAGTCAGGGGCAGCCCATAAAGTAACAGATTGGGTACCTAAACACCAGCCGAATGAGGCAGAGTGTGGTTAGAATTTCGGTGAACTCTTGTATTTCCGACAACAAAGGAAGGAATAATAGTAGTTGCCGTATTGGTGACAAAAGATGCCCCAATGGTGTTAGCAGTGTGAGTTGTTGTGGAAGCATTGAAAGTAGTAGCAGCATTGTTTGCTGTTGCAGCAACAACAACAACAATTTCATTATCAGATCGTTCCTCCTCTCTCCTATGTTGAGCAGTCATCATTTCAATAAGCTGGTCCATCTTGGACTCTAAACCGTAGATCTCGCCTTGTATAGCAGCTTGCCTGACTTCATATTGATCCATTGCTTTTTTTGTGTTAGCTCTTGTGCCGTACGAATGCCGAGTAGTCATCTTGAATTGGACGAGAGGAAATGGAATGACCTTGGTGTTTTTGTTTTATAAAAATGCATGATTATGTATGGTTAATGCAGAATGCTTATGATCATGTTCCCATTACCAATAATCCTTATCAGACTCGTTCGCTTGTAAGCAATCAACACAACAAATGGATAATCATATCCTTCATTCCAAACATAAACGTTGAATACAAACATCATTCTTTGCAATAAAGAGCAAGACTCGCAGGTCTGATTTAGTTCAACAGATACATGAAGCTGAAAAAAGTACATGAAGGTAATAAAATCAGAAATGTTGTCCTCTTCGGGGCCCGGGTTCTCTTATCTCCCTTTTGAACCGCTCCACCATACCTTTGCAGAGAAAAATGAAGTAATCCACTGCTAGTGGCACCTGGTCTTCCTCCAGGTCTTCCATTGCGTATTGAAGTCTCCATGGAACTTCCACCATTAACTGTCTACAAAATTCTACCAAGCCTGAGCATTTTGCATACAAATCCTTATTTTGCTCTTCCAGGTTAAAAATGGTCTCTCCTCAATATACCGAAAGCCCATTTTGACGTCGAGTTTCTTCTTGCCACTCCTCACACTAAATCTCTAACTCTCCATACGTCGTTTCCCATTGGCTTATATGATGCCTTGCAATAGTTAACTCTTGGATTTTCTGGGCCAACTCCTCGGGGTCCACACTACATGCCATACGAGCTTCTTCTTTAAGGAGAGTTTCACGTGCCAAACTGGCTTCAATATTTCTTAATGCAGCCTACAACTCCTGAATTTGAGCGATAAGAGTTACCCTCAAGTCTATCTTTGCTTTGATAGCCCGCTCTTCATCTGCATATGCTTGTCCTCTTTGTTGTTCAACTTCAACCAGCTTGTGGTGGCACTCACTTAATTAAAAATTTTCCGCATCCAGATTATCCTTCTCACAAAATTTCGCTTTCTTTATTTTTCAACTCGCTCTTGACTTTTTAAGAGCTCAACATCTCTTTCTTTGAGGCTTTGCGTCAAATCATCTCTCTCGGGCAACACGAGTAAGGGATTCCTGTTGTCGTTCTTCCTCAGCTTTCATCTATGAAATGGTGACCTTGAGCTTGTTGAATCCCTCAATAGGAACATGAGTGAGTTCAAGTTCTGGCACATTAAATGAAATTTCCACAGCAAATGACAACTTTACTTCTGCTACTCTTCTAAGTATCCATGGTGCATAAGGTTCGTTGTCGGCACTTTATCTTTTTCTGAGTTCTTTACCCTTTCGATGGACTTGGGTCCAAGCTTTCTGAATCTGTTTCAACAAACTAGGGTTTTCCTTCCCAAAGTCTAGTAAGATGAGCTCTTTCAAAAACTCTTCTTTTGGCGCAGTTTCCATAGGACAACCAAATTTCTTGAGAACCAACCTAGGATTATAATTTATACAACCTTGAGATTCAATTAGCGGAGCATTGGGGAATGCTACATAGTGAGTGATTACCTCCCATGTGTACCAACTTGGCGAATATCAGAAAAATCACTAGCAGTGAGAGAAGCCAATTTCTGAGACCAAATCAGATTTTCTAAGATTTTAACCCAAGGCCCTCATTGAGGAATGTGGGACTTCAACCATGAGTAGAGCAAAACGGAGCAACACATTACAACCCCCTCTTTTTCTTGTATCGGGTATGAATGTTGATGAGCATATATGAAAGCAAAGCAGGCACAGGGTTGTCTGAAAGGAATACACTAATCACATGATGACTCATGTAATCATCTTCATTGTTAGGAAACAAAACTACCCCAAAGATTAGTAATGCTAAAACAACGCTGAATGACATCCAATCTTCTTCAGATACCGCCAACTCTTCAGCTTTTTTCCCCAAGAATCTCCTGGAAATTCCTTTTTCAACTAACTTCGGTCCCACTTCTCTGACAGGGAGTTATAGAGCAGCTTCTACGTCAATGGCATCCACTTTTTCCCCTAACTTAGTAAAAGGAACTTCATCTTTTAAAGGCTAATTCAACAACCTTTCAAACTCTTCAATTGTTGGGACCAACTAAAAATATTGGAACGTGAAACACCGTAACGGAGCATAAAAAACTTTACTAGGGATTTTAAGGCATCATGATCAACTGTAGTATCCAATAGTTCCAAAATCCATGTGTGATCTAATTACTTGTACGACCGAGTCTTTTCAAAGTTCCCTGAAAATGAAAACAATATGCTAAGAGTAAATGATTGATGCAAAATGTAATGCAAAAGTTTAAGACGGAACAATGTAACAGTATATCACATGATGAGTCCCAGGATGGCCGGACATGGTTTCGACGTCTACCCAACAATTCCCTATACAGGATGATTCTAATGTTTTTTGCTAAATGTTTCTCAGAGTCTCAGATCCCTTTTCTTTTAAAATTTTTTATCATCACGCAAATGAACCATGTGGCGATAGTATTTCTTAAAGTATACTCCAAGAAACAACTCTTTAAAGGGGTACTCAAAATCCTTTATTTGAGCGGCCGGTCTCGGTTTGGATATCCTAATACTCAGAGTTATGGGCCCTTTGTCTAGAAATTATAATCCCGCGCTAGCGTGCGGTGCAACAATTCCCTTAAAAAGACCAACTCTAAGATGAGCCTTCGCGTCGATCCAAAAGACACGGATGTGTAGTGGACCTAAGTTACGCAACCACTCTAACTTAATGTTACCTAGAAGCCTGAGTATTGGGCTTATCTATGAATCAATAACCCACAAATTCCCAACATGATAATATACATCAACAAGATAATATATGAAGCGTAAAGAAATAATAGGAAATGAACGATAAATGAACATCAAGAAGAAAGCAATAAACAAACACACAAACATGCAAAGAGCTAAACTAGGGTTGACTCACTTTAGTAAAAAATTCCTCCCCAGTGAAGTGCCAGCTGTGAAGACTGGTTTTTTTTATCGGTTATTTTAAAAAAATGAAGTCGTCACCTAATTTAATTTGTTCTAAAAGAACGGGAAAATATAGATAAAACCCATGAATGATGGATAAGGCGGTCTACAAGAACAAAAGACATGAATTCGGGAGTCGGTTATGCAAGGGGAAGGTATTAGCACCCCTCACATCATTCGTACTCGATAGGACCCGTTTAGTTTGTGCATGTTTAAGTGTGTTTATTGCATTTTTGTTTTAGAGGAAGAAGAAAGGGGTTTGTTTATTATTTTGAGTTTGCCGCGGTTTCAAAACCTTGTGCCTACGTATTCCCTCGTGCAATGGAAAAGTCAAAACTCTGTAGTTCTTCTTGAAAATGTTTAAGTTGGTTGTGTTGATTTCATAAGAAAAATCATGCATTAGACATTTTAAATACTTGAACTTTTGACTTGTTTAGTTTGTTTGAAAAGCTAAGTCCTTTTTCATATTTGAAATGGCTATTGCACACTCTTTATAAGAAAAGAGTTGGATGGTCGCATATGAGCCAAAAAAGTTGAATGAGTTGAGTTGGTTTTTAGTGGATGAAAAATACCGAATAATAGGACTAACGTCTTACAATTCAAATACTAGAAACCAGAGGAGCTAATGCTCAACGAGTCTTCTATCATCCCAAAAAGGTTTTCTTGTAAAAAAAAAAGAGGTGAAACAAAGTTCACGTTGTTAGGAGTCTTTAAATAATTGGTCTAGCATCCAACGATTTAAAGGCTCAGAGTTCATTTGGCACAAGTTTTTAAACAATTGGCCTAGCTTCCAACGATTTAAAGACTTGGAATTTATTATGAAAATGTTTTTGGAAAGTCACTCGATATTGGATCGAGGTTTGTAACTTTAATTATGAAAGTGTTTTGAGGTTTGGTATAGGGATCAAGAGAAGTTGAATTGGGTCATGATTAATCAAGTGTATGGACTTAATTAATCTCGTGAGGATAAGTTCTCCTATTACCAACTATGAAACCCTTGTGCATGAATAATTGGTATGTGGACCAAAGGTATATTCGGGTTACGGTTAATCAAAGCAAACTAGGGCTTCGATTAACCTTGTGAGAATGGCCATGCCCATTCCCAACTATAAGAACCTTTTTGACATATGAGCCAAAAAAAGAAAAGAAAATGGATTTGTTTATGTCGAGTGCGTGGTTTATGTCGAGTGCGTGGAGTGTATAATTGTGAATAATTCATACAAGCTTGCAAGAGGCGAGTAAATAATTAACACACTGAAGCAACTCGATTTTCAAAAATCATTTAATTTTCAAAAATACAGTAAAATCGCCACCTAATTTTATTTGTTCCAAAGGGAACGGGAAAATATAGATAAAACCCCACAGATATGGATAAGGCGGTCTACGACCAAAAAACATGGAATCGGGAGTCGGTTATGTAAGAGGAAGGTATTAGCACCTCTTACATCCATCGTACTCGATGGGACTCGTTTAATTCTAAATGTGTGTGTATATTCGCCAATCTCTAAGTTATAAAGAAACAAAATTTGTTTATTATTATTTTGAGTTTGGCACGGTTTCAAAACCGTGTGCCTACGTATTTCCTTGTGCAATGGGAAAGTCAAAACTCCGTAGTTCCTCTCAAAAAGGTTTTAAATTTGTTGTATTGATTTTATAAGAAAAATCGTGCATTGAACATTTCAAATGCTTGAACTTGGACTTGTTTAGTTTGTTTGAAAAGCTTAAGTCCTCGTTCGCATTTGAAATGGCTATTGCGTACTCTTTGTAAGAAAAGAGTTTTTAATGGTCACATATGAGCGATAAAAGGGTTTGAGTGAGTTATTTTATTTTTATGTGGGAGACAAGTATTGGACCATAAGCGTTCAACGGCTAACGCCCCAATTACTCGGATGAGTGGACAGAAGCATCCTAATCATCTTTTTCTACCCAAAAAGTTTATTAAGAAAAGGTGAGGTGAAACAAGGTTCACGTTAATTAGATTCATTTAAGAAACCAAACATACAGTCGAGGGTCGATACATGACTGACTACCATATGTTTGGGAGGAGGGAGAAGTAGAATATTTACTTATGAAAATATTTTGAAAAGAAACTCAACGGTGGATCGAGATTTAGAACTTTAATTACAAAAGTGTTTTGGGATACACGCGGAGATGAAAAATGAAATCGGGTTATGATCAATTAAGTATATGGACTTAATTAACCTCGTGAGGATAGGTGCTCCTATCCCCAACCATGAGACCCTGGTGCATGGAAGATTGATATATGGACCAATGTTATTTTCGGGTTATGATTAATTAAAGAAACAAGGGCTTTAATTAACCTCGTGAGGATGGCCATGCCCATCCCCAACTATGAGACCCTTTAAGAAATCGGCTTATGAGCCAATCAAAGGAAAGTCATATTAATTTTAATGTTGGTTGTGTGCGAAGTGTACAATGGTGAATGAATACCGAATAAGCGGATAAACAAACAATTATCATACAATACAATCGGAAATTTAAATAATTATTAGAACAGATTTTTTCTATTTGATAAGAAATCGACTAATAATTTAATCGATAAATTATCAAATAAAAACTATCAGAACTAATTACTAATTAGTACATCGCACAAAAATCAAATCATTTACATAAAAAAAATAATTCAAAAGATGAGAGTTTAGAAATGGGCCTGATATTGCAGTGATTCTGGGAGGCGCGAAAAGAAATCCATTTGATCTTGTGTGATTGGTCAGCAAAAGTTCACAACGTGTCGGCATTTTGATGCATCAGATATTTCTTTTCCAAAAAAAACTCCAATGGCCAAGATGGGATGTTATATTTATTAAATAGATAATAATAATAAAAAAGAAAATGAAATCAGGAGGAAAACCAGGTGGTGACACTTGTCACCACCATGTTAGTCCCTAAACATAATATTAATTAAAACAAAAACTAATAAAACAAACTTAATAATATTTTTTTATTAAAAAATAAAACAGAATTAAGAACCTATCTCTTTCTCTTGTTCTCTCGTTCTCACTCGCTCATGGAAATCCTCACATCTCTCTCTCGCGATCATACAGAAACCTCATCCTTCTCTCTCTCGAACCTCACATGAAAACCCTCATCGCTCTCTCTTGTTCGCTCTCAGAAACTCATCTCTCTCTCTCTCTCTCTCTCTCTCTCTCTCTATTCTCTGTTCTCACGTTATTTGGCCGGAAACGATAGAGATGGCCGCGCCGAAAATCGCCCCCGTGGCGGTGACGGCGGCGGCCCTTCTCAGAATCCCAATTTTCTTTATTTTTCTGACTCGCTCTACCTCTGATGCTTGATTTGATGTCTGATTTTGAAGATGGTTACCGGTTTGCTGTAGATCTTGAAGGGGTTTGGAAACCCTAGATATTGGATTCGTCCTCCTTCGGGACTTCTCATTGCCTTTCGGGTGAGACCGCTCTAAACTTCTCTCCTCTTCTTCTTTCTCAGTTCAGAAACATGATTTTTGACAAAAAGCTTTCTGAAGGGTTAGGTTTTGGAAGATGATGATAGTTAGGGTTTATGTGTTCTGGTTTCTGGTTGGTTAATGATTGCTTCTGGTGTTGGTTTTTTTTAGAACAGATGCTATGTTTTGGTTTTGGCTTATGAGTATTTGAAGGTTGGCATTCTGGGTTCAGTTTTGGAACAAGAAACGGTTGCTTGGTTCTGTTAGTTTTGAATAAAAGTTGCCTTTGGTTTCTGGTTTTTGGTTTTCTTTAGAACAGATGCTATGTTTTGGTTTTGGCTTCTGAGATTGGTTCCTCTTCTCCCTCGCTTATGCTTCTGTTTGTAGCCTTGTCTTGGTTGGAACTCTACTTTTTGTTTTGGAACTATCATTTGCTTTTTCTGATGCTCCCTGCTGCTATTTTGCTGTCTGCTATGGTTTTGTCTTCTGCTATGCTGATAACCCTTCCATTTTTAGCCAACCTGCTGTTGCTTTTCTCAATTGGCTTTATTGCCTTGATACTTTTGTCTTTCTTTTATCTGCTGCTGGTTCTGCTACTATCTATTGCTTTCTGCTATAGTCTTGTCTGCTGCTGATAACCATGATGCCTGTCACACTCATCTTCTGACTTTTGAATTTGGGCTTAACATATTTTTTCTGGAACTGTGTTTGTAATAATCTGTTTTGGGCTGGACTTATTTTTATGGAACTGCGTTGATGGTTAGTAGCTATGATGTTTGCTAAGCTACACCTCCCTTTTATGAACTAAAGTTTCTTACTTCATGATTTGCAATTGGGAAAACCAGCCCATGATTAATCTTCAGATTATGAGGCTTTGGCATTGAACATGATTAAACCCTTAAAAACCTGATTCCTTAAACTTAACCCTAATGATGAGTTTGAATAGAAACTTTCTTTGAAATGCTTGTTTAACTTTTTGGTTATTCGCTAATCATGTTCTTTTTTGTGTTTCATGTAATGGTGAACAAGGCAAGGCAAGAAGATAAATCCATGGCATATGAGTTCTTTTGAAGAAACATTGAAGAGGAAGAAATCTTGGAATAGGCCAAACTCAAAAAACTTGAAAACATTTAGCCTTAAGGAGATCTTGTATTGATTTAGATCTTAAGTTTTTTTTCTATTGTTTTAAGCTTTGTAATGAAACAAACTTTTAACAATGAAACTTGCTTTGTAAGCCTTGTAAGAAATTATGTAAAACTTGAATGAAGTCACACTTGAATGTCTTGTAAAAACTTCGCGAAACTTGTAGAATTTGATAAATTGCAACCAAGTTAGAATAACTTTGAATGATGAGAGGGAACACTTGAATTATATCATGAAGCCATCCTTGATTAATGAAACACGAGGTCTTGGAATTTCTATAACTAAAGTATTTGTAATTGTAGCACCTAGACCAATCTTATCTATAATATTTGATTTTAGTGTAATGACTATGCAACTTATGTAATAAACTCTAAATAGAAATTCATATGCAAAGTAATAACATATTCCTTGGTCCATTCAATAACCAAATTGAAATCTCTCTTCGTTTAGAAAAACCTACAACCCATCAAATGCCCCTTCTTTCTAAAAACTTGAATGCATACCAAACCGACAAATTCGATCCTTGTAGAACGCAACCAAATGTTCGTGTAACTGCAATGAACCTTTAAAAAGAATTAAAGTGAATCTTTAAATTCAAAATGATCAAGATTCAACTTAATGATAGAAACAAGAGATGCTTTAAGCACAAACATTCTTCATGCCAAAATTCATCTCAAACAAAACAAGGTTTCTTGAACCGATGATCAATTTCCACATCTTTCCTTCTTATGTCCACTTCAAACGATGCCATGATCTTATGAGGGATACTAGGGAATAAAATCCTAATCTTATGTAGTGATGAAATTGAACGGAGTATATCCCTTGAAGGATAAATTCCTCACAATCACTCCTCAAAACCACAAACTCAAGATTCATTTCCTGAAGATGAAACACTGAGCTTAGGAGGGTAAATTTTGGGGTGCGACACACACAATACACGTCTAAATCCTTAAATAATTATTAGAATATATGTTTTTTATTTGATAAAAATCAACTAATAATTTAATCGACAATTATCATATAAAAATTATCCTAAGACTAATAATTATTTAATACAAAACAACATTCATTGGCAAAATTTAATAGAAATTAAATGGACAAAAAATAAAGAAAACCACACAATACAAGTCCAAAACCTTAAATAATTGTTAGAGTAGATCTATTTTATTTGATAAAAATTAATTAATAATTTAATCAATAATTATCAAGTAAAAATTATCATGAAACTAATAATTAGTTAATACATCAACCAATTTATTTGCACAAATAATAATAAATAAATAAGAGAAAGGTTTAGAATTGGGTCTGTGTTAGCAGAATCTGGGGGTGTGTGGGAAGAAATTCAGTTTGGCCCAATAAACCCAAGCTCAGGTGCTACATGATCCAGTGTGGACAACTCCAAGAGTTCTACCATTAGCCTCCGTTCTGATGTGTGTTGGATCTGAATTCAAGGAAATCTGATGGTGATGATGATAATTTGATGGTCATGGTGAGAATTTTATGGTGATGACCGAGGGCGCGTGGCATGGCCCATGGTATGCACTTACAGAATCAAAATTCGCTAATCATTAAGGGTAGTGACAATTGTCACCACCGAATTAGACCAAAACCATAACATTAATTAAACAAAGCAAACATAAATCAAAACTTAAAACAAACATAATCCTCATTATTTCCTTTCATCATATGATTCTTTCTCTCTGACCATAAACGCTCTCGCTTCTCTCTTTCTGACCTCGCAAGAAGGGAAAGAGTTGTTGCATTGAAAGTTGCCCTACGGCGGTGACGGTGGCGGCGATACGCCCATCTTCATTTTTCTTTCATTTTTTATTCCTCTCTTCATTCTCATTCTTAATCTTAGGTTTGTTTTGAGAGATTCACGAAGGATTTTCCTAGATCTACAAAAGGGTTTTTGAAAACAAAACTTCATGTTTTCGAAATCGACAGTGGCAGACGGTTATTAATACTAAAAAGATGTCAGATGCAAAGACAAAAAAGGGGAAGAGGATCGGAGCCTGGCCTCCTTATGCCGATTTACAACCTTTCAGTAAGATCTTTCTTTGTATCTTTTCTCTGATTCGCGATCTATTGGCTTTTCTTCTTCTTTTTTTGGTTCTTTGGTCTACTCTGAAGGGAACTAGGTAGGAAGATGATGGTGATTGTTTAGTTTTTTTTGAAATCTAGGGTTTGTCCGTTTTTTGCTTTCTCTATGAACAGTTATTCCCTCCTTGAAAACTGTGATGAATGCTTTAATAATAACCTCAGTGTTTTAGGGTTTGCTCTGTATTTTTCGGCTTAGTGATTGCTTGCTGGTACGGCCTTACGAATTTGTGTAATTGGGCTTAACATTTTTGATATGTTATGTTTACTGTGGTAATTTGTGAAACTGAAACTTCATTGGGCTTGAAACTGTGATGTTATTTTTTCTGATATGTTGTTGGGCGGGAAATGTTTCTGACTTTGTACTTGGCTTGCTTTGTTGTTGTCATACTTTTGAGTTTACTATAATAAATTATCTTGAACTTCCATTCTGAACCAAAATTTTTGCCTTTGTGATTTTCCATGAGGTTATGGGCCAATTATTGTTGAAAATTTAATTGGAAAGAGGCCTATTGTTGCTTGTTTGCGAGCTGGTATAACTATAATGACATTTTTGAGTTTTTCCTTTTTAACCTCTTTTGTGAACCAACATTGTTATGATTTTCAATGAGGTTATTTTAATCCAATGATTGATGAAATTGATTTGGAATGGGGCTTTGTATTGCTTGAATATGTTGAAAACAAATCCTTAATTGCCTGATTCTTGCCATAGTCCCAAATGATGAGTTTATAAAACTTTGTTTGAAAAATCTTTGTTCTTGTTTTGCTTTGATTTCTAACCAATTATTTTTTCCTTTTGTTTCATGTGTGAAATGATGGCGAGGTTGACACCTTGGAGAATAAAGTTGACCCGAAGCTAACAACACAAGGCTTAAAGGCTTGACATGGAACGAACTTAAAGTGCGTGAGGATTCTTGAAGATATTTTAGCGAGGCGTTAGGAATTAGAGACCATACCATTTGTAATCTTATTGAATCATGCTTGAAGCTTGAATACCAATTGTATTTTCTTTTGGTTTAGAATAATGGTGAAAACTTTGTAATCTTGAATCCTGTTCTTGTAATGAATTTGAAACCCATGTTAAGTCACCTTTTGTAACATTACGAAATCTTCAAAACATGTATAAAACTCTTGAGTTATTCTTTTGCATTGAATTGGTGTTGAAGTTGTCATGAACAATTGAATCACTTGTAGCTTGAATGCTTTGGTTTAAGACCTTATATATTTTTTGAATTTGGATGATGATGTTTGGATGATATTGAGATTCAACTTGTATCAAGCAAAAAAGGTAGCTTAAATTTTGAATGTAATTCGAATTATTAGAACTTCTAATACAAGGTGCAATTATTTTGAGGAAAAAAAAACAATGTACAAAGGTACAACTTGTTTTATATTGATCAAATCCAATCCTTACATGCCTAAAACTTTCCCCCCGAATGTCTTAAACACCCCATTAAAATCAAAACAACTCTCACACCCTTTCAAACCATCGATGTCTTACTTTTGGGGCAAATATGAAGATAATGAAATAAATGGAAACTTGAATACACTTGTTTTCAATTTGACTCACAAATGATCTCTTGAATGATGAGTATGTCTAAAAAGAACGACCAAAGAACTCTTATCTATTCTCCTTGTAAATTGATGGAAAATTCAAAAGCATCACCTGCCACAAAAGAGTATTCTTAATGCTCTAAATCCTTAATCACAAATAATTGGATAAGTTCCATTGAATCTGGATACAAACCCTGATACTTATATAACAATCCAAAAACAAACAAATCTGAATGAACAATTCAAATTGAAATGTTAGGGTAAAATTTGGGGTGAGACAGAGAGAAAGGTAACCTAAAACTATAAATAGACGGAGTGACCCCTATTCACAGAATTTGCAGTTGCAAGTAAATAAAGATTTTCTATTGTTTATGGACAGAGAAAAACTTTGCAGAAACCCTAACATTTTTTCTTCTTTAATTTTCTTTTTCTTGTCATCATTATTGTGTGGTGATAACAATATTATTCATCAAGATTGATAGAAATTCATTATAGGTTTAGGTGGATTTCTAACATCTGACATCAAGAGCTCCGGTTATGCGAATGTGAATTTTCCATCAAATCTTCCAATTTTAAAAGGTGATAACTATGATAATTGGCGCAACAAATGAAGGTTATATTCTGTTTTCAAGATCCTTGGGATCTTGTGAAACATGGATTAGAACTGCTTGAAGAAGACGCTTTAGAAGAAGAGGGAAAATACAAAGAATCAAAGAAGAAGAATTATAAATCTCTCTTTATAATTCACCAATATGTTAGTCTAGACAATTTCGAAAAGGTTAGTGAGGTTGCAAACTCACAAAAGAACCTATGAATTGCTTTACATGGAAGATAGCGAGAGCAAATTTGATTTCTTCACTAGGGTTACGAAACTTGTGAATCAAATCAAGGCTTGTGGAGAGACGTTAACAACAAGAGTTATTGTTTCAAAGATCTTGTGATCTTTGGATTCAAAGTTCGACCATATAGTAGTTTCCATATTAGAGTCGAATGACATGTCAAGTTTTTCGAAGGAAGAGCTTCAAGGGACACTTGAATCTTATAAACAAAGAATGCCTGAAAGAGATGCAAATAACTCGAAGAGTGATATGGCGTTACTGGGACATTCAAAAAAATAAAGTAAAGGCAAAAGAAAGTGGTTCGACAAAGGTAGAGATGACTACAACAATTCGACTGGTAGAGGAAACCAACAAGAATGAATTGTGTCGAATGAGAGAAGACCTCAATACCAAGACAACCAAAGAGGAAAAGAATGACCCTAAATATGTTTTTAGCAAGATTTCATTTTATGTTCAAATTTGTTCAATATTTGTATCAATCAAGGATTACAATGTGCATAATAAAGATTTTTTTGATTCTGCGAGTTTTTGGAAGATGTGATATGAATGAAATACCTTAAGTTTGAATTTGTTATAATCAAGAGATTCAAATTTTTTTAAGGTTTGATCAATCAAATATTTGCAATCATAAATATTTAAGTTTGATCTTGTGCTATTTACGTTCCAACTGAATTCATGAAAAAACCTAGTGGGCTTTCTAGAAGGATCATTGTTGCGATTTAAGGAGGCAATCTTATTTGTGAAGAGTCAGAACTTCAAATAAAATATCTACTTTATAGGAGAGTTTTAGTTAATTCTTATTTTTGTAGTTTATATACTCTATTCCAGGACATTAATTATAAATTAGCTTAATAGAGTTTTAAATTATATTAATTGAATAAACACTTGGGAGAGTGTGTGACTGAAAGTGAGAGGTGTCTCAGATTCAGGGGAGCCATGATAAAATATTCATGGAGAGTATTGGGAAGACAACTTTGGATGAAGTGGGTCATCATAAGACCAATTGTACTTTTGACTATTAGGAGTACAATTCTTTCTATAGGGAGTCCTGAATAGATTCATAGTAGTATTAGGAAAAGTGGCATGAGGAAGAGTTCAAATTGACTTATGACTATTAAAATTGAATTTTCTTTCATTCGGTTAACGCCTTCCAGACGTAGGTGATTTTGCATTAACCTGGGTTACCAATTCATGTGCTACATATATTTTTCATTTATTCTTTATGTTACACATGTGACTTATCATACACATTATTATAACATTGTGCCTAACATCTTTTCCTCTGAGCAATATGCTTTCTTAGAGCATTTAAGTCCTTTTATGTGGGCACCATGGGCTCATAGGATTGAGTGATCACCTGTTCCTAAAGGAGAACTATCTTAGGCTCGTCACCCAATTCTTGATGAACTTATGAGTCAATCTCTTTCACTAAGTGACTATGCATAACCACCTTGAAATAATACATCTCGCTAAGGTAAAGATTAGTATATAGATAACGACTTTGTTATTTCACCTTTTAAAACCTTTGGTCTCTAGAAAGAAGACATTCCATATGTGATACCTACAGGTAAAATTATATAGTTTAAATACTAGTGGCATGGTTTCCATCTACGTCCTTAATACCATACTATTTGGCCTCAACTTCAACAGGTTTGGCACTCTAGCTCTGACGGTTCGCCTCCAAAGTCCCCCCGAGTTACATATTTCTCAAGGGCCTTTTAGGCGTCTTTATAATCCTTATCAAGAGTAGTTACTCCATTGTTAGATGATTATAACTGGGTTTGGTTAAGCTCATATATCTTATTCCATTTTTGAGCTCTGACTTCTGATCTGTCAATCATTTTCATTGAAAAATCTGAGTCTTCAAGCAAGGCTCGACCAAGTACGACACTCCTCGTCAGGTATGTACCAAAAAATTGGAGAAGCGTTTGGGAGTTTCCACTATATCATATGTTAAATTTTCACAGGTAATGCCTACAAACCTTCTTTCACCAAATATAAGTTTTACAATGACTATCCTCCAAACCAAACACAACATTTTAAACTAGGACAATCTCAGAACCATACAAAGATTTTGACCAAAATATACTCAAGAATCAAACAAATATTTTAACGGAAAATCACACTAACCCAATGATAGATTTTACACTAGGCTAAGATCACGAACCAAACATATATTTTGATTGGCTAAACTCACTAACAAAAAAGAAGCTTTTACTGGTTTAGTTCATGAACCAAACAACAAATTCTCACAAGAGATATTATAGTATATACAATGTTCTCTATAGTAAATTACAAGAATAACCCCTACACGAGAATAAAAACTTCACTAATATTTTTCACTAAGAAAACACTAAGGTGATTTAATGAAAAAGAAAGAAATGAAAAGAGTAGACAATGAGAAAGTATATAGAAATATGTTTCTCGTGTGTTTTGAATGTGAGGAGAGCCCATATATTTCTAGGAGAAAAGTTTGGCTCAAAAGGGAAAAAGATATTACAGATTTAAATGAGCTAATCGACTAAGCCAATAGAGTTAATCGATTATGAGCTTAAAAAAAATACAACAACCCTAATTACAAAAGGGAAACTCTAAAATGAATTTGTGTCTTAATCGATTAAGAGTGTTCTTAATCAATTAAGAAGATTTTTTACTTTTATCAATTAGTTAAAGTCTCTAATAGTTTATGCAATCTATAAAGCTTCCTAAATGATCAGGAAAATTATTGGTCAGTACCACATGCACCTTGATGGTTTCTCTATAGATTTAAAATAAGTTTAAAATATTTTTAGGTGAATGTGTGCATTTTCTTAATAATTTAAGAGTTACTCTAATATCTTTAGAATACTCTGATCACCCAGACAAAAACCAACCAGGATTTTACACTTCATATCTTTCACAATCTTGAATATTCAAGATCCATTGCTTGATTTCTCATTGAGTTAACACTTCATTTGAGAATTGACTTCTTTTAACTGATGAGATTAAGATAACTTCTTTGATAGACACCGCCATCTTAGGTTGCTTGATCAGAGACTATCAGGGATTTCACGAAATGCCACTTAACATTAGGTGTTGTCATTATAAATATTGACTTTTACATATTGATTAAAGAAATCAAACATCTTGATCTTGATAGAAGATATAAATCATTGATTTAGTGATGAAGACCTTACATCATATTGTTGTCATCATCAAAACTATTGTGAACTTCTGACAAATGTAAACACTTTACCTGCAAGCACATAGATCCATGCTTTCCATCTCCAAATCTTTAGAAGTGTTGCCCTGAAAATCAATTATCCCCTTACCAAGATCCACCTTTTTTTATTTGTAGGAGGAAACTTCGCACTTTCTGAGGAAAGAGTTGTTCGATATATCTTTTCTCTTCATCACAAAAAGAGGATTCATTCTCTCTACAAGAATAGAAACAAATAATTAAAACTAGGAAAAAATTATAAATAATAGAAAAATATCAGAAGGACACCTTAATCACGAAAGCCATAAATTGTGTAAGATCTTTCAGCCTAATAATATAAAACTATTCCAAGAGGTCAGCCAACTACTTCCTTCTCCATCTCACTATCTTATATGTCTAATGATGATAATTGAAAGAATAAGGGGACAATAGCCCGTTCATGGATGATGCTCAAGAAAACCCATTTGAATCAGTTTATGTCTTTCATTTCATAGACTGAGAAGAATAAACCCTTTGTGAACATGAAGCAAAGATCTCAAAAAGAATCTCATATCCCCAGATATAAGCCCAATTGTTTGTGTGTACTTGGGATTGGGCAACATTGATTGTGGTCTTTGGAATTATGGCTTGAAATATAGTAAACAAAATGCAAACTCTAAAGTCAACTAAGAACCTAATATAGAAATAAAAATATTTACCTAAAGGCTAAAACCCTAAAGTCAACTACAATCCTAAAGCAACTACATGCGAGACTTTTCACATTCATTATTAGGCTTCAATTTCACATCGACCTCGTTTCCAATTTTAGAAAAATTCAGACCTACCCCATAGGCTTGCAACTAGTCATTATCAAGGAAGATTGATTCAATTTTCATGACTTCTTCATGAAAAAAATTTATGTTTGTACATTGAGAGTGCCATGATAAAGTTAGTTAATCTTGAGGAAGAAGGCATAAAGTATATATCATTAGACGAGTTGATATCTAAACTATCATGAGATAAGTTATCATAACAACTAAAATTTTCACCTCAAGGGAAATTCCTTTTGGATAGGTTGCATTATGCAAAATAATACAAAGTTTGTTCAAGTTAGTTATGGTGCATAAGAGACACATGTAGAACCTGATGTTTCAACATGTGTGTTGCAACATACGGTCTCTTTTAACAGACATATGATATTGCAGTTATGGTTCTTTCTTATTCTATCCAAGACTTAATCTACAAAGAAGATCTACAGATTAAAGCTGGAGAGATACTTTGGATGTTCTGGTGCAACATGTTGAACATGATGCTTCAATATGCATGAAATGCAACATTTGGCCTTGATAGTAGACCATATGGATGTTGCTTGGTGCTCAAGTTCTAATTGGAACTGAATCAAATTGGCTGCATTTATTTTAATTAGGAGACATTTAAATCTGATTTAAAAGAGATTTAAATTTGAATATGAAAAAATCATATCTTATTGTTGGAGACAACTATGCAGAAGATCATATCCAACTAAATCAACTATTTTCTAAACTAAATTAAATCAGATATCTAAAGGAGAAAAACCCATAAGACATTGCTATATAAGGAGGCCTAATCTCAAGGTTGAGTCATAAATTTTGTGCACAAGTATTAGTATCATCGTGATAGGTTTGAGTCTTTGTAATTTGTATTACATGCTAATGCCATAATAAGGGTGAGGGTATAATCTTTTTGTACAACACTCTATGTTAGGAAGAGTCCTAAATAAAAGTTGATTGGATATTGTTGTTAGGAAGAGGTTTTGAACAACATGTTCTAATTGTTCTTGAAAGACTAAGTGTATTAAAGTATTGATAACACGTTTTCTTTCTTGGGTAGAGTATCCTTTAAATGTAGGTGTTGTTTGCACCGAATTGGATTACTAATATCTGACATTATTTATTGCTTTTACATTCAATTTGCATTATTATCCATATGTGTTTTATATCTTGTTTAATTTGTTGGCCAATTGTTCCAAAATTATGTCTAACATTTATCCCCTCAGAAACAAAATTTGATCAACAAACTTCCAATCTACTTTTTCACTACCCTAATTTAAGCTCCTCAAACATCAAGTCTATAGCCCACATCTCTCGGAATCAGCTCAAGGTTCTACGGCCCTCCCAAATGAATCACACTATCAAATAAAAATCATGAGTAAGAGAAAAAAACAAAAAGGCACCAAAGAGAAGTCAAATAATTATAAAAAAACTATTAAAAAGACCTCATATTAACCATTTTTATAAAAATATGGGCTTAGGGTCTGTTTGGTAGCACCCAAAAATGAGCTTTTAGCTTTTCAGCTCATATTTACAAAAAAAACTCTCTTTGGTAACTGTTATTTAACTTTTAACTTGTAACTTTTTACTAACTTTTAGTTTTTTTCTCAAAAGCTTTTTGAAGTAGCTTTTGAGCTTGTAGTTTTTAGCTTGTGACTTTTTCTTCCATTTATACCCTTATTATTTTAACAAAAACATATTGAAACCATCAATTTTTTAATTAAGAGTGTACTTTATGTCATTTCATATTTATCGACTAGTATAAGAGCTAATTTACCAAACACTCAAACTAACTTATCAACTACCAACTATTAGCTATCAGATATCAACTACCAGCTACAAGTCATCAGCTACTAGCTACCAACTAGTTTTACCAAATAGAGTCTTAATAAAACATGAGTTTAAAATAGTACACTTATGAGTAAAATAATTTTACACATATAATCAATCAAAACTCTTACATTTGTTGTGTTATTTCAATATTTTCAAAATAAAATTGAAATTTATTGTGATGCATATTTCTCATTGGTTGACAATTGGCTGACAATGTAAATATATTTTACACTGTCAATGCGTTTCTTTTTTTTTTTTCATAAAATATTATGATAACAATTAAGAGTTTAATGAAAATGCATTAATAGTATAAAATAACTTTACACTGTTGTCTAATAATAATCAATAATATACCATATCATCCAAATACTTTTAAAATATGAAAGTAATTTGATAAAATATAAATATTTATTGATTGATAGTATAAAATTATTTTATATTATCGATGTATTTTTTATTTTTTTCAAAAATTAATGTATATAATCATTCCACCTATTGGAATAATATAGGTGGGATAATATGCTCTATTGTTACTGTTTGAAAATGATATGACAAAATGAAACTCACAAAGTAACCTGTAGATGTTCACAATTCGTTCTAAAAATGAAAAATAAAAATAAAACGATGAATAATTGTGATCTATTGGTAGGAGTGTTTTACGGAGTATAACATAAAGAAAAAGATAGAAGAAAAAAAGATTATCTAAAAGTTAGAGAATTAGTCTCTCGCATGACAGACATGACCATTCATTTATAATAAATAACTAGTATACTTTAATCAAACCTTACTTACTATTATTATATTTTTTAAATTTAATAAATTAGTATATTTGCTTAAACAATTGTTGATCAGATTATATTCCTTCCTCCGTCTTAAAATAAAAGTCGTTTAAGATTATTATACACCATTTAAAAATAATAATAATTGAATTAATAAAAATAATATTTTTATAAAATTATTCTTAACTATTATTAATTATTATATATTATCATATTTTAAAAAGAGTGTAGATAAAAGATAAAATTAATAAAAATCGCACTGAAAAATTAAATTGACTATTATTTTGAGACAAATTTTTATAATTAAAAAGATATTTATTTTGCAAAACTGTATTCAATTGTATTTAGGGATGATGATAAAAGACCATACTATAGTAACAAATTTTTATAATTAAAAAGATATTTATTTTGCAAAACTGTATTCAATTGTATTTAGGGATGATGATAAAAGACCATACTATAGTAACGCATGACTCAAAACAAAAGTCATTGGAAGAATGAGAGAGCAATTATGAATGATCTCTGAGGTGAGACAGGGACATGTTAGGTGTTACCCTAAGCAAAACCAAAACCCCAAAAATGAAAAAGCTGATATACAAAAGATACTTGGAAGTTGAAGACTACAACTTACTCATATTTGGGTAACAATGTGTTGAATACTGGGTCCTCCTGCAGCTAGATAGCAGAAATAGGTATAGTAAGCAAAACTTGTTACTAGTACCTTTACAAATTAGACAAGTAATGTCAAGACAAAGTAATAAAGAAAAAAGCACATGAGCCAAAATCTAAATACACATTGGCTATATTTTGATCTTGGAATGACCCTTATTTTGGGGAAACTAAAAGATACAATAAAGTCAGATTCTGTGCAACAGTAGATTGAGAAAAAGTGAAGGAAGTAGTACTAGTACCAATTTAGATCTATGACATTGTTAATTTGTTTCATATATTAGTATTTTGAAAAATAAAACAAATTTTTCTATAAACATCTTAACAAAAATAGTACTGATAAATAAGTATATTAGGGTGAGTGAGATAATTCCCTCGACAATTATTAGTTGGATTAAGGAACGGTTAGTTTAGATGTCAAATTCTGTGGTGTTAGTGCGTGAAACATTTTTAGTGAATAGAAAAAGAAGAAATGATAAAGAAAATAATGATTTTATTATTCACTAGAAATTGTATCGTACAAAATAAGGTTACAATTTTTTTCTTAAATTAAAAATCTATCGATTTTCAATCCTTTGGCGAAAATGTTGACCTATCGTGCTTCATTTGAGCAATGTTTAACTTCAAGTTTACCTCAATTTACCTTTTCCCTCAAGAAGTGAAACCTAGTTTCGATATGTTTACTTCTTCCATACAAAACTGAATTCTTCGCCAGATTTATGACTGACTTGATATCGATTTGCAACACTAGAGATTTCTTCACTTCAACAACCATTTCTTCAAGTACTGATCAGATCTAAATTGCTTGACAAACAACATAGAATTCTGCTATATATTCAGCTTCACAAGATGACAATGCCGCCATAGGTTGCTTCTTCGAACACCGTGAGATTTAGACACCAAATACTTGAAAGAAATATCTAGTTGTGCTTCTTCGATCTTCCTTATCTCCACACAAATCAACATCTAAAAAACAATTACCTGTTGCTTCTCTGCCTTAAGAATTTCGTCGAAATAAAATTCTAAATTCTCTTGTTCCTTTTAAGTATCTCAAAATTCATCTTGCAGCCTTCATGTGCGACACTCTTGGTTCATCCATGAATCTTCTCACTAATCTGAGTGCAAAACCTATATCAGGTCGACTCTTGCACACATACCTAAAAGATCCCACAATTTGTTTGAACAAAGTTACATCGACTTTGTCTTTCTCTCCATTCTTCTCCAACTTCACATTTGGTTCGACACATGAGGATGCATGATTCGAACCATCCATTATGAATCTCTTGAGTATCTTTTTGTCATACTTCTTAAGATGTAGCACCATACCTTGCTCCGACATTTGAAATCCCATGCCTAGGAAATAAGACAATTTTCCCAGATCTGACATTTCAAATTCCTTCGTCATTAACTCTTTGAACTTCGACAAGTTCTCCAAGCTATTTCCAGTTACTAGCAAGTCATCGACATATAAACAGATGATTGTTATATCTTGTGCTACAACCTGATCATAGACACCATACTTTGATTTGTATTTGATAAATCCCAATTTTACTAAGTATGGGTCGATCTTCTTGTTCCACACCATAGGTGACTACTTGAGGCCATAAAGCGCTTTGTACAACTTATATACTTTACTCACTTCCTTCTAAATAGCAAATCCAGGAGGTTGTGTGACATAGACCTCTTCATCTAAAGGACCCTTCAAAGATGATGATTTCACATGTAAATGGAATGTCAACCAACCTATGTTGCATGCCAATGCTACCATTAGTCAAACAGTCTCCAATATTACTAATGGAGAAAATACTTCAGAGTAGTCGAGTCCTGCTCTTTGAAGAAAACCTTGAGCTACTAATCTTGCTTTATGTCTTACTATCGACCCATCTGCATTATGTTTCAACTTGAACACCCACTTTACTTTGATAACTTTTGTATGTGTTGGCAATTCGACTAACTCCCATGTGTTATTTCTTTCGATTGCCTGTAACTCTTCAACCATAGCTAACTTCCACTTGTTAGTCTTCAACGCTTCACTATAGTTGATTAGTTTAACACCTACATGTAAAGCAAAGTGAATTAATTCTCCATCTGGTGTTACTTCATCATCACCAGTGACTTCATAATCTCAAAGTCTTGATGGAAGAACCCTAGTTGTTGAGGTCCATGGTTTGTTCTAGCCACACCCTATTCAACTTCGACATTGTCAGGAATGTCAACAACTGCTTCGACTTTAATTAGAATTTTAGCAATTTCTTCTACTTCGACTTTATCAGTTTCTTCCTCAAAACCATAGCTCTTCAATGGTTTGTTAATTTCATCATTATAATTTCAATCCCAAGTAGAATTTTTATCAATCAAAATATCTCTAATCAACGTAATCTTCTCATTAATTGGATTGAATAACCTGTATGCACCAGTTTTATGATATCCTATCAGAATCATAGGTTCACTAGTCATCAAGTTTCCTTTTTCTCGCATTAGGAATATGCTTGTAACGCATAGAGCCAAACACCTTCAAATGACTTACTGACGTTCATTTTCCACTCCACACTTCTTCAGGAACCTTGTTCTTTAGTATTTTGCTAAGGAACCTGTTTAGGATATAAACTGCAGTCAAAATAACTTCTCCCCAAAAAGACTTTGGCAAATTCTTCTACTTTAGCATGCATCTTGCCATATCTAATATGGTTTTGTTTCTTCTTTCAGCAATTTCATTATGCCGAGGCGTATAAGGAGCAGTCATCTCATGATAAACACCATGTTCTGCAAAAAAATCTTCAAATATCTTGGATGTGTATTCTCCATCTCCAAATGTTCTCAAAACTTTGATCTTGTTCTCACTCTAGTTTTTTATAAGTATCTTGAATCTCTTAAAGATTTTAAATATTTCATCCTTTCGTTTGATCACATAGATCCACATCTTTCGATTGAACTCATTGGCAAACAAAACAAAATATTTGTTTCCACCAATGGTATGTTCTTTGAATGGTCCACATACATTTGAATGTACCATTTCAGAAATGCAGGATGATCTCATTGGCATAGTCGAAACGAAAGAATTTATAGATTGATTTCCTACTAAACAACCTTCATAAAGTTTGTCAGGCATCTCAAGACTTGGAATTCCAATAACCATATCTTGAGTAATCAGCTGAGTGAGTGATCGAAAATTCAAATGTACAAACCTCAAATGCCTTAACCAACTATCTTTGTGGTCAACAAATTTTTTCAAACATTGAACTTCCGTCGAACTGATCAAAGTCTTAAATGTCCTGTTCTTTGACAACAGAGATTTTAAGACCTAATTGTTCTTGGTGTTGAACAATTTGAAAGCTTCATCTTTCATAACAACTGAGAAACCCTTTTCCCAGTTGTCAAACACTTAGCAAGTTGCACTTCATTATAGGTACATAGAGCACATATTTGATCATAGATTTCCCTCCACTACTCATTTGAAAGACTATGTTGCCAGTACCTTCTACTTGCAGCAAACTATTATTAGCAAGTTTTACATTCCTCTTCTTCGACTCATCGTAGCTTGCCAACCACTCATTTCGACCAATCATGTGATTCGTGCAGCCTGAGTCGAGGAACCATATTTTGGATTCGACATGGGTATCTACAACTGCAGCGATAGCCACCATACCTCCTTCACAATCATCTAAATCTTGGCGTGCAAGGTTCACTCCTTCGCCCTTGCCTTTTGTCGATCCATTGTGTCTCCTGTACCAACAATGTTTAGCTATGTGACCCCTCTTTTCAAAATTATAACACTGCATACCTTTCGTAACTTCTTTGTCCTTTCATTAGTTTCCTCCCCCCTTTTCAAGGATTTAGAAGATATATCTTCGACCTTATTCTTGTGGGGATTTGACCAAGATTTCTTGTCCTTGAACTCATTTCCTTTCGACAATCCTCATCTTACGCGCCTCCAACGATCCAATCAAATCTTCCACTTTTGTGATTTCAAGACTATTGGATTCTTGAATAGCTACGATAAGAGGATCAAAGTGAGAGGTCAACGTTCTCATTACCTTCTCAACTATCATCTTATTAGTTATGGTTTCACCATAACCTTTCATGAGAGAAACGAGTTTCCGAACCTTCGACATATTCTACAACTTTTTCGTCTTCTCCCATCGAAAATAACTCATATTGTCGATGCAAGATTTGTAACTTGACAACCTTGACTTTCTCACCTCTTTCGTAATACTTCTTCAGAATATCTCATGACTCCTTCGCCGTTTCAACATGAAAGATTATGTCGAAATTAGCAGGATCGACAACCGTCTGAATGCAATAAGCAACCTTTCAATCTTTTTTCTTGACTTCGACTTGGGTTTTTTCCGTGCTTCGGTTGCATGTGCAGCCAACATAGGAATGCTGTCGGTAACCACTTCTAAGATTTCATGGAAGTCAAACAAGGATTGCATCTTTTTTTCCACCAGATCCAATTTATGCTGTCATAATGTCCATATCACTAGCCATCTTCGCAGCAGTTGATTCACTTGCCCTAAAAATACGATCTCTGACGTGAAATTCTTGAAAACTCGATCAAGAATAATAACCAGAAATTCTGGATACCAATTTTTTATTGCGTGAGACACTTTTAATGAGGAGAGAAAGAGAGAATAATAAAGAAAATAAAGATTCTATTATTCACTAGAAATTATATTGTACAAAATAAAACTACACACTATATCTGCTTATATATAATTCTAATTGAATTTAAACACTAATAATTTGAATTATATTTAAATATTAAATTTAATCAAATCTAATATAATATTTTAACAGATGGAACATTTACTACAGAAAAATAAGTATAAGTTGTGAATATCTTAGATGAAAATTGTGTTCGTGTAAATTTTTTTATATTTAAATCTTAACTACACAAAAATATTAACAAACAATTGAAACTATATTTTTAATGTTAATTGTTTTTTAATTAAATCTTAACCACACAAAAATATTAACAAACAATTGAAATTAGATTTTTAATGATGGATATATAGACCGTTCATTCTTTAGTGAAAATTGCACATGAGAAAATTCTTGTCCGTAAAATATTATATTATTTAAAAAATTGGAGATTAAATATTTTATAAATAAAATAGTTCATATTAATTTCAATGATTATGCGTTGTCTCTTTCATTTATTTGTGTAAGTTTTTAAACTTTATGTGAGTGTTTGATTCAAATAAATGTTTCTTATACTCATAATGATCTTATAGTAGCATGAGAGTGTCTTCCACTTAAAGGAGAACATAGTGAATAAAATCACACAATTATGTTAAGATATTTGTGAATATGCTATGTCTTTCTTATCTATTTAAATAAATATATTAATTTTTAAATAATGTTTGATTTAATATAAATGTTTATTCTTTTGTGATAACTTATCATATTTTAGAGGATAGTTTTGGTGAATCATATTTATTTTACCACCTCTAAATAAAAGTACGTGAATATAAAAATAAAAAAATTAATCTAAAATATATTTTAAAAAATTTCAAAATCATGGATATTTATAGAATTTCTTTATTTTCAGAGCTTTCCTAACAAATTTGGTTCCAATAAAAACAAAAGTTTCTCGTGAAACACAAAGAATAAATAAAAGCAAAAGTAAGAAAAAAAAGCTCTCGTTGAATGTGCCCCTTGTTTGCAGCAATGAAAAACACTGCATCACCTTTTTCCTTCTACACTGCTCAACCAAACAAACAAACAAACAAAGCCTATTAGCTTTTTCATCATATGTGCTTCTTTCTTTCCAGCTTTTTATATCTATATTACATTTGTGTCACCACCTCATCATCATCATCAACACTATCTTCTCCTTTCAAGGAAACAAAAAACCATGCACTTTCACAAAGTAATAGTTTTTGTTTTGCTTATTACTTTCTTAGTATGTGGAGAAAATGAAGAGTCTACAATTGTTGATCCACAAAGAACTAAGACTGAGAAGAAACAGCAGAAGCAAAAGCAGCATCAAACATTTGGTGTTTACTTCTCTCAGATGAGGAGAGTTCCTAATGCTTCAGACCCTCTTCATAATCGTTAGGGCATGTTTGGATTGACAGTAAGTTTGACAAAATTATTATGGTCAAAATATTGTTTTTTTTTTGTTGCCAAAAATAGTGTGACTCATTATGATTATGTCAAATCTCATTGTCAATACAAATATGTGTATCTATCAAGTTTGTAAATGAGAAAATTTGAATGTGTAGAGGTATTGTTTCAAGAATTTTGTTAACCATGATTGGAAGTTGTTTTCTTCTTATAAGTTAGCAATATGGTAGCTACTTTGCAAGTTTAAATATATACAATTTATATTGAATGCATAAATATTTAACATTTATTCATTTCTAGCATATGTTTTGAATAATCATTTGAATCCGGGAGAATCACATGGATAAAAATTTGTACCATTTCGTACAATTTCATAGATTAATTTATTGAATCGGAAAGGATCACAATAGATAGTATCACAAAGAATTTATATATATATATATATATATATATATATATATATATATATATATATATATATATATATATATATATATATGTTTGTATGAGATTATGTTAATAGTATAAATTGTATTGTGATGAAGCAATTTCTCATATGATAGTAATGGCAGTGAGGTATCTAATTACTGTAGTTGCATGCCCGAATATAATAGCAGAAGATAGGAAAGAAAGAAAAGATAGAATGACAAAAAGAAAAAGAAATTCAAGTACTACCAAATAGTGTTTTGCTTTGGTAAATTCTTGTGCAGCTAGTTAGTGTTACTATAACACTCAACAGCTTCTGCAGAATGGTTACTATATCCCAACTAAACAGTAGACATGACTTCCAAGTCAGTTCATACAACTCTTTCAAAAAAGAAACTTTTTCCTCCTTGACATATGTTTGAATTGAAAACACTTAAGTAGGTTATTTTTATGGATTTAGACGAATTGTTCCGATCCTCTAATCAAATTTCATAGTTTAAAATAACGACTCACTAATTAAATTTTATTTTTACAAAAAATCAAATTCGATAATATTCAAACGATTTATCTTTAATAAAAGTTTCTTTCTTATTAGAGTCCAAATATTTGATTATACTTTTGTTATTAAAATAACAAAAATTTAATATCAAATTTTTAAAATAAATAAATAAATAATTAATAAAATGTTTAAAAGATGATTAGCGTGTATAATAAAGTATTTGCAATCTATTGATCACAACGAAACACAATCAACATAGATTTTTAATGTATACTACTATTTTAAAGTGTTACCACACTTGGTTGGATAATTAAAGAAAAGTTCTATTGATAATTAATTACAAGATGGTTCTTATATACAACATGGTGAGACATACTTACATAAAAGTAACCACACTTGTTGGATTTGGATAACTAATTCTCAACTAACATAAAGTTAGTTACCAACCAATGCTAAAACCTTTCTAACAAACACTTCTTTAATATGAGAACAACTAACAACCAGATTACAATATGATACAACAAACAAATTAAAACATGTTAGATCCTAGTTTTCTCCAAAATCACATACCCCAAATATTGATCTCATATTGCAAAAGGAATAGAGTTTCAAAGGCTTTGTCAACACCTCTGAAAGTTGATCATCTGTACTAACACATCTCAATTATTTCATCTTTAGTTAGCCTTCTTAGGAAGTGAAATCTAACATTTATATCTCTGCATCTTCCATGTACAACTGGATTCTTTAACAATTTTATTGTAGAGTTGTTGTCACACATTATGATTGTGTCATGATCATGAGTTTGTCCAAGTTGGTGAAGGATGTTTCTAAGCCACATGCCTTGACAAGCACATGAAGTTGTTGCAACAAACTCTTTGGCATATTTCTATTAGTGTGTGAATATCCATGCATTCTCCTGCTTCACCTCCTCCCCTATGAAATACCTCATCTTTTCCAAATCTCTCATGGCAAATTTCTTCTTCATTGATTCTTTAAAGCCTTCAAACATATGTTTACTGTTACTAGTATAAATCAAGTCATCTATATACAGACTAACTATCAAAATCATGTCTTCACTATGCTTCACAAACAATGTATGTTCAGGAGGGAATTTTTTTCAAAATTCTCTTGACCAAAGTATGCTTCACTTCTCTTTGGCCATAAGTATTGCCTTGTACTTCTCCCCTTCTCTTCTTTCATTGCACTTTATCTTGTAGATCCATTTAACACCAATCTTTTTGACTCCCGGTTGTAAGAGTACTAGTTTCCGTATTTCATTCTTCTCAATTGATTGAATCTTCAAATCCATTGCCTTTCTCAACTTTTCATGCTTGACTACTTCATCATAAGTAAGGGGATCATTGATATTGAAAAGAACTGTTAGATTATGCAATTGTTGTTCTTCTTCATTTTCTAGACTTGTTACATAATTATTTAAGTAACTTGACTTTCTTTTTTGTCTTGGTGCATGATTGCCTTCTTGTTTTCTTAGAAATATCCTATTCTCATTCAGTTGAGTTATCTTCACTTACACTCTTTACATTATTTCCTTTACTTTAAGGATAATTTTTCGTGTGCACTCCACCATTTGTTAAGTCAATTTCATTAGTCTCCTTATTTTCTTCTCCACTATCAACATTGCTAGTTGAATGAGCACTATTCTCATTGTAGCTCTTGTCCCATTCCCAGTCATTTGACTATTCAAATATCCCATCTTTGCTTATTAGAATTTTTTCTCCATTGGATCATAAATTTTGTAGGCTTTGGATTATTGACTTACTCTCAAGTGCACACACTTGATACTTTTGGTATCTAGCTTCTTTATGTGACATCAGGAGGACTTCACAAAAGCTACACATTGAAAGACCTTAAAATAATGCATTAAGCACCCACGTCCATCTCACTCAACTAAGTAGTGTAAATGGATCCCACTTAATATAATATATTACTTTATATTTTTTAATTATTTAAATCATCCAATTATATTTTTTACATATCCATATCACTCGTCTAAAATTCTAAAACGGATTCCTCTAAACTTACCATATATTCCAAATTTATTTCAAAAGTTACCGCATAAATAATTTATTATTAATATAATTGATTTTTTATTATATTTATTGTTCCAAATTATCCACCTAACTTGTTTTACTATGGTGCCCTGCAAAGCACCGATTGGAAAAAAAATGCAACGCCCACCCAGTACAAATTTTGAACTCACTGGCACATATATGAATATTGTGAAGCACCCACATTGGTGGATGCTCTAAGGGCTTCACCCCACTTCAAACTTTCTCTAGAGTCATGTCCTTCACCGACAAGATAGGACTTTTGTAGAGTATACGCTGCCCATTTAACTGCTTCAGGTTAGAAACTCTTGAGAACATTCCTACCTAACATCATGCTTCTGACCACATTCATCATAGTTCTATTCTTTCTCTCTAACATTATATTTTATTGTTGAGTGTAGACAATTGTCAATTGTCTCTGGATGTCATGAAAAATGCAGAAATTAGAAAATGCATCGGATGTAAACTTGTTCAACATGTGACTTCACACACAACAGGGGTGTGAGGAGGATGAACTGTGTTGTTCAGAAAAAATATGATTTTGAAATTTTTTTAGAAATAAAATCGAAGTTTAAAATCATTTGAAAATTGTTTTAATATTCATAAGCGAAAAATTAAAATTGTAGAATATAAATTAGAGAAAGTAAAAAGTTTAAGGAAAAGAAAGAAAATTGAAAATTATAGAGGTTCGGTCAAACAAGAAAAAAGACCCACTCCTTTCTACAATAATTGATCATGAGAATATCTAATAAACTTGAAAGCTTTTAGTAGGTTATACTCACAAATTCTCATAAATAAGAAAAAAAATGAAGTTTAGTGCTAACATCCGACCAAATAACAAAATGTGGAGTGAAGTGCTGAATCTTCTTTCCAAACGGTGGATCAAACTTGTTGTAAAAACAAATAAACATGAGATTTTATGAATAAGAATCTCAGAAAAAAAAAACCCTTATTTCATAAAAAATAAGACGTGTCCGAACATGCATATTCAAAATATATAATTGTTCTTGCTAAACACCAAATAGACGACTTCTCTGTTAGTTGAAGGATATCAAAGAGAGCCTTAAGAAAATAGGATTAAATCATTTGTGATATTAAGGGATTCAGATGCTTACACAAGTATGCATAAGCTCCAAGCGATGTTTCTTGCTTACCCCTCAGTCGAGAGCCCTATATATAGAGGTACATGGACCTCATTGATCACTGCATGAAATTATTGTGACCCTTCATCATATGTAACTGAGTTACCATTAACAACAAGTAACGTCCGCCGTTGCCAATGATGACTTATTATCATAACGTGCGCCGTCATATATAAATCAACGGTTACACCCTTAATGGGTCGGTCACCCCGTAACCGCCCAGCAAGGCTGGGCTCTACGTAATTCCTAGAACCAAGGATAATGTCTGGGTATAATCCCGATTGGCACCTATTTATCTTTCCACAGATTCGATCACATACCTCTGACTACACAACCGACTCCAATATGAGCATAAGTCCGATTACGTGTACATTAGTCATTCTTAGCCTCTTTATCTCTCTTATCCCGGACAATGGATCTACATATGCACAATAATGATAAAATGATATTGTTTCTAAGATTCAAATTAATAAAAAAATTGTATAAATATGAGTCCTCTCATCCCACGTTATTTACAAAATACATCAAACCAGAATGGATACATATCCTTATCTTACATTTGTGTGTTTTAATGGCGCAAAACCTCAACTTCAATTTCGGGTCTCCAAGGACATCTCTCGTCGTTTTAAAATACAAAGTTAATACTCATATGGGATATCCAAAAAATTAAAGAGTTGTCAAGCTTGAGTATCATTCATTTCCGATTGACGAGGAAGAAAACATATGGTTCACCAAGCTTGAATTAAAGACAAATTAAGATTTAAAGGTTATGTGGAGTACATTTTACCATTAGTCATCAAAGAGTTTGATTGAAGTGGATGCGACAATTGCAAGATTGATCAAAGATATTCTAAAAGATGTTGCAACATCCTGAACCACCATTTTATAATGAAATGTAATGTTAAGTTTATGTTAATGACCATCTATATAATGTTAAGTATTTGAATGCTGATTTGTGTTGTTTTTTCAACCTTCTGCAATTGTTTCTGCTTTGACCTAACATAACATATTCCGAAGATACATCTATACAAAAATTACTGAATTTTGAATTAAGAGTTATTTAAGAGATACATCTTCGAACTCAACCTAATATTAATACGAAGATGCATCTCTAAACTAAATTTTAACAAAATAATAATGTTTTATCATATATATATATATATATATATATATATATATATATAAAGATTATATCTAAAATTATATCTCTAAATTCTAAAGACGATAAAAAAAACTCTCCAAGATATTTAGACCATGTGCAATGGTAGATTTATTTAAAGTCAACACCACAAAATCATGTGCAATGGGTGTGTAATGTAGTGTTGAGTGTGTGTTGGAGGAGAGAGGTGTTGAGAAAATTCAACACCATTTAATCGCCACGTACGTGTTTGATTGGTGACGATTTTTATCCATTTAATACTTTGAACTCAATTATTTCGTTGCAAATTAATTTTTTTTTTATTTTTTATTTTACCAAAATTCATGATTTTTTTTTCTCTATAAATAGAGACTTGGTTCATTTGATTTGGACACAGAAAAAAAAACTAAGTTTTTCACTATCTTAATTTTATTATTAGTGTTTATTTTGAAGTTAAGTGTCTTTTTTTAGTGAAATGGATCCCAATAATCATTTTAACACTCAAAATTCTGCTAATTTTCCATTTAACCAAAATCCCAACAATTTTCCAAATCCCAACAATTATCAAAATCCCAACTATTATCAAAATCCAAATCAATTTTCCAACCAACATCCTCAAAACATACCTAATTTTGGTTTTCCACCAAATTTCAACCAGACATCCTCTGCTCCAAACTTTCAAACATATTATGGATCTATGAGAAATCCATCTCAAACACCCCGTTTAATGGTTATGTGACAATGGCGAATGCAAATTTTCCAAGTGGTGGTGTACAGAATTTCCGAGTTTTCAACACAACTAACTATTGGTGGCATGATAGTTTCTAATGAAGTCGGTCCGAATTCGAGGATTCAACTCTAAGAGCGAAAAACTCAACCAGCATGGAACACTGAACAAAATTTGGTGCTAATTAGTGGGTGGATTAAATTTGGAACAAGCAGTGTTGTCGGGAGAAACCAGAAAGGTGAAACATATTGGGGTAAAATTGCTGAGTATTGTAATGAGCATTGCTCATTCGATCCTCCGCGTGATGGACCTGCATGCCGAAACCGTTTTAATTATATGAACAAAGTGTTGGGTAAATGGATTGGCGCTTATGATGGCGCTAAGCGTATGCAAGGAAGTGGTTGGTCGGAGAATGATGTTTTGGCAAAAAGCAGGAATTATATGCATGTGGGAAGAATGTTAGATTCACTTTAATGGAAGAATGGCACGCCTCCGTGATCAACCACGTTATGGTAGTCAAGTAGGAGGAAATATTGGCTCGAAGTAGTGGATCTAAGAGATCTCAGAGTGATGCATGTGGCTCAAACACTGTAGAATCCAGTGCTCGTCCTATAGGAAGGGAGGCAGCTAAAAAAAAGGGTAAAAAGAAAAGCAAGGAATATGCCTCGGAGGTGGTGGACAAAGAATGGGCTGAATACAAAGAATTCAAGACGAAAAAGCTTGAACGATTGGACAACATAGCCTTGATGCAACAGCAGGCTAACAATATAGCCTTGGAAAAGACTAAAACCAAGAAAATGAAGATGTATCTAAAGCTAACTTCCGAAGAGCATCTAGATGACCGGAAGAACCAGCTGTTGAAAAAGTTGGAGGCAGAACTGTTTGATAATTAATTTCAATGAAGTATTTGTCAGTGTTGTGTTTGCTTTAATTATTGTTGTTTCAATATGCCAGTGTTGTGTTTGCTTTAATTATTGTTGTTTCAATATGCCAGTGTAGTGTTTGCTTTAATTATTGTTGTTTCAATATGCCAGTGTAGTGTTTGCTTTAATTATTGTTGTTTCAATATGCCAGTGTAGTGTTTGCTTTAATTATTCCTTATCTGATAATTAACTCTATACAATAAATTATTTCGAATCCGTCAGTGGTCCACCACCCAATTCGAATATATTCCTTATCTGATAATTAACTCTATACAATAAATTATTTCGAATCCGTCAGTGGTCCACCACCCAATTCGAATCTATTCCTTATCTGATAATTAACTATATACAATAAATTATTTTGAATCCGTCAGTGGTCCACCACCCACATCCATTTATATATAGGGACTCATACATCCATTTATGTACCAATATCCCAAATCCCATCCAATCTACCTCCAATATCACAAAAAAATGGATCCATCACAATATCATTTTGATATCGCAGCCTACAATCAAAATCGTGAAATTGAAGAAAATTATATAGTCAATCGATTTAGAGAGCGTAGAAACAAAATATCGGAAGATAATGCACCTCGTAGTA
This sequence comes from Vicia sativa, assembly GCA_021764765.1. NCBI lineage: Eukaryota > Viridiplantae > Streptophyta > Magnoliopsida > Fabales > Fabaceae > Vicia > Vicia sativa. The sequence continues at coordinate 207,288,206 of CM038795.1, read as the reverse complement.
GAAAATATCTCAATAGAGATCATGCAGCGGCAAACCAAAGACTAATTGACGACTACTTTGCCAATGAGCCTACATACGATGCAATGTTTCGTCGTCGGTACCGGATGAAAAAAATGTTTTCCTTCGAATCGTTGGGGACCTTTCAAGTAGTGATAACTACTTCACCCAGCGAGTTGATGCAGCCAATAAAGAAGGTATATCACCCTTAGCAAAATGTACCACAACAATGCGAATGTTAGCATATGGTGTGGCAGCAGATGCGGTCGATGAGTACATCAAAATAGGAGGTACTACAGCATTGGAGTGCTTACGTAGATTCTGTAAAGGAATCATACGCTTGCGAGCAAGTGTATCTGAGAGCACCAACCCAAGATGACCTGCAAAGAATACTGCATGTTAGTGAAATGCGGGGGTTCCCAGGGATGATTGGGAGTATTGACTGCATGCATTGGGAGTGGAAAAATTGTCCTAAAGCATGGGAAGGACAATTTACTAGAGGGGATAAGGGAACCACCACAGTTATTCTTGAAGCAGTTGCATCTCATGACCTATGGATCTGGCATGCCTTTTTTGGATGTCCGGAACGTTGAGCGATATAACGTTCTAGACCGGTTGATGTTTGATGACGTGGAGCAGGAAAGGCTCCAGTGTGAATTTCTTTGTGAATCAACGTCCATATAATATGGCATACTATCTAGCTGATGGTATCTACCCTTCTTATCCAACTTTCGTCAAATCGATTAGACTTCCTCAAAGTGAACCCGATAAATTATTTGCAAAATTTCAGGAGGGATGTCGGAAGGACATCGAACGTGCATTGGAGTGCTCCAAGCTCGATTTAAAATCATCCGTGAACCTCGTGGGACATAGCGATTTGGGTATCATCATGAGGTCATGCATCATATTACATAATATGATTGTTGAGGATACGAGATTCATATTCTCAACGTTGGACCGATTTTGAGCAATCTGGGAAAGTGGATCTAGTGCACCAAAATATACCACCCGTTACCTTTTGCAAATCATGTGCGTGCTAGATCAGAGTTCCGTGATCCAAATGTTCATCAAGAATTGCAAGCCGATCTAGTGAAGCACATATGGACAAAGTTTGGAATGTTCCGTGATTGAATTATTTGTGTGTTGTATTGCATTTTAAATTATTTGTATCGTACTAATTACGTTACTTGTGTGTTGTATTGCATTTTAAATTATTTGTAACGTACTAATTACGTTAATTGTGTGTTGTATTTTAAATTAATTTAAGATGATTTGTATCGTATCCAATTATTTAAATAAATTTTGTTTTTATTACAAAAAATTAAAAAATAAATTATTAAGTATTTATTATTTTAATTTAATTTTAATCGATAATTGTAATTTTATGTAATCATAAAAATAAAAATAAAATTTAAATAAGAATATGAAAATAAAAAGTGGTGGGGTAGGGTGTTGAGTGAAAAACCATTGGAGAGGGTAAAAGTTGAATGGGTGTTGAGTTATTAGGTGGAAGAAAGAGAAAATGATGTGGAGTGTTGAGAGTTGAAAAAGTGGGTGTTGAGTGTTGAAACCATTGTACATGGTCTTAGAGAGCAATTCCCTTTAAGGAAAATTTTACCCTATGCCCCTACACTTATTCCCATACCCCTACAATTTTTTTAATATTCCAATTTTATTCTTTTATTTTTTTTATTTTCACTATTTTCTGAAGGTGTACGGAAAAGTCAAGGAACCAGAAATTTAACAAACCGGATAACTCAAAATGGATAAATCCGGTACGTAATTTTTCACAAACCGGATAACATGGCATAGCTAAATCCGGAATGCATTTTTCCCCGGAAAACCAAGCCATAAGTTATCCGGTTAACAATATTAACAAACCGGATAACCTTGAGTTGTGTGTTCCGATTTGTAGTATATTGCCAACCGGATAACATGCTGTGTAGTTATCCGGTTCGGTTTTTTTTAAAATTTTTTTTAATTTTGTTAAATAAGTGTTATTCCTCGCGGTTAAAATCAGACATGCGTAGATACCACTGATCTGTTAACATTTGCAGAACGTTTTGCCACAAGAGAAGAGACGATAAGATGGGTTAAGGAGATTGGAATCAGGAATAAAGTGACCGTTATAATAACACGTTCAGATACCAAAACAGGAAAGAGAAGAAGAAGTGATAAAGTAATATTTGGTTGTGATAAAGGTGGAAAATACAAAGAAGGAGAAAGTGAAACATAGAGTGCTAGTAAGAAATGTGGTTGTCCGTTCAAAATTAGATCCACACCGTCAAAAGATGGTTCCGGATGGAAGATTTATGTAAAATATGGAGTTCACAATCATGGGTTACCTGATACATTTGAAGGACATTCGTTTGTAAGTCGACTTAATGCAGAAGAACAACAACATATTGTTGATTTGACAAAACGTCATGTTCCACCAAGACACATACTTTTGTCATTGTAGGAGCAAGATCCAGAAAATGTCACTCGGATCACGCAAATATATAAGCACAAGAGTAAAATACAGAAAGATATAAGGGGGCCTAGAACAGAAATGCAACATTTGTTTAAGCTGGTAGAGGAATCAGATTATGTATACTGGAGCAGGAAAAAAGATGATTCAGAAGTTGTGAGGGATATTTTCTGGGCTCATCCAAAATCAGTGAAGTTGTTGAATATGTTTCCTGTTGTGTTGATTATGGATAGCACATACAAGAAAAATAAGTATAGACAACCTCTGTTTGAAATAGTTGGTGTGACATCCACTGAGTTGACATTTGCTGTTGCATTTGCATATATGGAATCAGAGCAGACTGAAATTTTTTGTTGGGTTTTGGATAAGTTGAAATAGTTATTTACTAAGGACGGGTTTTGGCCACAAGTGGTGTTGACTGATAGAGATCTTTCCTTGATGAAAGCAATTGAAACAATATTTCCTAAAACAACCAATTTGCTTTGCCGATTTCACATCAACAAAAATGTGAAAGCGAAGTGTAAGGAATATGTTGTGGATGACATACGGAGTCGATAGAGAAAATGTGGTATGAACTTGTAAGGGCTAGTGATGAGGTGGAGTATCAACAACGGTTGCAACAACTTGAGCATGCATGTGTTGACTTTACAACATTTATTGATTATGTGAAAGATACATGGTTGTCTCCGCATAGACATAGATTCGTCGAAGCATGGACTAATCAAGTGTTGCATTTGGGAAACACCACGACCAATAGGTATGCATATGTTAATATATCTTGATTTTAGTCAATGTTTTTTTTATATTAATTTTATTGTTGACTTACTTGTTTTTTAATTTATTTAAAGGGTTGAATCCGCACATTGGAAATTGAAGCAAATGTTGGAGAATAGTTTAGGTGATATGTGCAAATGCTGGGAGGCTATGAATGGCAATCTTAAGATACAATTGGAAAACATTAGAGCTTCATTTCAGAAGAGTTTTTATGAAGTTGAACATGCACACACTAGCCCATTTTATGGAAATTTGCGTAGATCTGTATCTAGAGCTGCTTTGAGGCATATTCAAGAAGAGTGGGTGAGGTTGATATTGTTGGTACAGACACCCAAAAGTGCGGGTGTACTCATAGAAAAGTGTATGGGTTACCTTGTGCTTGTGAGTTAGGGAGATATACCGAGTGGTGATCCAATACCAATAGAGGCTATTGATTCATTGGAGAAAGCTAAGTATGGAAGGCAAACAAAGGTGGATGCAGATGATGGATCAGAGGTGGACATGACCCATGCAATTGAGGAAATTTGGAAAAAGTACAGGGCAGCAGATGTTGTCGGGAAAAGAGCATTAAAGAGTAGGGTGTGTGAAATTGCTTATCCCACTACATAAAAAATGTTGCCACCGCCTGAAAAAATAAAAACCAAGGGAGGAGTGAAGAAGAATGGGAAGAGACCTGCGGGATATGATGTTTATCGTGATCCTTCATATCACGAGTATGTTGATCGAGCGCACTCGAACTCCCAAAAGTCTTCAAAGAGGGTATGCTCACAGTTATCCCAAACCTCTGAGAAGAAACCATGTAGTAAATACATTACACAATTTCCAGCACATATCAGACCATTTATTGATGACATTGTTGATGTGATGAAGGATGGAAATTGTGGGTTTAGAGTCATTGCATTGTTTCATGGTTATGGATTGGATGGATGGTCAATTGTTCGTCGTGATTTGGATAATGAACTTAAAGGTCCTAGAAGCAAGCTGTATGAAAAGTTATTTGGACCTCGTTTTTTGATAGTGAGGGATTCGTTGATGATATCAAAGTTAGGTCCTCAACCACTAGAGAAATGGATGACATTACCTGAAATGACTTATGTAATAGCTAATCGGTATAATGTCATTGTTGTCTCTTTGGGTTTTCCTTCTTTAACGTTCTTTCCTATGACGACTTCACATTCACCTAATGTGTCCATTTACTGCATTGGATTTGTAGATGGAAATCATTGGGTACAAGTAATTATTTTTTAAGTTACACATATACTTATTTTTTAAGTTACATATATACTTATTTTACTTATTTGTTTTATTACGCATATACTTATTTGTTCAATTACTTATAACCAGGTAAACATGAACGAAGGATTTCCGTTACCACCCATCACATTGGCTTGGAAACAATTCCGCACAAAAGAGGCGACTTCTTGGATGATAGGATTTGGCGGACGACTACAACATTGGCAGCGTCTTACACCTGTAGTAGCGCCACATACTATTAAACTATAATTGTTATGTCTTGTTTTGTTTTGTATTCATTTGACATTTTTATTTCACGCTAGATTTTGGATTCAGATGTCTTTGTTTTGTTTTATATTCATTTGACATATGACTTTCATGCTAGATTTTGGATTAAGTTGACATATATCTTTCATGCTATATTTTAGATTTTATTTTAATTTTTATATTTAGGATTGTGGAAAGTAGAAATATTAAAAGAGTGCACAAAACAATAGATAAGTCTAAAAACAATAAACAAGGCAAAAATACAATATAAGTCTAAAAACAATATAAGTCTAAAAATACAAGGTAAATCATGGAGATGGATATGGTATCGGTCCTCCCCGAGGTAGTGGTCCGCCCTGAGCTACACATAATGATCGAAAAATCTCAATGAACTCATCGTCCTCCTCATTTGCACCGTGACGCTGCAAGTAGCGATGAAGCTCACCTGATATATAGGCTAACCTCTCGTCTTCTGGTCCATCAGCATAAACAGGCACTGGGATCTCTCTCTCCTCATTTTGTGGCGGTGCTACCAATCGAGGATGTGACACCATATAATACCAACCCAGATACTCATCAACTACATCATATGGTCGAACAACAAAAACTGCATCACAAATAACATCCAAAACCCCCTGAACATAGCTTAACCAGTCTACATCCACATCAAGAGACTCAACAGCAGGAGGATGGTGGGGTATGTATTGTTTGTATCCAAACTAACACAAACATCTGTCGGATAGATATAACATTATTGTACCATACCATTTCAGACCACCCTTGTATAGACATATATCATCAAATGGACGTATATGTCGGTGATCCTCAAAAGGACGCCAAATGATATCATCCGGTGTCAATGCATCTAACTGCACCATATGCTGCTCGACCTTTGTAGCGGATTGCCTGTAACACCACTTCATCGCCCTCGGAAGTGGACTACCTACACCGCAAATTCCAGATAGACCTCTTTTCCCAATAGAGGAAAAATACTCGTGGATCCAGCACTGTTACACACCATGAATAATATAAATAAAATTCATAAATAACTAAAGAAGCATATCCACCCAATTGTTTGCAAGAATAGAAAGAAGCATCACCTAAATAGCGGTAAAGATTAACCAGTGCCGCCGCTCCCCAATAATATCTACCATATCCATCCAAATCCCTAAATAGTGATAAATATTTTGCCTCCACCAGAGTAAAGGTCTTATCAGTCAGAATGGTGCAACCCAATAACAACATCATGTACGCTCTGACGACACAATCAAACTCATAGACCGCTCTAAAATAATCTTTAACCAATCCAATCTGTAGTAAGGACCTCTACAAAATTGGACCTCCTCGGCAATCTCCTCCAACGAAACTCCCATAAGATCAATCGCTAATCTAATAGCGTCATTATCGATAAACCTTCTCGCAGGTCAACCAAGTCACCCCTAATCGACGCGCGTAAGACATGAAACATCGTATAAAGTAATGGTCATTTCACCAAATGGCATGTGAAATGACGATGTTTCGGATGCCATCGCTCTACAAATATCGATACGGATGTTGGTCAAACCTCGACAAACCGGTTCTTTGAAGAGATGATACCGAATTTAACAACCGGCTCTATAATAGGAGGAAGCATATGTGGAACCCAACGATCAATTTCGCCATGTGCAAGAACCTTTAACTCTTTTTAGGATGTCTCTCCGAAAATAATTTATACCAAACATGTTATAAAATATATAAATTTTAACAAATAAAAATTATTCAAAATAAAATGATAAATATTAACTTACCTCGCCAAACCAAAGATGACGAGCAACGTGACCATCATATCTGATTAAAAGAGAAGTCTCGGTGGATCCTCCTGGAAAAGGTGGATGCACCTGATCCCCTGCAGGCGACTGATGTCCCTCTGCATTGTCTGCTTCACGGCGATGTTGTGCTCCTCTATTCTTCTACGTACATTATTGCCACCCGCTCCTCGTCTGCGAACCACTGGAAAAGAGTCAAAAAACGGATAACCCAACGACAAAATTTTACCAAATACGCAGGAACAACCCGGATAACCCAAGCAGTGGTTATCCGGAGCGAACGGAAGCAAACCGGATAACCCTGGGACGTGACTTCTGGAGTGTAAAATCCAAACCGGATAACCCACTCACGTGACTTCCAGTGTGTGTCAAAATTTTCAAAAACACACCGGATAACTTGTTACCATGTTATTCGGTTTGTAAAAATTCATCAATGCATAAACCGGAAAACTTACTCTTGTGTCTTCCGGAGTGAAAAATAAAGACCGGATGTAGGCTTCTTGGGTTCTCTAGTTTGTCAAAAAATTATCTTTCTCTCTCGTTTTTCAGGAATTAAAATGGTAAAAGTGAAGAAAAAAAAAAGGTAATTACTACCTCTGTTCCTATATATAAGAGACAATTCATTTTTTAAATTCATTAAATAACCAATGTATTTGGTCAATTTATAGACTAGGTACATTGATTATTCAATGAATCTAAAAATTGAATTGTCTCTTATATATAGGAACGGAGGTAGTAGTATTTATACAAGGGCAATTTTATCCAGATGTCAAAATTGTAGGAGTATGGAAATAAATGTAAGGGTACGTGGTAAAATTTTCCCCAATTAAGTTATGGTTGTTAGACCGTCTCTAGAAACTTACTTGTAAGGCAACCCATTATCAAAGCCCACTTACTCACCAAACCAAACTAATGTGACCAAATAAACAAATAAATAAATTTAAACCATTTCACTTCCCCCTCCCCTCTTTGCAAAATCCAAAAAATAACAAATCCCAATTCATTTCAAATTCACCCCTCTCACAATGTCCGAACAAGAATCCTTTCCCGGCACACCACCCTCCAAGGAGGCGCCGCCACCACTCCCATCCTTCGCCGCCTCCTTCACCATCTGGCCTCCCACACAACGCACTCGCGACGCCGTCATCAACCGCTTGATCCAAACCTTTTCCACCTCCTCCGTCCTCTCCAAACGCTACGGCACATTATCCCCCGACGAAGCCTCCCTCGCCGCAAGCCAGATCGAGGCCGACTCCTTCTCCCTCGCCGATGCTTCCTCTTCCCCCGACGATGAGAGCATTCAGATCCTCGAGGTTTACTCCAAAGAGATCAGTAGACGCATGATCGAAACCGTTAAAACTAGATCTCGTCTCGCCGATGACAGTTATGATAACTCCGTCGCTGCTTCCCCTGCCGGAGACTCGATCGCTGTTTCGGATTCTTGATTATCACACTATTTGTGTGAAATATGGTATTGTTCTATTGTTCTAACTTCAAACTTTCATAGCGTTTTTGTGCCATTGTGCTTATTGTGTGTTACATTTGTTGCATCCAAATCAAATTGAATGCTAAGTGTAATCCATTTGTTCATTCTCATTGTGATGAATTTACATTTGATATGAAATACTTCAGTGCTTAGTGATGTGGATTTCTTTTTAGTTCTGGTTTAATGGAGATGTGTGTTTATGAAAGTATGATATATTTCTTTGATAGATTATATGAATAGATTCAGAGAAGTTATTGATAGATTATATTTAGCTTTTAAGAGAAGTTATTGTTTGAAAAATAGGAAATTGAATCGCATTTAGTCGACAAAAAAGCCGCATTCGAGTTGTCAGCGTTATTAGCGGTCGAATCTTGATTGCGCGGTTTAAAAACAGAATTATTTTTATATTATAGTTTTAGAATGCCGCGTTTAAATCAGAACTATCTGATCTTAGTTGAACGGTTACCCACGCGCTTGAATGGGTGAATGCAAGAGCTTTAACTATAGTGAATCTTAATCCGAAAAATTCGTAGTAAATTCTTTCTCCATATACTCATAGAGTGTCTTTATTATTGTATTGTAGTTTTAAAAAACAAAATTATTTTTATATTATAGTTTTAGTACTGCCGCATTTTTATTTAGCAAAGAACTGCCGCATTTAAATCAGAACCATCTGATCTGAGTTGGACGGTTACTTGCGCTTGAGTGAGTGAATGCAGGAACTTTAACTATAGTGAATCTTAATCCAAAAAATTCGTAGTAAATTCTTTCTCCAAAGTGTGTCTTTATTATTGTATTGTAGTTTTAAAAAACAAAATTATTTTTATATTATAGTTTTAGTACTGCCGCATTTTTTTTTACCAAAGAACTGCCGCATTTAAATCAGAACCATCTGATCTGAGTTGGACGGTTACCTGCGCTTGAGTGAGTGAATGCAGGAACTTTAACTATAGTGAATCTTAATCCAAAAAATTCGTAGTAAATTCGTTCCCCATAGTGTGTCTTTATTATTGTATTGTAGTTTTAAAAAACAAAATTATTTTTATGTTATAGTTTTAGTACTGCCGCATTTTTTTTACCAAAGAACTGCCGCATTTAAATTAGAACCATCTGATCTGAGTTGGACGGTTACCTGCGCTTGAGTGAGTGAATGCAGGAACTTTAACTATAGTGAATCTTAATCCAAAAAATTCGTAGTAAATTCTTTCTCCATAGTGTGTCTTTATTATTGTATTGTAGTTTTAAAAAACAAAATTATTTTTATATTATAGTTTTAGTACTGTCGCATTTTTTTTTACCAAAGAACTGCCGCATTCAAATCAGAACCATCTGATCTGAGTTGGACGGTACCTGCGCTTGAGTGAGTGAACGCAGGAACTTTAACTATAGTGAATCTTAATCCAAAAAATTCGTAGTAAATTCTTTCCCCATAGTGTGTCTTTATTATTGTATTGTAGTTTTAAAAAACAAAATTACTTTTATATTATAGTTTTAGTACTGCAGCATTTTTTTTACCAAAGAATTGCCTCATTTAAATCAGAACCATTTGATCTGAGTTGGACGGTTACCTGCGCTTGAATGAGTGAATGCAGGAACTTTAATTATAGTGAATCTTAATCCCAAAAATTCGTAGTAAATTCTTTCTTCATAGTGTGTCTTTATTATTGTATTATAGTTTTAAAAAACAAAATTATTTTTATATTATAGTTTTAGGATTCCCGCATTTAAATCAGAACCATCTGATCTGAGTTGGACGGTTACCTGCGCTTGAATGAGTGAATGTGCAGGAACTTTAACTATAGTGAATCTTAATCCAAAAAATTCGTAGTAAATTCTTTCTCCATAGTTTCTTCATTATTGTATTGTGTTGTTGATGATTTCTTATGAGTGTGAGAGAATGTAGATTAAAATAATAGTACTTCAGAAAATGATAGAGTTGTTGCTCAAGTAGATTAGTTAGAAAATTGGTGGTTTTAAGTTAGTTATCTTCCTCTCTTGTCATGTATAAATGTTGTTTTCCTTCATTATGTTGATTAACGAGAGTAAGTTGAAGGCATTCTAAGCACTGTCTCTCTTAAGTTCATCTTTATAATTTGGTATCAATGGTGTTTTGTTAGTTCTTTAGGCGCATTCTCACCGTGCCTCATAACTCTTCTTTCATTCTCATGGTCATAGATGTTGAGAGTGGTGTTCCCCATCTGTTTTAAAATTATTTCTTCATCATAGTGAAAGTTCTGCATCAGTCTTGCAATTTAGTGTATGTTTGGTTTATGTTTGGAGTATTTAGAATTGATTCTAGATATATGATTATTTTGACATATTTGATTGCTTTAGAGTAGAATTTATAATGTTAAGGGAGAAAAAGTTCAATTAGTTGTCTTTCAACGGTTTATGGACTAAAGGAACTAATAGTTCTAAGCATCTCTATAATACATAGTTTTTGATCAACAACCATGCCTTAAAACTAAGCATTTACTCAAAGATGTTCCAACAAATCAAATCACCCCTTTGATACTTAGTACTTTGGATAATTTGATTTCCCAATTATATGGAAGTATAATACATCTTAAAGTAGCATATACGTGGTTCAATAGATTACACAATGCTGATATGCCCGTTACAATATCAATATCAATGACTATCATCAAGAGTAATATATTTATCTCTGTAAAAGGAACTTTATTTTGAATAAAGTTGTTTCCATAGTTATCGTCGTTGTGGATGATGATCAAAATGATGTTTACATCGACAATCTTCGACAAATGGAGTCCAAATAGTGGATTTTCTAGGACTGTCAAATATTCCAAAAAATATATATATCCATATGACAATACTTACCATGAAATAGTTTTGTTGAAGAACCATGCAAGATAGAAAAAAAAAGGCAATCTAATATGAAATTAAATATTTAGGGAAAAAAATTCAAGAATAAATTAAAAGCTTCAACGCTTCTCTATTATGTTCAGAGTTAAGTTGTTTTCATACATTTAAATTGATATAAGATTTGAATTGAAACATGTTATCTTTAGAATATTAATTCATAAACATAACTGTGTCCATTCATAAGCAAACCAACCTCATATCCTTGTAGTGACAACTACCTTTTGTAGAATGAATAGTTTAAAGAGTTTAATAAATACTCCCCAACAAGGTAGCTATTAGATGTTAATGAGATGATCAGATACATTAGATTTTATTGGTTGAAAAGTAGATAAAACAATAATGTAGCTTAAAGAGTAATAGAACTTGAGCGAATCTTATTCAGCTTTTACCTGAATGATTAACTTGTTTATAATGCGAGGCATATTTCTTTATATAAAATTTAAATGATAATGATGCATGAGTGTGCATGACCTCCATAACCATGCATTTTATGGTTCTACTCATGTTCTCATGCACACATATTACACTACATGTTTCACATAGCTTACTCCTAATACTTCCCCCATAAGCTCAAGGAGAGTTATAGGAAATGACTTTGAGTTTGGTTCTCAAATCTTCAAGAGTTATAGTACCAAAAGGTTTGGTAAGTGTGTCTGTAACTTGCACATTACTTGACCCGTTCACGAAGATGGTGGATGTCCAATTTAGTGTCTTGGTTCTAGCATGAAGGATAGAATTATGTGAGATTAGCATAACACACAACTTATCACACAAGAGTGTAGTAGGAAGAAATGAGACTGATAGTTCAAAAAGTAAGGATTCTATCCATAATAGTTTTAATATTGTGTGAGCAAGAGCACATTACTTAGCTTTAGTGTTGGAATGTGAAACTAGTGGCATTTTCTTAGAGCTCCATGATACTAGATTGGGCCCAAAGATGATCCATGAATCGTAGGTAAAATGATGATTGCCAAGATCACTAGCCCTATTAGAGTCACAATACGCCCAAAGAGAAAACTTATGAGATGAGGCTCAGGTGCAAGATGCAACGATGATCGCCACGATCACTAGCCCTATTAGAGTCACAATACGCCCAAAGAGAAAACTTATGAGATGAGGCTCAGGTGTAAGATGCAAGTCGTGAGTGATGATTCCATTGAGATATCACAATATGCACTGACAACAACCCAATGTGAATTAGACGACGAGACCATGGTTGACAAACCTTATTTGCATTGAAAGCAATATTAGGTCTGGTGAGGGTAACATACAACAAAACACCAACAAATGTGCTGTATTGATGAGGATTGGAAAGAGGTAGAGTCATGTTTACACAATTTACACGTGCTTAAGTCACAAAAGTGAGAAGCAAACTGCCATTAGGAAGATGCTTGACTTCAACACATTGAAGGCTGGTCAAGTTTCTTGAGTGCAAATGTGGCATGAAGTGACTCAATAAATTTAAATTTATTTCATCCACATAAACTAAGGTATACATAGTAATGCCATGATATAGTAATGCCATGATATATGTAAATGAAGAGTGAATGATCACACTTGCTATGCAGAAAGCCAAATTTGAGAAGAGTTTGGGCAAACTTTTCATACTAGGCTTGAGGAGCTTGCCTAAGGTCATACAAGGGTTTGTTGAGTTTGTATATAAGTGTTGAGTCATGTTGTTCAAATCCAGGTAGCCGAGTAATGAAGACTTCCTCTTGAAGAAAGCGATTTAAGAAATAATTGTTCATATCTATTTGTTATAGCTCCAAGTTGTATGTCGAAGCAAGAGTGAGGATGATTCTGATTGAGGTGGGTTTGATTATTGGAGAGAAAGTCTCTTTGAAGTCAAATCCTATTTGTTAGTGATAACCTTTGGCTACAAACCTGACTTTGTATTAGTTCACTAAGCCATCAAACTTCTCTTTTACTATGAAGACCCAATTGCTCCCTACAAGTTTTCTATGATGTGGGAGAGTTATAAGAGACCAAGTTTGTTTGGCCAAGAGAGCTTGATATTCATCTTGCATGATTTTGAACCAGTCATGATGATAAAGAGCTTGCTTAACTGATTGAGAGTTTTCACGAGCAAGTAAGACTTTTGGTTTGGATTGACATGTTTTGCCTCTTGTGAGCATATGGTGACTATTGAGATGAAAATCTTCATGGATAATGGAGTTTTGTATTGAGGGAGATAAGCACCTTACAAACTCAATTATTAGAGTGGTGTATTGAGGGTTAGGGTGTTGAGTCATAGGTGAATCAACTAAAGAGTTTTTTGGTATAAGGATGTCAAGACTAGCTGTAACATTAGAATGAGATGACTCTATTTGAGGTCTAGGATTTCTAAGAAGATTATGAGATTGGAGGGAAATGGTGTCAGATTGAGAACAAGACTTAGTTAATTGTGATGGAGTAACAAACAAGTTATCACATATAAACTACAATAGGACAAACCAATGAGTTTAAAGTGGTCTCATGAGACACGAGAAGACTCAGCATAAAGGGAAAGTGAATAGGTTAAGAGACAAAATGCACTTGGCTTGAAGAAGTTGGCTCTGATGGAAACATAGTTGGAAAAGAAAACTAAAGTTCATGAAAAATGACAACCTTGTTGATGAAGATCTAAGATACATCAAATTTTCAAACTGTCGCAATGACCATAAGGGGAAACATTTCATTGGGAACGCCTCCGACCTTATATAATTCTTAAAAACTCAACATACACTACTATAAATAACGTTTCTAACGTCTGACGCAAAATACATTTTACCTCTGCAATAAATGCGAGATGAATAAGGTCGTCATAAAAAGTAAAAATTCATCAAATCGGTGTTTAAAACACCGGGGTAAAATTTTATTAGCGCCTGAGTTCGAACCCCAATAGCAACAACTTTTATTATTTTCGAAACTAGCATATTTTTTATCTCGATTTATCAAAATAATCGAGGGGTTATTACTTTTTTTTATAAATAAAACTCGTTACATTGTTTACACATAACATTAATAAAATAATTTGTTTACAAACTACAATGTTTATCCAAAATATTACATATTTTACACATAAAAAAATTAAATGTCCATGAAGATTATATGTTGGATATTCAATTCCTTGATATTCTAGGGGAAGATCAAATGCATGTGAAACTCTTAAATTCCTTAATTTTCTGCTCAAATAAATACTTAAGAACATAAACCTTAAACGCAAATAATTTTCTACTCTTGCAATCCATCATAGAGAATTATTCATGGCAAAAACTCTTGCAAACCTTAAACTTTTCATGATGTTGGATATTCCGGGGAAGATCTAATAATGAGTACATTATATTCCCTATAGCTTTTTCTTGCATCTATTTCTGATATGAAAAAAAAAGGTTACACAAAAAAAAAGGGTTAGATAAATAAATGATTTTTTGTTCAAATAAATGTTTAAGAACACAAACCTAAAATCATAGAAAACTCTTCATGACAAAGACTCTTGCAAATCTTAAAGGTGAGAATAATTCCAGAATATTTTTATAATGAAAGTTATTTATGTTTCACGTGGATCACTAATGGTAATGTCTTGAGCGTTGATAGTCATGAAATGGATGACAATAATTTGATTAAAGATTTAATATATATCTCAATTTTAACGCTAAATGTTACCTCAGTTTTTAGGAAACCTGACGTGTTAAAACATTTAATTTATAAATAAAAACTACAATAGAAATAGAGGTTCCAATTTTAACGCAAAATGTTCCCTCAGTTTTTTTTTTTGTTGGAAAATCGAAGTGTTAGAACAATTTAATTACAAATACAAAATACAATTAAAAGAAAGGTTAGAACACCGACGTGGGGCACATGCATTGGAATCATATCACTTAACTATAATAGCAACTATAATAGCAATAATCAGCTATATTCAAGTCGTAACGTCTCTTTTAGATTATCAAAGAGGCTTTTGAGCTATTTAAATGTCTAATTACCAACTCGTTATTTCAAAGTCTTGTCCTATTTTCAACATCTCATTACCAATTCTCTGTTTCCTTGTTTCTTATAAAAGATAGATGTAAATCTGTTCGTTATAAATGAAAAGTATGTTGATTTCAATGATTTCAAACGTTTTAAACAAAAGTTGATGAAAAATGTTGACAAACAAAAGTTGAATGGTTACTTTAACATTTCACATGACCCTATATCCACTAACCTCGTTAAAGAGTTCTTATTCAACGCCTTCGTTGTGCCAGCTAGTCATGAAGAAATCATCTAATCCTATTTCAACTCCACTGATTTATACATTATTCCATCACTAATTGTTATGACAATCAACTGTGAATTGTTTGGTAGTTGTGTTGAACATTATGAATTCAACAGTGTCTACATAACCTACTTTCATCGACTTTATGCCAACCAAAATAATCTCTCTAGTCCTGTTTTTCTAATCCCAATTGTAAAATTTTGGTTTCAACTTCTAGTGAAAAATCTCCGCTCAAGAGAAAAAGACCTAGAAACTCTTACTTGGTATGACAAGCATCTTTTGTTATTCATCACCTCCAACATCATAGTTAATCTTTCTCTTACCATTTTCAACTTCTCGAAGGAAATGATAAAGATTTCTCGGAAGAAAACAACTTTCCTCATATCTTATGGAAGAGTTCTTTATGAACATTGCTATGCGTTAGAGATGGTTAGGGCTGATGTTGAAGTTGAGTGGACTGAGAAATTTGAACTTGTTAACTAATTTTCTTTGTTGTGTTATTTTTTTTATTATCAATTAAATGTTTCATTTTTTTATTATTTTCTATTCATTTTTAATAAAGTTTTTGAGAATTACTAATTAAAAAAAATGTTATCTGAAAAAGACATCAAGTGATAAATCATTGAAAAAATTTTTAAATGCGGCAACAGGGATTCGAAGCGAGGTTCCATATAACTATATTACCTCGATTCTCAAGAAAACCGAGATAACAGATTTATTAATTTTTTTATAGAAAAAAATAGGCGCTAACTTATAGCTGCGTTACCTCGGTTTTTTAAAACGCCGACGTAACATGATGTTTATTTATTAAAAAAAAATTGCGCTCCCAAGACACATCCTCTTGGTTTTTAGCATGTTGAAGATGAAATCTTCACCATGAAGAGTGTTATTTATTGTAATGATAGGACGATCGAGGATCTTTGTTGATGTGCTTCATTCCTTGAAGAGATTTTGAACAAAAAATACAGCGCAATAACCATAGTGCCAAAAAGGCAACGTGCTATTTGTCAGAGACTTCTTAAATTCTTTTATTGTGGTGTTCAAATATGTAATGGGTGAAGGTGGCTTTATTGGCATTAAAATTAATAGTGTCCTCATTCATTTTGAATGGATCAAAGGTTTCTCCAATTGATCTACGACCAGTGATTGCAACGATGTCGAAGAGGGTAAGAGTCATCATTCCGCAAGAAAAGTAGAAGGTATTGTGAGAAGTATCCCAGAAGTATAGAGAGGCTACTAACATATTTTGGCTACAGCCTGGGCCAATTTTTGATAGTTGAGTTATGTTATAGATATCCATTTATTTCCAAAATTGAGCATTTTTCTTCTTGATTTTGGCAATCCAGGCGAGGTATGGTTCATGGTATTTCGACAAGGGGAAAGAGGGAAACAATCTAAGAGTGTTGGTCATATAGTATAAGTTAATAGGTTTCTTTTGGTTTCAAGGATCTAGTCAAAGACTTTTCCTGATTATTATCTACAAGTGGTGTTTGGGTGTCGGGTTTAACAATACTTTTGTCTTCAGTTTCCTTCTTACTAGCTAAGGGTTTTGTACGACGATAAGTAAGCGTTAGGGCCACACAAAGAGCCCATGTACGCATACGTTTCACTAGCAATAGTAAAAGGGATTAGTACAAGAGACTGAAAGATTTTGCACTTTTCTTCTAGAAGAGGAGACTTAGGAACATATTTCTGATTCCCTACCAGTAGTAGCTTTGCAATCTGGGTAACTGGTGATGAAGCTCCCTTCTGCTCTTAGTAGATTTGTTATTCCTGGGCGCCATTGTTGAAAGATTGAAGTTTGAATATAAAAGTTTGCTTGAGTGTGTTTTTGAGAAGAATCTCGAGAGAAGTTGAAGTTCTTGAGAGTTAAAAGAGTAGAGAAGATGGAATGATGGAGGTGAAGGTATTTATAAAGGGGAAGGAAAAGCCATTCAATTTCCTTTGATTGACAAATGAAACAAGTAGTGGGACGCATGTACATTTTTGATAGGTTAAGCAGACAATTTCCTTATCTGTTGTCACCTTACTCCTAAAAAGTAGGGGCAATGATGATTTTCTATAGTTTGCACGTTTCGATGAGACGTTTGAAGAAAATTGATCATGATGACCACGACATCACAACAAGGGTTATTATTCCGTTGAGGCTTTCAAAAAATGTCTCATTCTCCATATTGGGCGAAAAAAGTTTTGGGGGGCAATTTGTTGGTTGTGATTTCGACGCCCAGGAATGTATAAAGTTATTTCAACAATCATTTGGAAAGCAACTCTTCAGAAGGTTGTAGCTTTATCAACCACTGAAGCTTAATATATTGCCCTCACTGAAACTGTAAAAGAAACATTGTGAATTGAAGAGTTTTCTAAGGAACTAAAACTTCAAGGTAAATCAATCATTGTTAAATGTGATAGTCAAAGTGCCATACATATATCGAAGAATTAAACATATCCTGAAAGAATGAAACACATTAATGTTAGGCTGCATTTCGTCAGGGAGAAAATCGAAAGGGGAGAAGTCCAAGTGATGAAGGTTTCGACTAATCACAATGCTGTTGATATGATCACCAAGTCATTAACAAAGAACAAGTTCTTCCATTGTATGCGCAGTTAATAAAACGACATGCTGATAGCTTTTTTGTTCTCGTGATGTTTTGAAGTTTGGTCCAAGGAGGAGATTTATAGTATTGGATCGAACTCCAGTCTCGAAAGGGGTAGCTCCAGGATTCGACTGGGTCCACGATTCGACAAGGTCGAATGTGTATGTTATAGTTGAAGTCTCTTCAAGCATCCGATAGTCAAAGATAGCTTATGTATTATGTTATGTAGTAGCTATGTATGTCATGTATAAGTGTTATCATCATACATAACATACATATGTTAGTAGTATATGCTCCTCTCTAACTTGTTAATATGAGGGAGGTTGATTGTTTTTTTCACTTGTAATTATTTAACTTTCAATAAGAAAGTGAATAGTCAACTCTGTTTTCTCTCTCTTTTCTCTCTTCACGAATTGAACAGATTTCTTCTTTGATAAGAAATTCTCACTTTCTCACAATTTTTACTTTGTTCTTGACTTCGATTTATCACAGCAAAAACATAAATTGTTTGTCGAGTTCATTGATCGAAATTAATAAAATTTTCTGTCATAAATATCTTTTTTTCTTATATTGATATATGAAATTGTTTCTTTCATAAATATCTTTTTTTCTTATATTAGTTAGATACTAACTAACTATGTAAAAATGTGGTTAGTTCGGTTGAGGGGATAATTAATTCAATTAACATTGTAAAATATGATTAATTTTATACTTAAATTGACTATTAAATTAACCATAACTTTAACTGTAAATTAATTATTTGTTATCATTACAGTCATTGAAATGATTTCATTGTTGGTTGAGAAGTATACAAGTTGAGCTCAGACATCAGCTCAATAGAGATAGATACAATTGTAAGTGAAGAAAAATGAAAGCAGTTGCATATAACAACTTGTGCAACTAAACTAACAACAACAAAAAACAAATTAAATTAACTATTAATTAATCTAATAAGGCACAAAGTATAGTTATTTTAGTAAGCTTCTTGATTTCTTTACCATGTGTACTAGAAATAGAGAGAAGTTCATATCTATAGTATGTGAGAACAACAATTTGAAAACCAATTAATGTCCTTTGCCTTTTTTGCTTGGTCCAGAAGCTAATCTAAATGCCAAGCTTCTTGCTGAATTATGAATGCTTGAGTTGTTTGAAGAAACAGAAAATGTTGTCATTCCAACATAGTCTTCAGATTTTCCTTCACAACCATCAAATTTTTCTGCAGTTACTGCCTCTGATCGAAGAACTCTACTATGCACAACACAGAACTCGCAGGATACCATAACCATTATCATAACAAACGCAATCCAAAAATTCTTCATCTTCAATAGAGCCCTTCTTTTGCTTTGATTATCTGTTACTTAGGTGAAGTATGTAACAAACTATGTGTGTGTATATATAGATATATATACACACACAAAAGTTGCTAAGTGTGGCGGTGAATACTTTTTCTATATCTATATCCATAAAAGCTGCAAGCTGTTTGACTTTAATCTGCTATGTCATCATAAAATGTTGAAATATTACTATCTATATGGAGAAATAAAAAAGTGAAAACTAATTATACCATTGTTTGACACTTAAGAGACAAAATTGGAGACAACTTTTCAATTTTAATTTTGCTTCTTTAATTCAACTCTTTCAATATTTGACTATAGAATATATAGATTTGAAAAGTTGATGAAGTAATTAATATCAAAAGAATGAAGTTAGAATAAAGATGCATCTTTTGACTTTTTATTTCTAACTATGGCTTCCACGTGCTTAGGAGAAATTCCTTGTTTTCACTTGTTCTGAAGGTAGAGTTTGGCCCCCTTATACTAGCATCCCAAAAGAATGTTTATGCTTACAAAGTTATAATAGTTATAATAGGTTAGTAAATTATATTGAGTTTGTTTCAGCATATTCAAAGACATCAAATATAAAGGGCGCGAATTTGAACCAGCGTGTTGTTTAAGTCAGAGTAAGAATATGTTTGGTTTGAATATAATGTATTATAATATCCATCCTTATATTTAAAAAGAAAAAATCTCATATACAAATTCTAATATACGACTGAAAAATATCCTTATTTCAAATTTATATCTACTTTACATCAATATTAACACTTTTGTATCAACATTTCTAATAAAAGTAATAATATCAATTCCAATTTATCATATTAATTTAAGTATTTAAGAATATTAAAAAGTTTTTAAAAATTTATTGATGAATTATGATGTAAAAATATGTAATGTATGCGTGTATTCACTCACAATGAGTAAAATTGTCATCTCTTCATTCGGTAGCTTAGTCTATACAACATTGTACGAGAGGAATATTTGGTTTTAAAAGTGTCTTTTGCATGATCATACTGATTAAACCCTATATGTTTTCACACGGTTTTTTGATTGGTTATGGACAATCTGTTACGCGGTACATGTTTACTCTCTTTTATTTTCTTTGTATATTTTAATAATGTTTTGCCTTTTTGTTTTCCATGTCACAAGTAGTGGCCTTAGAAACCTATGAGAAAAGTGGACACACGTTTGGTTGAACTGTCACCACCTTTGAATTCAAGCCGGTGGCTGTGGCAGTGGATCATCCCATCAAAGCTTGTGGCTCAATGTTCTTAATGGAAGGAAGGACCCATGTAGTTTCCTATTAAATACAAGCCATTGGATAATATATATTTTATGTTATTCTTTAATTCCCCCTCTGATTTTTCTAAGGATAAACCTAATTTAAAAATTAAATTGTTGGATGATGAGGGTACAACAATTGTCACATTAGATTTAAAGAATTATTTGGAGTGTATTTGATAGAAGTAAATAAAAAAGAAGGGAGATAATATTTTATAGGGAACATATTTTTTTTTTGCCTCTTAATTATATTTTTGGATTTAGATTAGTCCCTTAATTATTTTTTCGTGTCATGCTGATCTATTAATTATTTAATATTATTAGTCCCTTAATTATTTAAAAAGAGGTTTTTTGATATTTTTTTCTCTTTTTAGGTTAAATAAAGTTCAGTGACATCTTCATTGTTACCACCAGAAATTTTTGAAATTTTTTATATTGATAACTTGGCAAATGACGATCGACGAAAGGAAATTATTGAGTTCCTAAATACCCAACGGGAACCACAAGTCGAAAAATCAAATACAAGGCGTTAAGTTATGTCATTATTGGAAGTAAGTTGTAAAAAAAAAATACCATATGAGGTGTTTCTAAAATGCCTTAGCGAAAACGAATCTTACCTGACAGTTTCTGATACCCAACAGGGATATTGTGTCGCTCACTAGACATGTCACAAAATGAAGTGGTTATTATTTTGACAAGGGTTATACTGACATACTATGTTGAAATACTGTATCGAGTTCGCTCGAGGGTGCCAAAAGTTCTAGAAGCAAGGAGGTATACAACATGTACATGCCAATTAGTTACACTCAATCACCAAGCCATGACCATTTAAGGGATGGGTGTTAGTTTTGATAGGAGAAATCTATATATATGTGTCTTAATTGGAATATATTACTTTACAAAATGGATCGAGTCGGTGCCTCTGATGAGTGTCGACCAGGACACTGTGATCAACTTTATCCAATCACATCATGTGTAGATATTGAGTCAATGAAACAATAACAAATAACTAAGGTTCGATGTTTGTCGGTCGAAAAAGTAGTAGAATTTACCTCAGAGTTAAGAATTAAAACCTTGGAAACCAAGGTAATTATGAGTTGCTTGTTGCAAGTTTTGAGACATGATGTGTTGATAGAAAGTTGGTCATGATGACTGACAAAACGTATGGCTAAGATGATGTGTACAAAATATATGAAATAATAACAAAGTGGTTAAAAAAATATCACTTTTCTCTCCCCAAACATTGGTCGAATGTGACATTTTTTGGTGGGCATATGTTACACTTGGCTTTTTTAGCTAGAAGAAAGTCAATAAAGAATTTCAAAATAAAAGGAAATTCAGGTTTATGAGACATTAATGAAGTGTTAAGAAACATTAAACATTAATGTCAAAGTGTCCTGAAGCTCTAATTATCCAGTGCCAGGAGATCGTTGACCAGGGAGCTAATTGACGTGGTACTTGTGGTTTGGAAGAATCATAAGAACAGATCCAGAAGATTAGGATCACTTAGAAACATGTCTAAAATCTTAAGAAAGACAGTTGAAAATAATTATGTGTCTACAAAGATGATAGTCGACAACCACAAAGAGTTTCAAGATTAAGCGAATTCTTATAAATCTAAGTTTCAAGTATGAATGATGTCTATGATATTTTTTACAATTATCATCAAGAGTTTGTGGGTAAGTGTGAAACAGTTATGGAAACGTGCATACCTCGGGTTTTGGTAAACAACGTTGGTCTCTTGCCAAAAAGTTTTACTAGTGAGATCGACTAGTGAATCTCAGTACAATGTTATTTTCACATGTTATCTTTTACAAAATGTTTTGAGAAATGGGTGTGTTCGACCTCATGTCCAATGTGTTTGTGTGATTGCAAAAATAAACAAAGTAGATTTGTAAAACAAAAAGAAAGCGTTTAAAAAGGTAAAGATAAATGACATAACATTTAAAATAGTTGAGAAAATAAACAAGTTGGTTCAAACGAACATTGCCCTAGCTTGACTCATTTCGCTTGATCGCTTGGTTACTCTGAGTGATTAGCGTTAGGAATGTAAAAGTTTTAATCTTTTACATAGTGCACTAAGTGCTTTATTTATACTACACATTTAATAACTTCTCCTTTGCGGGCTTTGATCCTTTACACGCCACGTGTTTCCTGCAACTTCTCTCCACGAACCCACGTTCTCCATTCTTTGTTATCTTTTCTTCCAAGAATCATTTATTTGAGTAAGTTGGGCTGATCGCGACTTTATCGTCTAAATTAATCGAGAGACTGCAAGTGTACAGTCCTATCGCGTAGTTTTAAAAGATATCGAACCTAAGGGACTATAAATCGAACTTTCGTAATCTAAACTTACTATGTAAAGCTATAGCTATCGAATAAATAAAATGGGGAATTTTTTGGGTAATAAAACTTAATTTTAATTAAAATAATAATAATGTGAATATCGGTATGTACTTCGTTAATTCTAAAGAATCCGGCTTTCCACTGGCTTATTTTCTAAAAATGATAATAATTTCTTTTTCAGCAAAAAGTATTTATTTAAAAATCTACTCTCAAACTTTCGCTCTATTGAAGTAAACTATAATTTTAAACTCTGATGTATGCTTTCGCTATCCCATTGATTTTAAAATTACTTTTTGAAAATAAATAAAGTTTAATTGGTTTTAAAATTGATCTTTAAAAACAATACCTAGTATCTACTATCGATTTTAAACCTCAAACTGTCGCTCTATTGATTTCTAATCTTAGCGAGTTTATTAACCTCAAACTTTCGCTCTGTTGGTTTCTAAACTTTTTTTAACAAAATAAATTAGATAACTAAATCAGAAAAAGTATTTATTTTATAAAATAACATAAGCCTGTTTGTTCCGGATCCATTCAAAATTACCTCGTTACATACCGATATTTAAATAATTTAGCCAGACATATTTATAAAAGCAGACATGAATAAATTAAAGGTTTTAACATTCATAAATAAATTCATGGCAAAACAAATATATCTCATGCAAACAATTAATTAAATAAATAAAAGCAATGTAAATAGAAACCTGAATTAAATAAAATGCTGGAATTGAATATTGGTTCTTCAACAGGAATTAAAACCACAGTGCTGGAAAGGAAACTAGCTCTAAGAACAATGCTGGAAAGTAACTGCTGTATCTGAATTACAATGGAAAATAATTCTGGAAATAAAAATCTAAAACTGGGAAAAGAATGCTCAAAACCGGTATGTCCAATTATGATTCCTAGGTGCCCTTTTATAGTGGTAGGGTGTAACCATTTAATCCTAAATATTCGCATCACTCTCTCCTGGAATCTCTCGCTCCAACTGCCTTGGTCGTCCCGGATTTCTCTCCACAAATATAGGCACGTTGATACGGACGCCTTCCTCTAGGTAATGAGCCCGAGGCGGCCGCCTCCTTTTTAGGAGAGGGGTTGAGACGTGCGTCTCACCCTTGAACGTGGCCTTTTAGGGTTTGCTTGCTTGGGCCAGGCTTCGTTTGGGCTTGGTTTGTAGGCTTTAATAAATCTTTGATCCATCACTTTGCTTTTCACTCCCCTTTATCTTCATTTAATTAAATAATCCTCCTAATTTCTTCACTTTGCTCAATTTGTTTATTTAAAATAAAATACCTGAAACAATGAAAATACCAGCGTAATATGGAAATAAAATGAAATAATTAAATAAAAATACTAACATTATTTATGAAAATTAAATCAAATATACTATATAAAATCGTGTTATCAAACTCCCCTATACTTGAACCGTTGCTTGTCCTCAAGCAAAAAGTAAAAATGGAAATCATGAAGCACATCTAAACACAGATATAAGATCATACATCAATTGCATGTGTTGCGGTTGATTTTGTTAGAAAATCTAAGTCGAACTTAAACACCAAAGTTATCGTAGGAACACTAGACAACCCCACTTAAGCAGACCAATTTAAGTCATATCACTATAGCTCAACCTACTACCATGTTCTAATTCACCCGTTTTCATTCTAGTGCAATCACATTAAGCCCTTTACCTTACACGCACATAGTGGAGTAACCGGTTAGTGAATTTGATCTTAGTAAGCCAGCTAGGAGTTCTGGTAATTAAACATTTGGTACTCCCCTTTTCCGATTAAGAATTGCGGGGGATCGAACCGTAATTCGCCCTACCAAGTTCAGCACCAGGGACCACTGAACCAATTCATAATGGATTATTTTGCATTAAATTTATATTTTCCGCAACTATTGGATTAAATGATCTGGTAAGGACCATCTAACTTAGTAAGTGCATCATAGATAAAAGCAATTTCTTAAAAATATTTGATCAATCACTTATATTCATCGGTTCTCCACGTAGTTTGTGTTTATGGCGGTGCCGACTGCTTAATAAACTACTCGGGGCTAATCTAGAACTAAGTTTTAAAGGTTTTGGTATAATGGGTACTTAAATCGATCCAACACATCGGGGGTTTTAAAGTGTTAAACGATAGCAATTTTGCTAAGTTGCTCAAATTCTTAATTTATAATAAGCAACCTTAATACTAGTTGAATAATGTTTATAAATGCGTTTTAAAATTGTTTTATATATTTTTTTTTTTTGTTATGGCTCAAGAAATAGGAGGAATTCGAGTAAGCACAAATTTTTGCATAATATAAAAGATTAAAATTTGCATAAATATGTATTTTATTGAATTGAAATTTGCATTACAAGAAAAGAAATAAAAGGAAAATACCATAAAGAGAGCAAAGGAAATAAATGATCCGACTCCCCTATACTTAAAAGGAGCAATGTCCTCAATGCGATAAAAACAAAGGAAAATCGGATGGAGAAAGGTGTTCACTCGTTGCTACGAGAATCTTGACCTCTTGTTCTTCGTCCTCGTGTACGCGGTCGTAGACGTTTCGTCAGAATCAGAATCATTAAGATGACGTGCATCTGCTATGCGAGCTTGCAATGATTCGAGGTTACGATCATGGCGAAAAGCATATTCTTGGTGTTCGCGTCGCATTTCTTGTACGAGACGGATAGTCTCAGCCTGTGTTTGTTGCATGGCGTTGAACAACTGATCTTGACGAAGCATATGAGCCTGCATAGCTGCGAAATTTGCAGCGGGATTATCTGGTTGTTGGGCAGCAGGTGCATCAAGAGCATAACGCCAATTGGCGCGGATGCGGACGTCGATACGATTCGGACAAGGTAACACAAAATCAGGAATCTGACGACGATTTATCACTAATGTAAACCGGCCATCTTGTCTTGGAGAGATTATGTGGGAATCCCGGCAATAAATTATATCAAGTAAAGTGCTCGGCATCATGAATGGCGATAAAGTCAACAATTCGTCGAAAAGGCCTAAAGCATAAGCGAGAGAAGTTATGATGCCACCAAAGACAAAAGGATTAGTACCTGCGGCATTCACGCATGAGTGGATGTGACTGAGCATAAAAGGAGCGACATTGACAGCCTGACCATTAAGGGCACAGAAAATGATGAACAGCGCATTTTGGTTGACCTTTTGATTATTGGTCCGACCAAAGATGGTGTTAGCAAGAACGCGGTGAAAATACCTTAATGCAGGGTTATGTATTTGAGAAGCATAGAGATCGCGCCAGCTTTCCGTGGTTTGACCAGTTAGATCATTCCATAAGGAGAAACCGACTTGATCCCAAGAAAGATCATTGTCGTCGTCAAAAGGCTTGTAATGAACATGCTCGCCGCGAGTGAAAGATAAGAGTTTGGCGACTCTTTCTTGGTCAAGAGAGTACTCTTGGTTGAACATGCGGAAATTGGCGGTTCCGGTTGTGTAGGGGTCGTCGACAGGT
Organism: Vicia sativa; assembly: GCA_021764765.1. Lineage (NCBI taxonomy): Eukaryota > Viridiplantae > Streptophyta > Magnoliopsida > Fabales > Fabaceae > Vicia > Vicia sativa. Next base: position 207,262,022 of record CM038795.1, on the reverse strand, counting down.
GTTGTGTAAGAGAAGGAACTAAGAAACTCAAGCATGAGGGGTTCAAAGGTAGGATACGGGTTTGTGCACAGACCGAGTAAACCGGTATTAGTGAGCAAGAAGATGACGCTATCCTCCATTCCTAAATTATCCAAACAATTGGAATCGACGTATTTCATAGGGACGACTGAACGGGTATAGAATTTTTTATATTTTTGTTGTTGTTGGCCGTCGTCGTCATCTCGGAAAATGATATTGGATAGGTCGGGTGGTGGTCGGTCGGGCTTAACTTGTCTTTGGTTGTTTCGTGGAGCCATAGATGGATATGGGTGGAAGAAGGGAAAAGGTAGGAAATATGGGTGTATGAGAGGAAATGGTAGAGATGGTGAGGAATGTTGTGAAATAAGAAAGAAGAATGGAGGGTATTTATAATGGAGGGAAAGTTAAGAGTTATAAATGATAATAATATGATGTTGGAAAGTGAGAGGGAAAATTTGAATTTGAATTGATGGTGGGAAATGGAATGAATATTATTTTTAATGGTATAGTAAATAGTGTTGGAATGGAATTGAAGTGTGGGAAGTGGAGAAAAGAAACGGACAAGACAAGTAAATGCAAGAGGAGACCAACTTTAATTCTTGCACGAAGCACATGCTGAGGCGACCGTCTGACACAGGAGACCACGCGTGAGGCGTGCGTCTCGAAGCTGCATGGCGTGGGAACAGTTGGAGACGTGCGTCTCCAGTCAGCGTGTTGGGCTGAGGCGTGCGTCTCACTATATAGGGAACAAGCCAGCGTGCGAATCACAAGGTACAGCATGTAAGGAATCTAGGAAAAAGCATAAATATAGAATAATAATGAAGGCAGGGTGCGGATTACACAGGAGCTATTAAATATGTAGCAACAATAAGAATGCAATTAAAGAAAAATGCAACAGTAATAATAATAATAATATAATATTCTGATATAATATAATATATTATACTGCAACATTATAATAATAAAAGATAACATGAATTGCATTAGAATGGAGATCAAAGTTGCTTACAATTAAAGAATCAAGTATTTGGAAAGTAAAACATAATAATAAAAAGAACATAACGAAAACATAGCAATTCCTAATAAAATCAAACTAAACTAAACTAAATAAAACGAACTACTTAAGAATTCTAGCCACTAGATGGTCCTGCCTTAGGAGCAGAGGAAGAATGAAAATAAGAGAGAACTTCTTGAAACTGCGCAGAAACTGTATCCATAAAACCAAAGAAGTCAGCTCGCAGATTAGTGAACTCGTCTCTCAAAGCCTGATGTTCCACCTGGAGAGCGTGTATGGCAGTGACATAATCAACAGGAGGAATCTCATGCATCACGGTGTCAGGGGCAACAGAGGGATCTTCCTCAGCGTCCTCTAAAACCTCAAAGTCTTGTGGAATCTCAGGAGTGCTTGGCGGAGAAGGATGCTGATCAAGACCATAAAGCCAATTGGCTTTTTTATGCACACTCGTAGCAGGGTTAGGCAAGGTAAACAGCTGCATAACTTGACCATTAATCAACAAGGTAAACTGAGTTGGGCCAAGATCACAAATCATACCAGTGTTGAAACAGAACTCTATGGTCATGCAAGTAACACCAGTAAAAGCATTCAGATGCCTAAAGGGTCGTCGAAGTCCAACAACATTTGCAATCATAGTAACGAGACCTCCCATCCGAATGGGTGCATGATCAGTATCAATGAGATCCACAAAGGTACAGAGCAGATAAGTGATCGTGATTAACCGGACGGTTTTGCACAAAACATGATAAAAAGCTCATCCTTAGAAACAGTAGTGACATTCTGGGGTTTTCCAAAAATGGTATGGGCCAGAATCTTATGGAAATACCTGAAGGCCGGGTTATGGATATTCTCTGATACAAAGTCCTCGGGCTCAGGGTTAAGGATTCCAGAAATAGATCCCCAAAAATAGTCAAGATCTCTAAATCCAAGATACTCCCGAGTTTCGAATAAACTCCTAAGCCACTAGGAAAACCAAGAAGATCAGCCAATTCCTTATGGGTAAACTTGAAGGTGAAGCCAAAAAGTCTGAAAATAATAAGTCCACGGCGTAACGCTATCCCATGAGTAGGAAAATAAGCTAAAGAGCTGAGGAATTCCAAAGTGAGGTTTCGATAAGTGGCATAGCAAGTCATCAGGCGTGAATTATCCCACCCGATCTGATTCAACAGAAAAAGCACACTGTCACGAATACCAAGAGCATTCATAGCACCATAATGAAAGTAGGTAGTGGGTAACATCTCACGCTCGGATAAAACTCCATATTTGGTGCGCTGATTTCTTCCTCTGAAACTGACTGGCATATCATCAACACGAGACATAGTGGAAAGAGAGAAATAAGTAGCTAGAAGTATCCTGAGGAGAAGAAAAGAAAAGAAGATCAGCATTGGCCAAATGCCGATAAGAAGAGAGATATAGAATAGAATATAAGACAGAAAATAGAAATATAATGAAAAGAAAATATATTAAGAAAAGAAATAGATATTAAAAATAGAATAAAGAAATAAAATAAGAAGAAAGAAATAAAATACGGTGGGTTGTCTCCCACAAAGCGCTTTATTTTATGTCGTAAGCTCGACAAATAAAACTAAAGACTAGGCTTCTAATCGAGCGTGTGGCTCGTCTAGATTTATCGTTTGAGAATTACCCTCGATTTCGGTAAGATGGTAATGTTTTAGACGCTGCCCGTTTACTACAAACGGTTCAATCGAAGGTCCCTTGATCTCTATTGCACCACTTGGATAAACTCGAGTAATTTCAAAAGGTCCGGACCACCTAGATCGTAATTTTCCAGGAAATAATTTTAATCGTGAGTTAAATAGTAAAACGAAGTTGTCGCACCCCAAAATTTACCCTCCTTATCATAAGTTTTCTTGGATTTTTCTTGCAAGGGTATGAGTTCGAAAATGTGGATTTATTGATGTCTTGATTCTAAGTTGGCTTGCCTTTTGGCCGGGTATATGACTGAAGTTCTCCATGTTTGAGATGAGCTGTAGTACAATGGTTGGAATCACGATCGTGACTTTCTTGCTTGATTCACCTGATGTTTTGAGTCAAATTTGGAAATTGAAGTTTGAATTTGAGTGTTTTGGATTTGAGTTTGTGGCGAATTATTTGATACATTAAGTTTTGATTCGTCTAAAAAACTTATGTGGTTATTTAATACAAGCAAAGTCTGAAACATCTCATTATGCTCTATTTCTTGTATCAACCAAGATTAATTCAAACGTCGGTTCAATCGATTCAAGAAATTTAGAGCAATTAATTTGTTCGGGATTCAAAGTGCTTTGTGCGCCTAAGTTCTGTACTAATTTCAAGATACGAGGAGAATGTGAGTTTGTTATATCTGAAGATTATAATTGGTACAATTTCATCCAAACATTTCCAAGCCTATTACCAATTCCCTTCAAGAATCAAAATACTTTCTCAATTTACCCTTCGTTTTGTCCCACTATTTTCAAGCAAAATGTCTATTTATCATGATTTCAGAGGAACTCATGCTGAAAGTTTTATGAAAAAGTGGTGGGGAAAATTCTATCTTGTTAACCAATTCAATTCCAATTCAAGAGGTTCCGAACAATTTCGGATTTTTCGTACAAAAAAGGTTGTTTGGAATTATTTCGTCCGAAAAAAGGGGATTATTTGTTTAGAACTTGAATTCAAAAAAAATATAATTAGTCATTTGAGAATTTAAGTTTTAAAAGAGATTTTACTTGGGTTATTTGAATTCGGTGAATGAAATGCCATTCTCGGTGTTTGAATTTGCTAGTCAAATAATTACAAGTTTATTCAATCTATGTGGAATATTTCAAGCGAAAATGAAGACCGGAATTTCAAGATACAATGTTGGAAAAAAGAGAGAAATTTTTATTTCTCTTGAATTCGGTTACAAGGTTGAATTACAAAGTTGCAGAAAATACAAATAATGTCCTAATTCTATGTTGTTGCTACAAGTACTAATTTTGGTCCGAGTTAATTGTTGTCTCCTCCGAGTTTTGCTCCACACCCGAGCTGCCTTCCCATTTGTGGTTATGCCACTCTCCGCGTCGTTACATGAAAAAACACAAAAAAGAGTGATTAGTAGCCATAATTGAACATAAACCCAAATTAAAGAAAAGCAATTTTGTTCTTCGAACTCATCATTAGGCGTTTCTAGCGGGAATCAGGTTTTTAGAATGCCAATCCTCATAATCTTGTTCAAGATTAATCATCGGTAAAAAGTGAGCCCATTTGCAAATCGCGAGTTAACTCGGTTCACAAATAAAGCCTAACTCAGATCATTCATCACGGTTAATCCATAATCCAACAGTTCGTTAATCCTAACCAAAGTTCCAACAGGCAGCAATGTAATTAAATCCAACAGGCAGCAGAAACAAGAGACAAAAGAAGTTTTGGTTATCAGCAAAAACAAGCCAGCAATAGCAAAGCTAAAAGAAGTAAACCAATCAAAACAAGCAACATGTGTAGCAGTAGCCACATATCATAAAAGGAAGAGGAAGATGACCAAGGCAAGCAAGTATCGTCTGGATATGATACAGAAATTAACACAGTTGGGGACCTGTTCCAATCAGAGAGAAAAAGAGTAGTATTTGTTCTTTAAAGAAAATACCAGCATATGTTAAGAAGAGGAGGAAAAGAGAGTCAAATGAGACAGTTCCAAAAATGGGAAAAAGAGACTGCTCCAAGAGAATCAGAAAGCATCAGTTTTCATGATATCATTGGGACCAAGCTACAGGACAAAGAGTAATATCTGCTCTGTTCAGTGTTGGAAAGAGAAGAGATACGTCAGTTTTAGAAAACAAAGAGAACAAGCATATATCTGTTCGGGCAGCCACAGAAGAAGGAGGAAGCAACATCGATTTTAAGCCACAGCAATCAAAGAAAACCATCAATTTTTTTAAAACCAAGCACAAGCCACATACACCAAAAGACCATCTGTTCTAAACAGTTCAAAACCTTTACTAGCAAAAAACGAATTCCCACAGAACCAAGATATACCTTAGTTTTCAAGCAAACACACTATCATCATTTTCCCCCAAGATTGCCTTCAGAGTTATTATTTTCAGAAAACCATTTTCTGAAAGAGAAAGGAGAAGATGTAAGAAGTTTGAGAGGAAAGATCTCACCGGGGGTTGCGAACCAAATCGCCTTCCACCATCCACCGTCGAAATCCCAACCATGCCTCAGAGATCTCGTTCTCAACATCACAGAAGCGTCATCGTCATCATGATCATCAACTGTCATCATCGAACATCATCGGAGACTTAGGGTTTCAGTTTTCCACTTCAAGATCTACTCAAATCCAGGGAGTTCCTACAAAATCAAACATCACAACGTGTTCAGAAGAAGAGGACGGAGTTATTGATCAAAGAAAATCCATCATCGTGGCCTCCGCCGTCCAAGGCGATTTCCGGCCGCCGCGAACTCATCATCGCCGCCGTCGCGTTCATACAAGCCGCCGCGTGTTCATCATCGCCGTCACCTGCGTTCATCAAGACCACCGCCACGATTCCTTTTCTCTGGGTTTCTGGGTTTCCCTTTTTTATTGTTTGTCATGGTAGAGAGAGAGGAACGAGAGAATACAATGCGAGAGAGAGGGAGTAGTTAACTTTTCTTTTTTTGTTTCTGACTTAATTAAGAAAAAAAAACAACAAATTATGTTAAGTGAAAGTTGGTTTGTGTGGCTAATCCAGGCGGTGACACTTGTCACCGCCCTGTTGGTAATTTGTGATTGCTATGCAGCTCCTTCATGCGGTCAACCATGTACCCCTATCGCCTCAGCCGTTGGATCTCCATCAGGCTATCATCATCACCGTCTGATCATCATCATCATTATCCAACGCCTCAGAACGCGAGGACCATGCTGCACCTTCGCTGGTCAACCACGCTGGATCTGCGGACCTTCCCCTTTGGGTCTCCAACGAATTGCTTTCTCACACCCCCCTCAGATTTCTACAATCAGGCCCATTTCCTTTGTTTCTTTATATTTTGGTATATATTATTTTGTTGATATTTTATTTAACCAAATAAATCGTGAAATAATCTTTATTTATTTTGTTCTAAATATTTAATTGAGTTGAAAATTAATATTTAATTTGATTAATCATTTTGCTGATTAATTCTATTAAATAGGAAGATTCAATTTAATTAATTATTTAATTAATTCGGGCTGTTTTATCTGCTATCTAAGCTTTTATCGTACTTCTCGATTTGATGTATCCCCATTCGTGAACTTGTATCCCCATCCCGTATGGTTTGTAATAGTTTAGGATTAATTTCTTTGTGTGTTTTAATTACTGTACAATTACGCATTTGTCATTAATTAGAACACATAGCCTCCTCTTGGGCTCCGCATCAAGGAACAGGTAAACATACACAGTGCACACTCGCACACATTCATAGTTTGGTCCTGGGCTATTCTACAGCGACAACTATCCGATCGATTGTTCCAATCGGTCGTTTAGAATACTAGTGCCACGCTAGTTCCACTTTCTAGGAGCATACATATGGCCACCTTGTATGGGCTTTATTGATTTTATTTGTTATTTCGATCCACTTTACATCTCAGCACATATCCAAAATTCTTTCGCAATTAAAGTTCTAAACCTCGATCCAACGTCGAGTTTCGTTTCAAAATAATTTCACAAATAAATAATCTATTTCTCCCTCCTCCCAAGCATATGGTAGTCAGTCCAGTATCGACCCTCGACCGTATGCTTGGTGTCTTCAATTGAATTTAATTAAACGTGAACCATGTTTCACCTCACTTTTCTCAACAAAACTTTTGGGTAGAAAAGATGATTCGGATGTTTCTGTCCACTCATCCGAGTAATTGGGGCGTTAGCCGTTGAACGCTTATCGTCCAATGCTTGTCTCTCACATAAAAACAACTCAACTCACTCAAACTCTTTTTATCGCTCATATGCGATCATTAAAACTCTTTTCAGATAAAGAGGATGCAATAGTCGTTTCAAATACGAACGAGGACTTAAGCTTTTCAAACAAACAAAACAAGTCCTAGTTCAAAGCATTTGAAACGTCTAAACGCATGATTTTTCAGATAAAATCAATGCAACCAATTCAAACCCTTTTTAAGAGGAACTATAGAGTTTTGACTTTCCTATTGCACAAGGGAATATGTAGGCACACGGTTCTAAAACCGTGCCAAACTCAAAATAATAATAATCAAATTTATTTTCTTTTATAACTTAGAGATTAGCGAATATACACACACACGTAGAACTAAATGGGTCCCATCGAGTACGATGGATGTAAGGGGTGCTAACACCTTCCCCTTGCATAACCGACCCCCGATTCCAATTTTTGGTCGTGGACCGTCCTATCCGTTTGTTTGGGGTTTTATCTATATTTCCCTGTTCTTTTTGGAACAAATAAAATTAGGTGGCGATTTCACTAGTTTTCGAGAATTAAAAGATTTTTGAAAATCGAGTTGCTTCAGAAGTCACCTATGTTAAAATTCTTCCTAGAAATACGCTTATCATGCCATTTCTTTGTGCGCTCTTTGTAAATTCTAGCGTTTTCGTACGTATCCTGTCTAAGTTCTTCCAATTCATTAATATCTAGGATTCGCTTTTCTCCAGCGGCAGTATAACTTAAGTTCAGATTCTTAATGGCCCAATAAGCCTTGTGTTCTAACTCAACTGGGAGATGGCATGACTTACCATAAATAAGCTTGAAAGGAGTAGTACCGATGGGAGTTTTATAGGCAGTTCTATATGCCCATAAAGCTTCATGAAGTTTAAAGGACCAATCCTTTCTGGACGTAGCGACAGTTTTTTCAAGGATTTGTTTTATCTCGCGATTTGAAACTTCAACTTGTCCGCTAGTTTGAGGATGGTAAGGTGTAGCTATGCGATGTCGAACTCCATATTTTCCCAATAATTTTTCAAAGATTTTGGAAATGAAATGAGATCCACCGTCGCTTATTACGAGTCGGGGTACACCGAACCTAGGGAAAATTATGTTCTTGAATAGCTTAAGTACCACTCGGGTGTCGTTTGTTGGAGAAGCTATAGCTTCGATCCACTTTGAAACATAATCCACAGCCACGAGTATATACTTGTTACCGGATGAAGATGGAAAGGGTCCCATGAAGTCTATCCCCCACACATCAAAGATTTCGACTTCTAAAATGCCTTTTTGTGGCATTTCGTCACGCCTAGATATATTACCGCGTTGACACCGTCGCATTTTAAGATGGTGGCATGTACGTCTTTCCATAAATTAGGCCAATAGAGACCGGATTGTAAGATCTTTGCACATGTTTTGATGTACTAGCATGTCCTCCGTAAGGTGCGTAATGACAAGGTGTTATAATGTTTTCAATCTCTTCCGCACACATCGGCGGAAAATTCCATCGGGACCTCTCTTGAAAAGTAAAGGTTCATCCCAATAGTATTGTTTAAGATCATGGAAGAATTTCTTCTTTTGATAAGTAAGTTCAGGTGGTAGAACGCAGAAGGTAGTTTACAAAATCGATACCAAGGCACGTGGAGATAGCTAAGGTGGTTTCCATGAGTTTATCTGGTTCTGTGTCTTCCAAATGGGCAATCAGTTTATCGTCCTGGAATTCATCATCAATCGGCACTTGTTCATGTTTAAGATTTTCTAGTCTAGAGAGATGATCTGCTACCACATTTTCAGTTCCTTTCTTATCTTTGATTTCTAAATCAAACTCTTGCAGCAGTAATATCCATCTCAGGAGTCTAGGTTTAGCGTCCTTTTTGGTTAGGAGATATCTAATAGCAGCATGATCAGTGTATATGATAATTTTGGATCCTACTAAGTAGGAACGGAACTTGTCTAACGCGAAGATCACTGCTAAGAATTCTTTCTCAGTTGTAGCGTAATTCATCTGCGCTTCGTCCAGGGTTCTGCTTGCATAATATATGACGTGGAGTCTTTTATCCTTTCGCTGTCCTAAAACAGCTCCTACGGCATAGTCACTTGCGTCACACATTATTTCAAAAGGTTCATTCCAATCTGGAGTTTGCATGATAGGCGCAGAAATTAATGCTTTCTTAAGTGTCTGAAACGCTTCTAAACATTTTTCGTCGAAGATGAACTCAACGTCTTTCATTAATAATTCAGTTAGAGGTTTAGTTATCTTAGAGAAATCTTTAATGAAACGTCGATAAAAATCGGCGTGTCCCAAAAAGCTTCGGATTTCTCTAACGGTTTTTGGAGGTTGAAGGTTCTCAATAACTTCGATTTTAGCAGAATCGACTTCAATTCCTCTTTTGGATATAATGTGTCCTAAAACAATTTCTTCTTGTACCATAAAATGGAATTTCTCCCAATTAAGCACTAGATTAACCTTCACACAACGTTCTAATACCCTTTCTAAATTTTCTAAACATTCTTCAAAGCTTTGTCCACAAACGGAAAAATCGTCCATGAAGACTTCCATAATATTGTCTAGAAAATCAGCAAATATTGCCATCATACATCTTTGAAAAGTCGCAGGAGCATTGCATAAACCAAATGGCATTCTTCTATAAGCAAAGGTTCCAAATGGGCATGTGAAAGTTGTTTTCTCTTGATCATCAAGATGAATAGGTATCTGAAAGAAACCTGAATAACCGTCTAAGAAACAGAAATGAGAATGTCTAGCTAAACGCTCCAACATCTGATCAATAAATGGTAAAGGGAAATGATCTTTTTTGGTGGCTTTGTTAAGTTTTCGATAATCGATGCACATTCTCCATCCAGATTCAACTCTTTTAATTATTATTTCTCCCTTCTCATTTTCGACTACTGTGACACCGCCTTTCTTAGGTACAATATGCACAGGGCTGACCCATTTTCTATCAGATATAGGATATATGATTCCTGCTTCTAACAACTTCATAACTTCCTTTTTCACAACCTCGCTCATAATCGGGTTTAGTCTCCTCTGATGTTCTCTTGAAGTTTTACAATCTTCTTCTAGCATAATGCGATGCATACAGATAGAGGGACTTATTCCTTTAAGATCAGTGATATTATATCCTAAAGCTATTGGATATTTTCTCAGAATTTGTAAAAGTTTTTCAGTTTCGGTTTCGCCAAGATCTGCGTTGACTATCACTGGTCGTTCGAGTTCGGAATCTAGGAATTCATATCTTAGATTTTTAGGAAGTGTTTTGAGTTCTAAAGATGGTTTTCTTAAATTTTGTGTAGGATCAGGTGCTATAGCTAAGCATTCACTTAGATTACTACTCAGATTTTCATCGAGATTGTCTTTATTTTCAAGCTCAGCTTCTTTTCTACATTCATCGATGATATCCATGAAGTAACAAGTATCTTCAATTGCAGGTGCTTTCAGGAATTGAGAGAGGATAAATTCGATTTTCTCTTCGCCTACTTCAAAAGTAAGTTTTCCTCTTTTTACATCTATAATTGCACCGGCTGTGGCTAGGAAAGGCCTTCCAAGAATGATTGGGGTAACTTCGTCCTCCCTTATGTCCATAATAATGAAATCAGTAGGTATATAGAATTGGCCAATGCGTACAGGATATTTAATTGACCTATCTGCTAGTTGAACGGACATTTTGGTTGGTCTGAGTTCTCCCATGTCAAGTTTCTTGCATATAGATAACGGCATCACACTTATACTGGCTCCAAGATCACATAAGGCTTTATCTATGACAAATTTGCCAATTACACATGGAATAGAGAAACTTCCAGGATCTTTGAGTTTAGGAGGCATTGTGTCTTGAATAATTGCACTACATTCAGCAGTAAGCATGACAGTTTCATTATCCTCTAGCTTTTTCTTATTGGAAAGAATCTCTTTAAGGAATTTGGCATAAGAGGGCATTTGAGTTATAGCTTGGTAAAAGGAATTGTAACATTAAGTTGCTCGAAGATCCACGAATTTCTTGAATTGTCCCACATCCTTAGTTTTAACTAACCTTTGAGGGTATGGAATACGAGGTTTGTAAGGTGGTGGGGGTACATAAGGTTCGTCCTTTTGTGTGGTATCTTCACTATTATCTTTCTGATTTTCCTTTTCTGGTTTATCTTGGGTCTCAGATTGTTTAACAGAATTTTGTTGCATAGCTGGGCTATTGTTTCTAGGATCTACAGGTCCATCATACTCTGTCCCGTTTCTTAAGATAACAGCATTTGCATGTCCTTTGGGATTAGGTTGAGGCTGTCCAGGAAAAGAACCAGCAGGAGCAGCAGAAGCCGCTTGTTGTTGAGCTACTTGAGAAATTTGTGTTTCTAACATTTTATTGTGTGTAGCTAAAGCGTCAAGCTTGTTAGATAGTTGCTTAATCTGCTCATTGATGTGTATATTCTGATTTTGGACATCCTTATTAGTCTGGGTTTGAGTATTATTGGTTTGGTTCTGAGTAGCAATGAAATGCTCTATCATGACTTCCAAATTAGACTTCCTAGGAGCATTAGACGTGTTAGGACCATTATTAGGATGATTTGGAATAGCCTTAGGATAACCAGGTGGTGTAGCAGGAGCTTGTCCAGGTGCATATAACGCGTTGTTATTCTTGTATGAAAAGTTAGGATGATTCTTCCAGCCAGGGTTATATGTGTTGCTGTAAGGATTATTCTGTACGTAATTTGCTTGTTCAACTGGAACTCCTGTTAGAAGTGGGCATTCTGGAGCAAGATGTGATTGAATACCACATAAGTCGCAAGTTTGAGCAATTGCAGCAACAGTAGCTGCGAGAGCGGTGGTAAGATTCTCGAGCTTTTGAGTGAGAGCTTCCACCTTAGCGTTGACTTGATCCAGACTATTCACTTCAACCATGGCACCTTTCGTTTGAGATTTCTCTACGCTAACTCTCTCCGTACCCCATTGGTAATGGTTCTGAGCCATGCTTTCGATAAGTTGTTTTGCTTCAGCATATGGTTTATTCATCGCGCCACCACCGCGGCGTCTATAGTCAATCTCGTGTATGCGTGTGAATGATCACCATTCTTCTAAACCATGATGAGGACAAAGTCTAAGCATGTCTTTATAACGCTCCCAAGCTTCAAAGAGTGATTCATTGTCTTTTGTGCGAAACCATTGATATTAGCTCGAGCATAGCGTTTTGCTTGGAGGAAAATATCTAGCCAAGAAGACTTTCTTCAACTCATCCCATGTGGTGATTGAGTTGGAAGGGAGATTGGAGCCATGCGCGAGCTCCTCTCGAGAGAAAAGGAAATAGGCGTAATCGTATCGCCTCGGGGTTTACACCATTCGCTTACGGTCTCGATCGCACAAACACCGATGATGAAGATTCGGTCGTCCGGGAGCTCGTAAACCGGTTCGCTGAACGGCGGAAAGAAGCGAAGGTTTCGAAATCGTTTCGAGCAATAGGAGCAACAATACTATTATGAGGCTCCGCTTGAGAAGGAACAGTAGTCCTTAAGAGGACGAGGAGCAGAACACTATATCGACCATCTTCTTGAGTTCTTCAACGCCGGGAAGTTTGGTCGAAGGAAGATTGTTGCGTTCTAAATACTCTTGAATTCGTCTTCTTAATCTAAGGTAACGCCGATATCGTATATAGGTATATGCAAAGGCGCCTTGAGAGCGAGTATTTGGCATACAGAGGAAAAGAAATAGTTGCTATAGTCTATACCGTAATAAAATTACGATATCAACTTGAATAGTCCGGCGCCAAAACTTGATCGCGACTTTATCGTCTAAATTAATCGAGAGACTGCAAGTGTACAGTCCTATCGCGTAGTTTTAAAAGATATCGAACCTAAGGGACTATAAATCGAACTATCGTAATCTAAACTTACTATGTAAAGCTATAGCTATCGAATAAATAAAATGGGGAATTTTTTGGGTAATAAAACTTAATTTTAATTAAAATAATAATAATGTGAATATCGGTATGTACTTCGTTAATTCTAAAGAATTCGGCTTTCCACTGGCTTATTTTCTAAAAATGATAATAATTTCTTTTTCAGCAAAAAGTATTTATTTAAAAATCTATTCTCAAACTTTCGCTCTATTGAAGTAAACTATAATTTTAAACTCTGATGTATGCTTTCGCTATCCCATTGATTTTAAAATTACTTTTTGAAAATAAATAAAGTTTAATTGGTTTTAAAACGCTGTCGCAGTCTTTAAAAACAATACCTAGTATCTACTATATGATTTTAAACCTCAAACTGTCGCTCTATTGGTTTCTAATCTTAGCCTTTATTAACCTCAAACTGTTGGTTTCTAAACTTTTTTTAACAAAATAAATTAGATAACTAAATCAGAAAAAGTATTTATTTTATAAAATAACATAAGCCTGTTTGTTCCGGATCCATTCAAAATTACCTCGTTACATACCGATATTTAAATAATTTAGCGATATATTTATAAAAGGTATATGAATAAATTAAAGGTTTTAACATTCATAAATAAATTCATGGCAAAACAAATATATCTCATGCAAACAATTAATTAAATAAATAAAAGCAATGTAAATAGAAACCTGAATTAAATAAAATGCTGGAATTGAATCTTGGTTCTTCAACAGGAATTAAAACCACAGTCTTTGGAAAGGAAACTAGCTCTAAGAACAATTTGGAAAGTAATCACATTCGAATTACAATGGAAAATAATTCTGGAAATAAAAATCTAAAACTGGGAAAAGAATGCTCAAAACCGGTGTGTCCAATTATGATTCCTAGGTGCCCTTTTATAGTGGTAGGGTGTAACCATTTAATCCTAAATATTCGCATCACTCTCTCCTGGAATCTCTCGCTCCAACTGCCTTGGTCGTCCCGGATTTCTCTCCACAAATATAGGCACGTTGAGACGGACGCCTTCCTCTAGGTAATGGGCCCGAGGCGGCCGCCTCCTTTTTAGGAGAGGGGTTGAGACGTGCGTCTCACCCTTGAACGTGGCCTTTTAGGGTTTGCTTGCTTGGGCCAGGCTTCGTTTGGGCTTGGTTTGTAGGCTTTAATAAATCTTTGATCCATCACTTTGCTTTTCACACCCCTTTTTCTTCATTTAATTAAATAATCCTCCTAATTTCTTCACTTTGCTCAATTTGTTTATTTAAAATAAAATACCTGAAACAATGAAAATACCAGCGTAATATGGAAATAAAATGAAATAATTAAATAAAAATACTAACATTATTTATGAAAATTAAATCAAATATACTATATAAAATCGTGTTATCATGGGCCACTTTGAACGCTTTGGGCCTTTAACATTTCTAAGCCCAATTGACCCTCTGGTCGACTTAACAAGAAATAACTTGTACCTTGTTCGACCAAAGTGACTTGATCGACCCAAATCTAGCAATAAATACAAAAATCTTTTGTATTCTTTTCCCCTATTGGTTGGATTTTTACCTTGTTGAAGTCCTGACCAACACAACGTGAGATGTAAAAAAGCAGGGGATCGTGGGTGACATGTGTATGCACTAACGGAAGCTTAAAGGATCAACATGGACCAAATACATAAATCTCCTAGTTGTTAGAACCGTCATCAACTGTTACTTGTAGTTAATAATAAATAGGTAACTCATACATTGAAATAAAGGTTGCTAAATTTCATACATATTTTTCATACCACTGGAGTACTCGAGTCAAAGAGCAAGACAATGTTTATATGTTTGCGTCTAATTTTTTTTATCGTTTTCTTAAATGAAATATTTTCTTTTTCTTGCTTTCACTTTCACTCGTGTATAATGTTACCTAGTGCATTTTTTCTTGTCATTTATCACAAATTACCTTCATTTAAAGTTTGTTTCTACACCGTTATATCGTCCAAACAACAATTACATTCGATTCACACGCACGTGTGTTCACACAAATTATTTACAATCATTTGCTTTGGAGATTTTTCGAGTTAATCTAAAATTTAGAAAACAATTGAGATTTTCACTTATTTTCTAAACTCGTGATTAGTTATAAAAAAAGTATATTCTAATTATAGAGACACGTATTATCTATAAAAATGTTTAAAACTTTTTTTAAAAGAGATTAATTCCATTAAATTAAATACAAATATAAAAAACTAATATAGTGAGTTTAGAACCCATGGTTTTTTTATTATATAAAATTACAAACTCACGCTGTATACATATTCAGTTGTGGTAACATGAATAAATTAACCCTTAAAATAATTGTTACAGTTTTGTTCAATATCATATAATGTTATGTTTTTTCTAATATTTTTTTAATATAAATTAAAATTTTAAATAAGTTTTGACAAAAAATATTAGTAACCAACCATGATGATTAGGTGTCAAAGAATTTACATTTTTTTAACAAAAATTAAAAATTATGTAACTAACCAACACTGTATTATGGATTACATCCGTTATTAAGTTAAGCCTTCCATCATTATAGAACTTAATATAGCCATTAATTTTATTTTCCAGTGCTAACAACATACTAGTAACTATTAATTTTCCAGTGCTAACAATCATATAGTTACAACTAATTAGCTGAAAACCTAATTAGTGATGATTTAGCCTATGATCTTGATATTCCTAACACAAACGGTTACCTCATCCATGCTTATAATCATTGTTTCCTTTTCCCAAACCCTAAACCCAAAACAAACACAAACACCTATTTTACGTAGCTCCCAACATTAATAATGAAGCTAATAATGTCTCTTATGTTTTTAATGTTTATGTCTGTTTTGGTTGTAACATGCAATGCAACAAAAGATATTTTCATATTGGCTGGACAAAGCAACATGGCTGGTCTAGGAGGTGTTTTTAATGAAAAATGGAATGGTGTTGTTCCAAAAGAATGTAAGCCAAGTCCATCAGTTTTGAGACTAAATACAAAACTAGTTTGGGAAGAAGCCCGTGAGCCTCTTCATAGAGATATTGATGTGAGAATACCTTGGGGTATTGGGCCCGGCCTTGCATTTGCAAATGAAATAGTTAGCATGAGAGGTGACGGCAGCATCGGCGGCGGTAGTGGTGGAAGATATGCTGTGGGACTCGTTCCTTGTGCTGTTGGTGGGACAAGAATTGAAGAGTGGAGAAAGGGTTCTCGGTTGTATAATAAATTGGTGAAACGATCTATTAAATCGGTGAAGAATGGTGGTGTAATAAGAGCACTTGTTTGGTATCAAGGTGAAAGTGATACATTAAGAGAAAAAGATGCTAAGGCTTATAAGAGAAGAATGGAAAAGTTTATTCATAATATTCGATCAGATCTTAAACTACCAAATCTTCTTGTTATTCAGGTAGCAATTGCATCAGGAGATGGAAAGTTTGTAAATATGGTGAGATATGCTCAATTGAGTATCAAACTTCCTAATGTTAGGTGTGTTGATGCTAAAGGATTGCGTCTTAAAGAAGATAATCTTCACCTTACAACAACGTCTGAGGTTCATTTGGGCATTCAGTTAGCTCATGCCTATCTTGCTTCCTCCAATCATCGCTTTAACCATACACGAACTAGCTAGCTGATTAGGCATTTACTTTGCTAAATGAATAGATAAGTTATAGCTTGTCTAGCATAAAAAGTGATCATATTTTCCATAGTCACACAACTCGACTATTAGGTTGTGATTTTCATCTTGTAAATTGGATTTTGTCTCAAGAAAGTATGTTTATAGATCTATATAAACTTTAGAAAACAAGTTAATGTAAAACAACCAAACAACTCTTACATACGTTTTTTTAATGTTAAAACTAGAAGTATAAATGTGCGCTGCACGAATCAATTTATTTGTGAAGTATACAATATATTTAGAAGTAACTATAAATATATTGATCCAACAATTGAAGGGTAGCTACAAAAAGAAAATAAATAAAGAACAATAGATGTAATAGGTTTTTTCATTCTTATTGCTAGGGGTGTTTATGGTAGGTTACTTTTGAAAATCAAATCATAACTATTTTTAAGTCATTTAAATAGTTTGAATTTATGATCATAATTCTATTTTAAGCAAGATCGAATATAGAAATCAATTATAAATTTGGTTATGATTAATATAATCAATTTTTTTTTTTGTAAATCCGGTTTTAAATGGTTTTTTCTATAAAAAATATTTCCAATCAATTATTTATAAATTTGAAAAAAACAGACTATTTTTTATTTAAAATTCAATTATTTCTTAAAATGATTATTATTTATTTTCAAAATTTATATTTTAAGGTCAATTAAAAAAACTGATTTAAATGCAATTATTTCTTAAAATTTATTATTATTATTATTATTATTATTATTATTATTATTATTATTATTCCTAGGCAACTTCTTCAAAATTTACGGTAATTTACCCTCAATGACCTAGTTATTATCATACTAAACTCAGAATTACAAGAAGTTATAGCGTTAGTGGAGTTATAATAATAATAATACAAGTGCGAGTAAGTGAGAAAATAGTTTCACATTTGATATGAATGTGGTGACTTGAATATTTATAAGTGAGAGAACTCACTCACCTATCACCTCAAGGTTTAAGGCGGACAAGTAATATGTCTCTCACAAAGGTGGTGACTAGTACTTCTACACTATGTATCAACGCTCCTCGCTCGATCCTCTCCCGATTGTTGCGCCAACAAATGGTATACTTTGGTTCGAGAAAGAGACTGACTTACTTGTATCGAAATGTCTAGGAAGTGGTGACCCGTTACAAGGTGAGGGGGAACATTGTGGACTCATACTTGAGGGGAAGTGTTGGAATAATAATGCAAGTATGAGTAAGTGGGAAAATAGTTCCTACATTGGATAGGAATGTGGTGACTTGAATATTTATAAATTGGAGAACCCACTCACCTATAACCTTAAGGTTTTAGGTGGACAAGTGGCGTGCCTCTCACAAAGGTGAGTAGTCCTAAACTATGTATCAATGCTCCATGGTGAACTCCCCCAACAAGTGGCATTCACGATCAATATAGAATCACTTTGAAAAATATAATGATCGCTTGAAAGCCTCTAGACCACTTACTTCAAAGCCTCCACTTAAATGATAGAATAAATCCCAACATCCCAAGAGGTACTCGCCATAATAAAGTCTCTCGAATTATTTCGAAGATAATAAAGCACCAACCTCTCTATTAGTCGTTCAGAATTGTTTATTAAACCCCATATACATATTACATTTCATCCATCCAATTCTCGGTGTCTTCCACATATGAAGAGGATTTGTTTGATGATCGATATTATTCTAACTATCGATAGTATACTGAGCCATAAATCAATCCTTCCACATTCTTGCATCGCAAAGTGGTTAGCATCATTCTTCTCATTATTCTATATCCAACTATTCCTATTATTCTAAATCACTCATAACATAACCGCCACTCTTCCTGCTACTTCTTATCCTCTTTGTTACAAATATCATGGATTGCCATCTTTACATCATTCATCAGTGTGAGTCTCAGACCAATCACTTATTCTAATCCTGCTACAGTCCAACAATGAGATATAAGAGCACAATCAAAGGATATATACCTCTCGTCCTCCAATACTCCCTCACATAATTTACAAAAATATGACACGAAACATAGTGTTTCCTCAACCTACTTCTAGTGGGAAGATAACCCCAACAAATCTGCTAAAGAAGGTGTTTGGTTTTAGGAAGCGTGTGAATACTCTATAAGCCTCGCCGATCTTCTTCTACTTTACTACCTTGTTAATTACGACACTCTGCAACCAAATGTTGTACCCTATTTTAATACTATAGGCACCATTTCGCTCCTCCTTCCAAATCACACAACCCTATGTTACATCCTCCAAAAGTGGTACCTATAAAATATTATTAGTAACCTCAGAAGAAAAAAGATTACCAATTTTATTAAGATCCCACTGCTTAATGTTATGAAGCATGAGATCCTTAACAAACATAGAATATAAGTGATGTCCTTAGGGACCCTCCATCCATCTCCCATATGCACTTCTAAACCATGGATCCGTCATAAAGTGTACCCGACCCCCATCCTCAATCATCCACCTTAACAACACTACAAGAAAAATGCTCCCCAACGACATATATTAGCGACGTGGTTATCACGTGAGTAAAAAAACTTAGTTGCGACGTGATAACCACGTCACAAAATATTTTAATATTAAAAACCCTGAACCAAAAGCAAGTCAGAGTTTATTTTATAAAAAAAAAGCTGCGACGTGATGTGCACGTCGCTACAGATTAAGAAAAATTAATTTATATATAGTCAGCCACGTTTACTTGGAGGGAGTTGGAATGTTTTTTTGAAATTTGGTAGTGACGTGATAACCACGTCGCTACTTTTAAGAGGGAAATTAAAGTTGATTGGTGACTGAATGACAGAGTTATAAAATAAAGTATATATTCGTTGGGTGTGTAGCGACGTGAGTATCACGTGGCAAAGTTGCGACGTGACAGTCACGTCGCTACTAGTTGTTTAAATTTCCCAAAAACAACTGACGCATTACATCCATCAATTTTATTTTTCATCTTCTTCTTCGTTTCTTCTTCGTTTCTTCTTCTTTTCTTCTTCTTTTCTTCTTCCTTTGGTTCTTCCCCTGCTGGCCTCCATCTTAATCCCTAAATTCCCAAAACAAATTTTTTTCATCCCAAATCATTGAAGAAGAACAAGGTAATTAGATGTTAGTAATTTTTTTTTTTAATTTATTCGTTATTTATTTTTCAGAATGGTAAATAATATAATAAAATTTGTTTTGTTAACTTGTACAGAAATTTGAAGAAGTTAAGAACACCAAGACCTACAAGAAGAAGCAACTTAAGTGAAGAAGGTTTTTATGCATTTTTTATTTTATTTTATATGTAAATATAGATTAGTGTTATATATATATATATATATATATATATATATATATATATATATATATATATAGATTAGTATATTCTGTTTATTTGAAAATTTAGTTTAGTATTATATATATTTTATATTTATGTAAATTTAGTTTATGTTAGTATTATAGAATAATGTTAAAATAAATTGAAAATTAGAATTTTTTATATGCATATAGAATAAATTAGAATTTGTTATATAAAAAAATTAGAATTTGTTTTGTTGATGTTGTAGAAGTTTGAAGAAGAAGATCAAAGAAGAAGAAAATTAAGATCAAACAATTTATAGAGGTATTTATGCATATTTTTTATTTATTTTATATGTATTATATAGGTTAGTATTATATGTTTTATGTTTTTTGAATTAAAATTACATTTTAGTTAATTTTAGTTTTAGGTTAGTATTATAGGTTAATATTTAAAATAAATTTAAAAGATTAAGTTAGTATTATAGGTTAATTTTTGTTTTAATTTTAGTAAAATAAGATTTATAAAATGACAAATAAATTTTAGTAAAATAAGATTTATAACATTTTTGACAAATCAGATTTAGTAAAATAAGATTTAAAAAATGACAAACAAGATCTTTGTAAAATAAGATTTAGTAAAATAAGATTTAAAAAATAAAATCTTGTTTTAGTTTGACAAATTATAAGATTTAAAAAATGACAAATAAATTTTAGTAAAATAAGATTTATTAAAATAAGATTTATAAGATTTTTGTTTGAATTAAAATTATAAGTTAGTATTATAAAAAAATTTGTTAGTATATACTTATAAAATATCAAAAATTTGAATATAGCTTAAAATAAAAAATTTTAGAAAACAAAAAATTAAAAATTTTAATTTTTATAGATGTATATATATGTTAACACATAAATTTAAAAACAAATTTAAAAACAAAAATTTATATATTAAAATAATAATTTATATATAATATATGTTAAAAAGTATATATAATAAAAAGTATATATAATAAAAAGTATATATTTATAAAAAGTATATATAATAAAAAGCATATATAATAAAAAGTATATAAAAAGTATATATTTTAAAAAATTTATATATAATATATGTTAAAAAGTATATATGTTAAAAAGTATATATAATAAAAAGTATATATAGTAAAAAGTATATATTTATATATAATAAAAAGTATACATAATTTAAAAAGAGTATATATAATAAAAAGTATATATGTTACATTACTGTTTTTTAATATTATTATTATATAATAAAAATTATATATGTTACATTATTGTTTTTTTGATATTATTGTTATATAATAAAAAATTATAAGATTTTTGTTTGAATTAAAATTATAAGTTAGTATTATAAAAAAATTTGTTAGTATATACTTATAAAATATCAAAAATTTGAATATAGCTTAAAATAAAAATTTTTAGAAAACAGAAAATTAAAAATTTTAATTTTTATAGATGTATATATATGTTAACACATAAATTTAAAAACAAATTTAAAAACAAAAATTTATATATTAAAATAATAATTTATATATAATATATGTTAAAAAGTATATATAATTAAAAGTATATATAATAAAAGTATATATAATAAAAAGTATATATTTATAAAAAGTATATATAATAAAAAGCATATATAATAAAAAGTATATAAAAAGTATATATTTACATTTGAATATTTATTTATATGTTAGTATATATATGAAAAAGCAAAATTTATATTTATTTATAGTAGTTAAAGTTAAAGTTAATTAATAGTTAATTAAACAAAATTAATATTTTTAAGAATAGTAATTAAGTAATATACGTTTAAGAATAATATTATTAAGTTGATTAATATCTCTAATGAAAAAGACAATGATTGTATAAATGTGCAGTATGGAATATTACCGGTATTATCGTAGTTGCAAGTACGATAGAATATATCCAGGAAGAAGTGGACTTAAATCGAATTTTATAGTAGGAGTTGATGGGTTTATTAAGTGGGCGTTTGCTCAGGAGTGTTGTCGAAGCGAAGGAGGGGTTAGATGTCCCTATCTTAAATGTGAATGTAGACCAATAATTAGTGACCCAGAGGAAGTAACACGTCATCTGCATAGAAGGGGATTCATTGAAAATTATTGGGTTTGGACGTATAATGGTGAAGAACTACCGGGTAATGTACCAGAGACTAGCAACACGCATGCTTCAAGTAGTCGACCGGTTATGGAGTATGAGGAGAACTTTAATTTGATCGGTGACATGGTTGAGGATGCCTTTGGTGTGAACGTGACATATGATGAACCTGGAGATTTTGACGGGGAAGAGTTGCCGAATGAGGAAGCGCAGAGATTTTATCAATTGTTGAATGAGATGAATACGCCGTTGTTTGAGGGTCGCCGACTCAAAGCTATCAATGTGTGTGAGATTATTGGCCGCCAAGTCAAATTGGAATGTTTCTGATCAATGTCTGGAACATTTTGCAAAAATGATGTTGGACTCCACCGCTACGAAACACAACTTGCCTACAAGTTATTATGATGCAAAGAAGTGGGTGTCGAAGTTGGGTTTAAAAGTAAGAAAGATTGACTGTTGCATTAACGGTTGCATGTTGTTTTATGACAATGTGTTTGGTACTCAAGATGGATCGTTAGAGGAGTGTAAGTTTTGTAATAGTCCAAGATATCAAGTTCGCAGTAGAGCCGTTAACGGCAAGCAGAAGCGTGTAACAGTAAAATCCATGTTTTATCTTCCTATAATACCAAGGTTAAAAAGAATGTTTGCTTCAATGCACAGTGCAAGTCAAATGACATGGCATCATACAAACCAAACAAGTTCTGGCACTATGCGACATCCATCTGATGGTGAGGCATGGAAGCACTTTGATCGGACACATCCGATTTTTGCAGAACCTAGAAATGTCGCTTGGATTATGCTCGATGGTTTTGCCCCATACGCAAGCGTCGGGAAGTGCGTATTCTTGTTGGCCAGTTATTGTAACCCCTTACAACCTCCCTCCTGAGATGTGCATGACAAAACCATACATGTTTTTGACGTGCGTTATTTCAGGCCCGCACAGTCCAAAAGCCGGAATTGATGTGTACTTACAACCTTTAATTGATGATTTGAAGAGGATGTGGATTGGAGAATGGACTTATGATATATCCCGTAAATGTAACTTTACATTGCGAGTTGCCTTGATGTGGATCGTTAATGACTTTCCATATGACATGTTGTGCGGTTAGTACGCATGGAAAATGGGTTGTCCGCATTGCATGGGATACACCAAAGCATTTAGGTTGGATAAAGGTGGGAAAAGCTCGTGGTTTGATGTCACCGCAGATTCCTACCAAAGAAATCATCCATATAGAAGAAACAAGACAAATTTTAAAAAGATGTACGAGAGAAAGATTTGTCTCCGCCTCGATTGCCACCAGGGGTTATATGGAACCAAGTTTGTGAACTACCAAAATTTACAGATACTGGCAAAGCATGTCGAATTGAAGGATACGACGTCACCCACAATTGGACAAAAAGAAGTATATTTTGGGATCCATCGATTGGAAAGATAATTTGTTACGCCATAATCTTGATGTTATGCATATTGAGAAGAATTTTTTGATAATGTATTTAACACGTGATGGATGTGACAGGAAAAACAAAAGATAATGAGAAGGCCAGACAAGACATGGGAATTTGGTGTAACCGAAGAGAGTTGGAGTTGAAGCCTCAACCGAATGGAAAATTATTAAAATCCAAGGCTTGTTTCAGTCTGACTTCCCAAGAAGCTAAAGCGGTTTGTCGATGGTTAAAAGAATTGAGAATGCCCGATGGATATTCATCAAATTTAGCAAGGTGTGCTGACCCTAACACTGGAAAATTACATGGTATGAAAAGTCATGATTGTCACATTTTTATGGAACAGTTGCTACCAATTGCATTTGGATCACTACCCAAACATGTTCTTGATCCACTAACTGAAATTAGTCAATTTTTTAGAGATATTTGTTCGTCAGCTTTAAAAGTGGAAGACATCATTAAGTTGGACCAAAACATTGCACTCATTCTTTCTAAGTTGGAACAAGTATTTCCGCCTGGTTTCTTTGACTCCGAACATTTATGCATCTTGCATATGAAGCTTATCTTGGTGGACCTGTTCAATATAGGTGGATGTATCCGTTTGAAAGGTTCATGGGTGATTCAAAGAGATCGGTGAAAAATAAAGCTAGAGTAGAAGGATCTATATGTGCACATTACTTGCATCGGGAGACATCACATTTCTGCAGTCACTATTTCAATCACTTGATGTTAACTCCTAGAATCATACGGAATCCTGTAAATGTCAACCAGAGGAGTCAATTCACCTTATCGCTTTGGGCTTCCGTGTCGACCTTCGGAAAAAGTGTGCATTGGTTGACCCAAAAGAAATGCAATGCACATGTCCATGTCTTGATCAACTGCGATGAAGTAAAACCATATCTTGAGTAAGTTTACCAAAACTTTTTAACTCTGTTGACAATGTATGTATACCAAAATTATTAAACTTATGGTGTGTGTTTTGTAGGGAATTTAACAATGCCTATTTTCATAGTACCGGTGTACAGTCAACATCAGGTGTCATTCATTCTCAATTTCCCTCATGGTTCAAGCAAACATTGTCTAGAGTTCTTATACTAACTCCAGAAATACTCCATTTGAGAAACTTGGCAGAAGGCCCTATCCAAAGCGCAAATGATTGGCACACATACTTCGTGAATGAATATAAATTTCACACTGAGGCATGGACCGAAGGGAAAAAACCCATAAACAGTGGTGTATTTGTAAAAGGAGTTATAGATGGAGGTGAAGACGACTTCTATGGATTTGTTAAACACATCTACGAGTTGGTATACAATTACTTGGACTCGGAAAATAAAGTTGTCTTGTTTTATTGTGAATGGTATGATCCAACTAGAGGCACAAAGATAGACAAGTCATATGGTTCTGTCGAGATTCAAATGAACCAGAGATACAAAGAATATGACCCTTTCATAATGTCACATATTGTTAGGCAAGTTTATTATGTTCCTTATCCTTCATTTGTAATACGTAAAAGAGGATGGTGTGTTGTAATAAAAACAAAACCGCTAGGTCATATTGAAACTGGAGATCTAGTGGAAGATGCTACCAAGTTGATGACGTTGAAGCATTAATGATGTGGTTGCAATGAAGACATTACAAGTTTGTCTGATACAACTGTTGAGGGACATCAAGTTGATGCGTCTATATTGTTGGTTGATAATAATGTGGATGAAGACAATGATGAAGAGTTTGAATTTGAGGACAATATTACATCGGATGATGAACATGATATGGATAACGAGCATGAAGATTTAGATTAATTAATCACTTAATGTAATATTAATGAATATCTATTGAACATGTATATATTGAATGTGTTAATGAATATCTATTTATGTTAATGACTTTATTATCTTTGTTTATGAAAATATATATAAATAGGTAAAATGCCACCTAAGAAAAAAGATAGCGGTAAGAAGTCTCAGCGTCTGAGGGTAGTAACATGTGAGTCTCCTCACTCAACCATGTGCCCCGCCGAGTCGTTGATCCTATGTCCCCGCCAAGACTGGTTTTGTCCCATTACTCTCTTCCCATACATTCCCGTCTGGGTACTGCATTTTGTGCCACCGGAGGCCCGGTTTCCTTTTCCCACCGACTCAGATGTCATCCTTCCAAAGATCCCGAGGCTCTAGTTTTCCTTTCCCAGCTCGGATGCCATCTTCCTTCCAAAGATCCGGGAGGATCTAGTTTCCTTTCCCACCGACCCGGTGCCTTCATCTTTCTAGCGATGGTGTCCCTCATCCTTCCAACGGGGGAGGACCCGTTTTCCATTTCTGATGGCGTGCCTTCATCATTCCAGCAGACGGGGACCCTTTTCATATCTCACACGATGCCTTCATCCTTCCAAGAAGGGAGGGTCCAGCCCACATTCCACACATACTGGAGGATCCAGCAGTCCATGTCTGACACAGGCTGGACGATCCCCCAGTCCACGTCCCACACAGGCTGGAGGATCCCGCGCCCCACGTCCTAGACGGACCGGAGGATCACGCACCCCACATCCCGCTGGATCCGGCCCCACGCCCTACACATGTACCAGACGTGAGGTCGGTAATGCAGATGTGGTAGCTGATGATATAGATGGAGCTGATCTTCGTGGGAGAGATGATCCGAGTGAGATTCATGTTATTGACGGGAGGTTTTGGATTTGGCCCAAAGGAAGCAAGTAAGTTTGTTATATAAACTTTTATTTAAGTACATATTCATTTTAATATTTTGTATAAATTTATAATTAATATTCTTTATTCAAAATCTTGTTGTTTAGTTTCGCGCCGATTCGGACTGCTGCCAAGGTTATTAATTATATAATCCAGCATATGTATAAATCATTCTGGAGGAACTTTGGCGAGGTTACAAATAAAGAAGAATGGTTTAAAAAATTTAAGGTATTGTTATTTATTTAAGTTGTAAATTTAATTAATTTTTTAAGTATTATTATTTAAGTCACATTTTAATGATAATTAGTTAACTTTTTATTTTAATGTCATACAACATTGCAGGAAAAATGTATGTGGGATCCGTTGAATGAGAAAATAATGGAAAAATCTATTATAGCGTAACTTCTAGAAGATTTTCGATATAATGCGCGGTTAGGGAGAATTACGAGCTTCATGGTATCCGTCCTAATGGATAGGCATAGAGGTTTTTGGCGAACTTCTTACATATTGGGGTTCGCCAGAATTCAAGGCTAAATCCGAAAATTTTAAGAAGATGAGGGCATCTAAAAAGGGGGGGTGTGTAAATACGGTTGGAAGTATTAGTACTGCGGAGCATGTCAGGCGGATGGTAAAAATTACTAATTTTTTAAGTTATATTTTTATTCATAATATTTTTTACTAATTATTTTTAATTTTATTGTTTAGACTAAGGAGTTGGGGAGACCACCATTAATCATTGAGTTGATTACGAGGACTCAGACAAAGAAATCCGGAGGTTTTGTCGACGAGCGTACACAAAAAGCTTTTGTGAGTTATTTAATTTATGTTTTTTTTAAGTCAATAACAAAAGTTGTGACGTTATTTTCACGTGGCAACGTATAAATTGTGGCGTGCTTATCATGTGGCAACTGATAAATTGCCACGTGAATATTTTCATGTGGCAACTGATAAATTGCCACGTGAATATTTTCATGTGGCAACTGATAAATTGCCACGTGAAAATCACGTGGCAATTCATAAGTTGATTTGTGAAAATCACCTGACAATTTTTTAATATATTTGAATTTAGTATAGTTTAATATATACATGTATTAATTTAGTATAATTTAATATATATATATATATATATATATATATATATATATAATTTTTTTTAATTTTATTATTTAATGTATGTGTAGGATGATTATCAGACATTGCTGGCAAATTTTCTGGAACACAATCCTCAATATAGGCCAGCAGAGGGGGAGCCGCTTAATGGTGATGTTGACTTCTACATTTGGAATGAAGTAGTCAATGGAAAAGGGCCTAATGATTGTTTTTTTGCGGGAGGAAATTTGGCGGGCGGGTTGAGAGTTGGTGATCGTAATCTGTTTCAACGACTTAGAGATGGAGAGGGAGGGTCACGTCAACCGAATCTAACACAGAATCAACTTGAAACAGTAAGACAATTGGCGGCAACTGAAGTCAGACGCAAAATGGAGGCCCAAATGACGACAATGAGGCAAGAGCAGGAGCAGCAGATGGAGATGATGCGGAAGAGGCAATCTGATATGGAGGAGCAGATGCGAAGGTTTATGCAAGGTGGTGGAAATCAGAATGTTCCTGATACACAGGCGGATGATGACAGACTTGATGACTTCGATCTCGATAATTATCCGGGTGAAGATGCCCCGTGAAAACATTTTATTTCTTTTGTTTTTAAATTTGCATTTATGTAAGATATTTATTTTTATCATTTTAAAATATTAAATTATATAAAATTTTATTATATGATTTTATTTTATAAAATTTTGTTACTCGAATATATAATAAAATACTATTATTCTAATAATTTTAATATATAAATTTTATTATTTAAATTTTATTATATAAATTTTATTATATAAATTTTATTATATAAATTTTATTATATAAATTTTATTATTTAAATTTTATTATATAAATTTTATTATATAAATTTTATTATTTAAATTTTATTATATAAATTTTATTATTTAAATTTTATTATATAAATTTTATTATATAAATATTATTAGATAAATTAATTAATATAAAAATAATTACTAAACAATTTTTAAAAATAAAACGTCACATGACGTGATTTTCATGTCACTAATTAGTGACATGAAAATCACGTCGCTACTAAAGCTGCTACATGTCAGCATTCATGTTCCCTATACAAAGCTGTTGCCACGTGATTTTCACGTCACTAATTAGTGACATGAAAATCACGTCGCTACTACATTGCCACTTGTCCCCCAGCGACATAAATGCCCACGTCGCTATTTTAGTTTTGTGACGTGATTTTTATGTTTGCCACATTAT
Source organism: Vicia sativa (assembly GCA_021764765.1). Lineage (NCBI taxonomy): Eukaryota > Viridiplantae > Streptophyta > Magnoliopsida > Fabales > Fabaceae > Vicia > Vicia sativa. The sequence continues at coordinate 207,233,684 of CM038795.1, read as the reverse complement.
TTTCACGTGGCAAATAAGCTTCTTTTTTGTAGTGCAACAACACCAGAACTTCCTTAGCTTTCAATATACTTCTCCACACAAAGTATGAGTTATTATCTAACTTCGCCATATAAAGGATGAGTTAGGATAATACTTAGCTTTAAAAACTTTTGAAACTAAGGTATTCTGATTAGTCATGAGGTTCCAACCCTGTTTTGCCACCATAGCCATATTAAGAGCTTTGAAATCACTAAAACCCAATCCACCTTCATTCTTGGGATAATTAAAGCCCTCCATGCTAATCACCTGATCCCTTTGTTATTATTTCATCCACCCCACCAAAAATAATTCAACATCCTCTTAATACCGCCCAATAAAATATCCGGAAGAATGAAGACACTCATAACATACGCGGGTACGAGTTGGAGGACTAATTTGAGAAATACTTCTTATGGTTTTCGATAAATGCGAATGTGGCCTTCTTAATTCTCCCAACCGTAGAAGGAAGTCCCAAATAAGTACCCGTGCCCAACACATATCGCACACCCATAATGCGGGAAAGGTCTTCCTGAGCTTGATGGCTAATATTGCAACTGAAAAAACCCTCTAATTTGTTCATCTTAATTTCTTGACCAAACGTTTCTGCATATACCTTAAGAATATCCATAAGTTGTGTTACTTTAAAAAATGGCAGCCCTACTAAACAGAACAGACAAGTCCAAACTCCCCCTGTCCAACATGACCAATAATCCCCCTCAAGAGAAAACCCAAATCACCAGAAAATGAACTACCCAAGTTCACACATCAGAGGACCATGCTGCAAAAGATAAAACAAACTCTCACCAGGAACTTCACATATAGCTCAAACATATAGAATGTTAGAATATCTGATAAGACATCCTATCATCAGTTAGCATCAACAACAAAAGAAGAATCAAACAAGCATGACAAATTATCATGCTCCCCTTAAATACTTGCACACAATAAGTAACCATAATCATTACTCTCCCTTTAACCTTAGAACAATCCTATCAACATACTAATCAACATGTCAAGACACGTGTCATAACATCAGAACAACATAAGCACTAACACTTTTATTTCCCATTTTTAGTCAAAAATTGACAAAAAATAGAGTAAATGTAAAAAAGATTAGAAGCTCACACATTGCATATAAGCAATAAACACATATAGAAGCATAAAATAGCAGATGAAAACACACAAAGATCCTTTTGCAATCCTTGGTGTTGTCACTAACCTTTTGAACTTGAATAGATAATTTGATCCACCTTTTATCACTAGCAATTAACTTAGGCATATAGTGCCTCAGAGCATAGTAGAAGAACAAAGTATTTGCTGTATTCCTCCATATCTATAATTTATATAACTCCTAAATAGTGCATTTCCTATCCCACTACTTATGTTCTCAAATTGATCTTAATATAAAGCTTTAGTAAACATAACAATCAGTTGATCCTTAGTCTCCCTATGCTTTAGAATAACGACCTTTCTTTCAACAAGATCTTGATTAGTTGAGTATGACTATCAAGGTTCTTGTTCCAGCCATGTTAAATGATATATTTGATGATTGTCTGATCTTTATAGTGTAATGCCATGATATTCTTCTTGACATTATACTCACTCTACAGTTTTCCCCTTATTAGTTTAGAGAAGCTCCCTCTTGTTCCAATGAAGCAATTCAAGTTCCTCTTTTCTTGAATAATAGGACTAATCCTTGGCTCAAGCTTAGAAATAAGAAATTAATTTAACATTTTCTTATTGGATTCACTGATGCCTTCTTCATTAAGATGACTTGAAATTAGTTTCTTAGATTGTTCTATCTGACCTGTAGTAGGGAAATCTTTGCTTTCTTGAGAACTTATTGATTCAGAACTGATGAATTCACTTATTACCACCCTTACTTCCTCACAAATCAGCACACAGGACGTTCCATAATCATCTTCAACATCCATCCTTTGTCAGTAATTGAATTATCAACTATCAGACTGATATATTCCATTGTCATTCCAGAAATATCAACTATCAACTATCAGACTATCAGACTGATATATCAACTAATTAAAGCTCTTTTTCTTGAAGAGTAGCCCAGAAATATCACTTCATTCCTTATGATATACTTCTTCCTTTTTTTTATCTTTATTTATCAAGTCATAGCATTTACTCCCAAAGGTATAAAAATATTTGACTGGAGGCTTTCTGAAGCAACTCGATTTTCAAAAATCTTTTAATTCTCGAAAACAGTGAAATCGCCACCTAATTTTATTTGTTCTAAAAAGAACGGGAAAATATAGATAAAACCCCAAGCAAGCGGATAAGGCGGTCTACGTGACCAAAAAGTGAGATCGGGAGTCAGTTATGTAAGGGGAAGGTATTAGCACCCCTTACATCCATCGTACTCGATGGGACCCATTTAATTCTACGCGTTTGTGTGTGTGTTTACTAAGTTATGGATGCTAAAAGAAAACAGAATTTGTTTCTTATTATTTTGAGTTTGACACGGTTTCAGAACCGCGTGCCTACATATTCCCTCGTGCAATGGGAAAGTCAAAACTCTGTAGTTCCTCTTAAAAAGGCTTTAATTGGTTGTATTGATTTTATCTGAAAAATCGTGCGTTTAGACGTTTCAAATGCTTTGAGCTAGGACTTGTTTTGTTTGTTTAAAAAGCTTAAGTCCTCGCTCATATTTGAAACGACTATTACACTCTCTTTATCCGAAAAGAGTTTTTTATGATCGCGTATGAGCGAGAAAAGGATTTGAATGGGTTGAATTGTTTTTTATGTGGATGAACAAGTACCGAACAACGAGGCTAGCGTCTCACGATTCAAATACTAGAAACCCGAGGAACGAATGCTCGCACGAGTCGTCTATCATCCAAAAAAGTTTTCTTGAGAAAAAGTGAAGTGAAACGAGTTCACGCTATTTAGGAGTCTTTAAGCCACAGGTCTAGCGTCCAACGACTTAAAGACTAAAGTTTGTTTGGGGGACAAGTTTTTTAGCAACTAGGCTATCGTCTAACGACTAAAAAACTTGTATTTATTATGAAAAATGTTTTGAAAATGCGCTCGACGTTGGATCGAGGTTTGAAACTTTAGTTGCGAAAGTATTCTGATACGCGTGCTGAGATGAAATGGAAGCGGGTTATGGTTAATCAAGTATATGGACTCAATTAACCTCGTGAGGATAGGTGCTCCTATCCCCAACCATGAGACCCTGGTGCATGGTGATTGGTATATAGACCAATGTTGTTTTCGGGTTATGATCGGTTAAAGCAACAAGGGCTTTAACCAATCTCGTGAGGATGGCCATGCCCATCCCAACCATGAGACCCTTTAAGAAATCGGCGTATGAGCCAATCAGGATGAAATCGAATTGATTTAAATTTTAATTGTGTGCACAGTGTACATTGGTGAATAAATACTGAACGAGTAAATAAACAGACAAAAATACCATACAATACAATCGGAAATTTAAATAATTATTAGAGATGATTTTTTCTGTTTGATGAAAAATCGGCTAATAGTTTAATCGATAAATCATCAAATAAAAACTATCAGATCCAATAATTACTTAGTACATCGCAACAAGAATATTATTTACGACAAAATAATTAATTGAAATAGAATAAGTTCAGAAATAGCCTGTATTGCCGTGATTCTGGACGGTGTGGAAAGAAAACCATATGAACTTGATTATTCCGCAAAATTCGTCATATTGCTGGCGATTTGGGTGTGTTGGATCCTTCTTCTTCGAAAATACTCCAACCGGCCCAAGTGACATAACATTGTATTTTCTACAAATTTTCTAACTAAAATTTCTTTCTTTTTAAAATTAAACTAAGAAAAAAAACAAATAAAAAGAAATAAAAGAATTTTTAGACACATCATTATTATAAAAAACAAATAAAAATGAATTAAAATAGTTTTTTTTAATTAATTTGTTTTTAAAAGAAAAAGGAAAAGGAAATTGGAACCAACAATGGACTTTGTCTTTCTCTTGCCCGTGTTTCATCCCTCTCAGTCTCACTCTCCCTCTCACATACCCTCACGGTCTTCTCATCTCTCTCGCCGGAACCCTCGCCGCGACCATCCCTCTGTCTCTCTCTCGCACACGCTCGCGATTGGTCTCTCTTCGCCGCGACCCTCATCGGCACTCTCCTCCCCTCTCTCGCCGTTACACTCGCGGCTGGGTTTCCATCGCCCTCTCTTTCTCACCGCGCCGGACCCTGTCTCTCTTCTCTCTCACCGCCGCGGTTGTTTGCATGTTTGATTTTTTTGCATGTTTGATTCGATTTCTGATTGTTTGATTCGATTGTGTTTTCTGATACAGGTTGGAAAAGGAAAGGAAGAAGGATGGCGATGGAACTCGCAACCTCTTCGTCAACAAAAAACCCGGTATTACCTTTCTGAACTTCTCTTCTTTCCAAAAATGCAAAACTAGAATTTCTGAGAAAAAATAATATCTGAAGGCGTTGGTGCGTGAAAATGATGATTAGGATTGCCTGGTTTGTCTTTGTGTTTTCTGTTTGCGTTTTTGATTCTGAGATTTAGAACTGTCTTTGGTATATTGTGTTATATTTTTGGTTTGTTGAAGGAATGTAGAACAGAGTGCTGCACTTGGTATTTTTTTTGGGATGGCTTGAGTTCGTGTTGTATTTTGAACTTCTTTCACTCTCTCTTTGCTGGTTTGAAAAATCTGGACTTCCTTCCCCTGTATGCTTGAGAACTTTTGATAGTTTATATCTCTGAACAAATATCACTTGTCTTAGTCTGCTCTCTGATCTTTTTGTCCTAGTTGCTTGTTCTGGTTGCCTACAACCATGCTATCTGCTCTGAATTTCTGAGTTCTACCATGTTGTCTGCTCTAAATTTTTGGGTTCTACCATGCTGTCTGCTCTGAATTTTTGGCTTGCATCAGTTGTTAATGACCATACTGTCATGATGCTTCTTTTCTGAATTTTCCTCACCTGTCCCTGTTGCTGATAACCAGTATATATATATTTTAACATGCTGTTGCTGCTATGTTGACTGGGATTTAAAACGTTGCCTTAATGTATATTGTTGCCTTGTTGTGTCATGCCTTAAACTGTGGGACATTGTATGCTGCCTGGGAATTTTCTGTTGCCTCTTGTATGCTGCCCGGAATTTTCTGTTGCCTCTTGGGAATAAAACCATGAACTGATATGTGATATGTATGCTGCCTAGAATTTAGAATTGTCGCTTCTTTTTCTTGCAGCCCGTCGTATGCTTGCTTGTGAACCGGGTTAGCCCGCGATTTGCAAGCAAGCCATCTTGCCGATGATTAATCTTTAAGATTCTGAGGCTTTAGCAATTAACCTGATTCCCGCCAATGCCTAATGATGAGTCCCCCGACAAAAGAAAAATTCTATGATCGTTTCTTGCATTCGTAATTCAATTATGTTTTGTTACTTCTAACTTGTATTCTTTTTCCTTGTTTCATGTGACGAGAATTAGCAAGCTTGAAGAGGAGATGGCGGAGGATGGATCAAAGACGGAAAGCTTGAAGATCGAATGGCGATGTTTTGAAGACACGGCTAGAAAGTAGTTTTAGGATTTAGGAATTTGTAGAAACTTGTAAATAAAAAGCGAACTTGTAGCAATTTGTTATCTTCATGACATAGAACATAAATAAATGAAAGTTGAAAATTCAATATGTGCCAATGTTGATAATAGCTTTAGGACTTGTAATTATCGGAAATAGAACGCTTGTATCCACTTTAGAGAAAGTATGTAACCGTCTCCTTGTAAACTTGTTGAATCTTGAATCACAACTTTGAATGAATTTGGAAATTGAATGATATTTCCCTTGCACTTTTAAATTTCTTGCCATGGTATTTGTAAGAACAAATTTCTTTTAAAATGAACTTCCATAGAACAAATGGCATTATTCCATCCTCACTTCGAAATTCTAAACGAAACTAGAATGAAGTTATTCTTGAATATTTGAAATGATGTGAAACTTGCATTTGGATGGTGTTTAAAATTCAATTCGTCATTGTTGATACAATAATTTAAGGCTTAGAATCCGAATTTAATCTTGAACATTTGAGTTGCTATTAAGATGTTAAAAATCCGACAATTCTATCTTGTGTTATTCCTTCTTGAGTCCACCAAACTTTACATCCCGAGCAAACTATTCGCCTCAAATCTCTTGAACCACTTTTTGCATTCGGTAAATTCGGATTAACACAAACTAAATTCTTTCAACATCACAAAGTTTCGAATGAACTTGATTTTTCCGTCGTGCAATATTCGAATGTATTTTGAACCAAAGTTTGAGTTAATTCCGGTTGAAACAAGGAATTAAGCATGAATATGTTCCAAGAAAAAATATGATAAGGAGGGTAAATTTTTGGGTGCGACAGTTGCCCCTATTCAATCATCTTAAATCTGATAAGTGAGAAAGATTGACAACTTTCGAACGTTCAAGGTGGAAGAGGATTGAATACTAGAGAACCCCGAAAATTTTCCCTACGCGGGAAACCAATGCCACAAAAGAAAACAGATAACATATCTTGACTACGGAGCCAAGAAAAACACTTGAAGAGAAAACTTGCTAAGCATTAACGAAATGCTTTAACACAACAGCTAGGAGATTTTAACAACACTGGGGATAACCGTGTCACCGAAATGACTTTGATAACAATTTTAACGAAAATGCTAAGAGAAGAGAAACGAACTTCTCAAGCGAAAAGAAAAACAACCAAAATTGAAAAAATTGACATGACTGAGAACTTAACAAAGAGTTCTCTGATAACTAAGGAATACCTGGAAAGCTTACACAAAATTGAAAAATTGACATGACTGAGAACTTAACAAAGAGTTCTCTGATAACTAAGGAATACCTGGAAACCTTACACAAAATTGAAAAATTGACATGATTGAGAACTTAACAAAGAGTTCTCTGATAATTAAGGAATACCTGGAGACCTTAAACAAAATTGAAAAACGACACGACTGAGAACTTAACAAAGAGTTCTCTGATAATTAAGGAATACCTGGAGACCTTAAACAAAATTGAAAAACGACACGATTGAGAACTTAACAAAGAGTTCTCTGATTGACAAGATTGAGAACTTAACAAAGAGTTCTCTGAACTAAGGAATACCCTGAGACCTTAAACAAAATTTAGAAATGACACGATTGAGAACTTAACAAAGGGTTCTCTGAATAGATGGCTAGAATAATATCGGAATTGTTGGTGCACGAAAGTGCGAGGAGCCATGGCATGCTGAATGTCTTTGACCGTGTAACCTCTGAGTTACCCGCAGAACAAAATCAGTAGCGCACCCGAGAGTACAATTCTCTAGGGATAAACAAAACAATATCTAGCACACCGGCGTGATATAGATGTTTATGAAGTCGGTAAATCTTGTTTCCGATGTTTTTGCTGATGAGAGATCCTACTGAACATGTACGGACATGTTGAACAACTTCTGAGTTGACAAGATCTTCAATTTGTATGCAGATAGCTTTACCGGTGATAGAAGAATCAGATTCAGCACCTGTGACTGAAAAACTTCTAGGGTAATGAGCTTTAATTTGCTGACATTGTATGGACAATGCGTTGCAGCAAGTGGATATGTAGATCAACGTCTGAGTTGGAGAAATATCTTGAGATTTGAATAAACATCCCGCCGGGTGGATATTTATTTGTTGAGTAGTTGATAACTTACTGGGGAAATAAACGCACCAGAAGTTTGATGTAATTTTCTGAGAACAACTCAGAGGAGTATATTGTGGAAGCCACTGCCAATAGTATTCGCTGAGAAGATTCTTGTCTGAAAGAAATCTTTGAAAATACCAAGAATAATATTGTAGTAATCCTTTCTGAAGGAGATTCACTTGGGGAGAGAAATAAGCTTCACTGGGGAAACTTCGTAAGAAAACCATGTGGAAAAATCGCTGGGGATTCCCGGTTGAATAATTTTGCTGACATTAGAGTCCGTCGAACAACTGTTTCGCTGGGGAAGAAGTCTCGATTGGAGAAACCATCGGTTGTTAAGATCCATGCAAGTATACCACTTGTACTGGAGAAAAGAGAATAATTTGTCGTCTGAGAACTAATCCTTCCATTTGATCCTTACGAGGACATTTACAGTTTCAGTTGAAAAACCTGCAAAACAAATAGCCGAAGCTAATGCATGAGTATGGTATGCATGATATGATTTTTTTTCTAATGCAAATGATGTATGATTTCCTGATACTGTTGAGAGAAGGAAGACATCACTGGGGAATCCAATTGACCGATCTTGTTGTCATAAGAGTTCACTGGGGATGATCGATCGATTCTCTGGGGAAGAGACTTCATTGGAGAATTGACACTATTGTCGATTGTCTGTCACCCAAGCGTTCTTCTTGCACTGGGGAGAAGAACTAAGTTGTCGTTGAGAAAAGTCTTCTGCTTGCACTTGACTTCATTCTCGAAAGATCCCGAGTCCTAACTGGGGTTTATGCATGAATATATTGTATTTGATATGTCTGAGTAAAGCGACGTGATTGATGCATAACGATGACTTATGTAATGATTTATGAATGCATGTATGGATCATTGGATATGTACCAAATGAAATTCGGCCTTGAAGGGTGAATTATCAGACGAGAACTGGCTTTTAAGATAAACCACCAGACGAGAACTAGGTTTAAATGATAACGGTCAGACGAGAACTGACTACCAGACGTGAACTGGATTTAAATTAACAGTCAGACGAGAACTGGGTTTAAATTATAACAGTCAGACGAGAACTGACTACCAGACGTGAACTGAATTTAAATTAACAATCAGACGAGAACTGACTACCAGACGTGAACTGGATTTAAATTAACAATCAGACGAGAACTGACTACCAGACGAGAACTGGGTTTAAATGATAGCAGTCAGACGAAAACTGACTACCAGACGAGAACTGGATTTGAATGATACCCAACAAGGTCGAATTTTTATTGCACAATATGAGATGCATGATTTATGTTAGTGTATGCAATACATTATGACTGTATGATTGGTAAGGCATGAAGATGCTTTGACTGTTTGACTGGTTAAGACCAAGAAGGATTCTTGAAACAATTTTCCCATCAAGAGGAAGTTGTTAGCATGATTCCCTGCCGCTCAAATTGAACACAACAGTTGTTGACCCTTGAGAGAAGAATTTCTGAGCAGCTTGAAGATACAGAACGAAGTTGTCCGTATATAGCAATCATTGCCCCAGCCTATTAATTATCTGAAGAGATTTTCTTCGAGAAGATGCTGGAAACAACTTACAGTAATCTGATACTAGGATGGCTTGCCCCAAAATCTGTATTCCAATGCAGGATGCCCCTAATTAGCAAATCCTTTGAGAGATATTACCGTATCTCGATGTGACTGCCCCAGATTGACTGAATCTTGAAGGATGGACTTCATTGTACTATAGAAATAGCATGAACCAATGTGCTCCTTGGAAGTACTTCAACGCGTCAAGGTGACTCCTTCAGATTGACTGCATTTGGATAATTGGCTATGCAAACATAGGGAAGACTTGCCCCAGGATGAGCTCTAGAGAGACTCCTATGTCTCGAAGTAATTGCTTCAGACCAACAGCATATGAGCAACTAACTTGATGGAACGAGAACTTTCTGAAGGCTTCAACATCTCGAAGTAAATGTCTCAGATTGATTGAATCATGAAACGACGGTTGTCCCAGGTTAACCGCTCTTTGAGAAAGACCAAATCACCTGCTGATTGCTCTTTAAGGACCTGCCCCTAGATTGGCGGGAATTCGAGGATCTGAATTTCGATTTGATTGCCCCCAAATTAACAGAATCTTGAGAAGACAACTTGTGATATGCTCAAAGGAGTCCTTAGACGTCCTGCCCTTGCTACAAATAAGCTGCTAACTCAACAGAATAATCAAGTCTTTCTCTTCTTTGGACAAAGTTAAACTCTTCACTGATGTTCATTATGAGAACCTCTTCAATGTCAAACAATTGTTTTACATGTAGAAGAATGTTTGTTGTGACAATTATAATGCAACATTTATGCGTCTTGAAGTTTTGTATGAAAAACATTATGATTTTTTGTGAGTGAAACACTTTTGGAGTGCAACACTGAAAATTTTCTTTTTCAAAGATAAGACGAGCATATGATACCAACACAGACACTTAACACACACTGTAGGAGTCAGGTAAACGCGATCTCTTCGTTATATGCATTTGAATTAACCCATGCTTCAATTAGGACTTTTGAGGGTTGTAACGTGGCTTGGTTCACGGGTTTTTTTTTTTTTAGAAAAAAAGGATTTTTAGGCTCAAAATATTTGGTGCCCTCCCATTCTCCATGATGTTCTTCAGTCCTAAGTTCCACTATCCTGATACGAGCACTCATCTCTCGAGAGGCGTTATGATGGTTGAGGAACCAATATAGGGTTTCTTGGACACAACAGACACCCACCTTGTCTTTTGGATTTGACCACACAACTTGTTCTTTGTTGAAAAATCTTCTTTGACAATGCATTTCAAGATTTTCTTTTCTTTTCCTTTTCCTGACTTTTGCCTAAGCGACTTATTACTAAGTTCCGACTTAGCGGGCTTTTTTGTCTTTTTATATTCATCTATTTTTTGAACAAGTCGTGGATCCATGCACAACCTTTGATTTGTTAGAAGTGATGGTGACTGTCTGAGTCCTTAGTAGATGAAGGGTAACCGTTGCGGTGTCGTCATCTGTTGACCTTTCTGATGTGCGAGAGACACCCATGTGGTATCATGCTCTCATGACGCACACTGTTGATAGACGGAGGTTGACTACTGTGGTTTTGACCTTTCTCAACCTTTTGAAGGATAGCCCTTGTTGTATCCTTTGATGATTACTCTCTTGATGAGTTCTGAACGCCCGATCAGATTAACTGAACACTACCCGCCCCTGGGTTGAAAATGAAGGTTTTTTTTTTCTCGAAAAGAAAAGAAACTCCTACTTCAAGGCTCAAAGGGGTTAACGAGGGTCTATCTCCCTTATAACTTTGGTGTTTGGGGATTTGAAACAAGGCCTGTACATCATTAGCAGGGTTTTACTCAAAAGCACATGGCTAGAGACCTGGCGTTTTTTCAATTATCGTCATCCTCCCTCCAATCTTTGCCTAGGCGAAAGGACTGGTAACATTGGTATCAAAATGCTCGCACATCATTTAAAGAGTGATAACGAATGGATTGAGTGACAACGAATGGATTATTTCAAGACAAACATATTCATTGCATTAAGATAAAAACAAACAAGCTTCTACATGCAAACAAAGTTTAATTAAACAAGATACACATGAAAATGCAGTAAAGAAAATACAAGATTGTCATTGTTGAGGAGACTTGAGCTCTGTCTTGACTTGTTGATTCAGGTGAAATTTGTAGGCTGGACGTTCACTTGAGTACAGGGTTTCCATTCACAAACAGATTCCCTCCTTGAAGAGTCAAGTACTTCTGGTCAATCAACTATTGAACTTTGGCTTTGTAGGCGTTGCAGTCCTCTGTCGAGTGTCCTACTGTTCCATCATGGTATCCACATCGCGCGTTATGATCATAACCAAGCGGGAATAAATTTGGTGGTTTAAGAAACTTAGGAACCACCAATGAACTTTGGACCATATATGGCAGAAGTTGACTGTAGGTCACTGGAATTGGATCAAGAGGAGCATTCCTTCTTTCCAAATTATTCTGAGGCACGGTTTGATTTTGATAGTTCTGACTCTGAAGCTAAGGAAGATCAGACAAAAGTTGTTGATGCAAAGACTCGAAAGATGGTAATGGAGGATAATGAGTTGGTGTTGCAACCGACTTTCCTTTGCTAGAACTTGAGATATCTTTGCTGAAGGTTACCACCTTTCCTGAAGTGAACATCTGGTCTACTTCATCACTATTCTTCAAAGTCTCAACTTCCTTTTGGCAAGCAATTGTCCTAATGAGTTTTGGAAGTTCCTCATACTTGCTATGATTAGACCTTGCAAGCAAAATGTCTAAGCTCGATCCATTCTATTTGAAAAACAGAATCTTATCATCAATTAGCTCTTGAACTGTGCATTTGAAGGCGAAACAGAACTCAGTTTCATGTCCTGCAGAGTTAGCATGAAAAGCACATCTGACACTCTCATCAAACCAAGCTTTAGCAACCCCTGGTACTGGCTTCAATTCCCTTGGTATCACCATACCACTCTGAATCAGGTAAGGCAATAGTTGAGAATACGACATCGGGATTGGCTGAATATCCTGTGGAGCATATCGACGGTAATACCGATTTGTCTCCTTCTTCTTCGATCGGGGAGTAAGCAATTGCTGTTGTCAAGGAATCTTCGAAGGTGAAGGCCGTGGATGATGCTCGAAAGGATGATTTTGACTTGGAGAGTTTGCCACATGCGGATGTCTTTGACTCATGGAGACATCAGATGATAGAGCAGCAACCAAACTTGCGGAGATTGGTGCGGTGTTGCACTCTATCTTCAACACAACTTGCAAGAGATCCATGACCAGACTCATCTGACTCTTCAAGTGCTTAACTTCTGCCTTCAATAGTTCCTGACCACGCTGAAGCTCGTCTATAGTCCTCTGAGACATCCTTGGAGTTCTGAACGTGTGTCGAGTAGACAGTTTGATATTTCTGGACAGAAGAAATGAAATGAGCTTTCTGATGAAGATGAAATGCATGCATTAAAGAATGTAATGGTAATGCATGTAAGAATGCGATGTAATATAGTAGTAACGCATGTAAGAGTGCGATGTAATGGTAATGCATATAAGAATGTCATATGATGGTGATGCATGTAAGAATGCAATGATGGTGATGCATGTAAGAATGCAATGTGATGGTAGTGCATGTAAGAATGCAATGTGATGCAATACATATTGATGTTATGCGCAAAATCACATGTAAAGCCAAATAGCACAAGGGTTTAAAAGGACGGTCGGACATGGTTTCGACGTCTACGCACAATTCCCCAAACAAGGTTGGTTCTAATGTTTTTATGCTAAATGCCTCTTGGAGTCTCAGATCCCCTTTTTAGAAATATTATCACCACGCGATCAGACTATGTGGGGATAATACTTCCAAAAGTATACTCCAAGAAGCGACTCTTAAAGGGATACTAAAAAATCCTTTGAGCGGTCGGTTTGTTTTGGACATCCTAATACTTAGAGTTATAGGCCCTTTGTCCAAGAATTATCATCCCGCACTATCGTACGGTGCAATAACTCCCTTAAAAAGACCAACTCTAAGTTGTGGTCTTCACGTCGATCCAAAAGACACGGATGTCCAATGGACCTAAGCTACTCAACCACTCTAAACTTATGTTTCCTAGAAGCCTGGGTATTGGGCTTAACTATGAACCATAACCAAAACATGCCCCAATATCAAAATACATCAACAAGATATAAAGAAATAATAGGCAATGAATAGTAAACACACAAGCGAAGAATTAAATTAGGGTTAACTCGCTTTAAAAAATTCCCCAGTGAAGTCGCCAACTGAAGCAACTCGATTTTCAAAAATCTTTTAATTCTCGAAAACAGTGAAATCGCCACCTAATTTTATTTGTTCTAAAAAGAACGGGAAAATATAGATAAAACCCCAAGCAAGCGGATAAGGCGGTCTACGTGACCAAAAAGTGAGATCGGGAGTCGGTTATGTAAGGGGAAGGTATTAGCACCCCTTACATCCATCGTACTCGATGGGACCCATTTAATTCTACGCGTTTGTGTGTGTGTTTACTAAGTTATGGATGCTAAAAGAAAACAGAATTTGTTTCTTATTATTTTGAGTTTGACACGGTTTCAGAACCGCGTGCCTACATATTCCCTCGTGCAATGGGAAAGTCAAAACTCTGTAGTTCCTCTTAAAAAGGCTTTAATTGGTTGTATTGATTTTATCTGAAAAATCGTGCGTTTAGACGTTTCAAATGCTTTGAGCTAGGACTTGTTTTGTTTGTTTAAAAAGCTTAAGTCCTCGCTCATATTTGAAACGACTATTACACTCTCTTTATCCGAAAAGAGTTTTTTATGATCGCGTATGAGCGAGAAAAGGATTTGAATGGGTTGAATTGTTTTTTATGTGGATGAACAAGTACCGAACAACGAGGCTAGCGTCTCACGATTCAAATACTAGAAACCCGAGGAACGAATGCTCGCACGAGTCGTCTATCATCCAAAAAAGTTTTCTTGAGAAAAAGTGAAGTGAAACGAGTTCACGCTATTTAGGAGTCTTTAAGCCACAGGTCTAGCGTCCAACGACTTAAAGACTAAAGTTTGTTTGGGGGACAAGTTTTTTAGCAACTAGGCTATCGTCTAACGACTAAAAAACTTGTATTTATTATGAAAAATGTTTTGAAAATGCGCTCGACGTTGGATCGAGGTTTGAAACTTTAGTTGCGAAAGTATTCTGATACGCGTGCTGAGATGAAATGGAAGCGGGTTATGGTTAATCAAGTATATGGACTCAATTAACCTCGTGAGGATAGGTGCTCCTATCCCCAACCATGAGACCCTGGTGCATGGTGATTGGTATATAGACCAATGTTGTTTTCGGGTTACGATCGGTTAAAGCAACAAGGGCTTTAACCAATCTCGTGAGGATGGCCATGCCCATCCCAACCATGAGACCCTTTAAGAAATCGGCGTATGAGCCAATCAGGATGAAATCGAATTGATTTAAATTTTAATTGTGTGCACAGTGTACATTGGTGAATAAATACTGAACGAGTAAATAAACAGACAAAAATACCATACAATACAATCGGAAATTTAAATAATTATTAGAGATGATTTTTTCTGTTTGATGAAAAATCGGCTAATAGTTTAATCGATAAATCATCAAATAAAAACTATCAGATCCAATAATTACTTAGTACATCGCAACAAGAATATTATTTACGACAAAATAATTAATTGAAATAGAATAAGTTCAGAAATAGCCTGTATTGCCGTGATTCTGGACGGTGTGGAAAGAAAACCATCTGAACTTGATTATTCCGCAAAATTCGTCATATTGCTGGCGATTTGGGTGTGTTGGATCCTTCTTCTTCGAAAATACTCCAACCGGCCCAAGTGACATAACATTGTATTTTCTACAAATTTTCTAACTAAAATTTCTTTCTTTTTAAAATTAAACTAAGAAAAAAAACAAATAAAAAGAAATAAAAGAATTTTTAGACACATCATTATTATAAAAAACAAATAAAAATGAATTAAAATAGTTTTTTTTAATTAATTTGTTTTTAAAAGAAAAAGGAAAAGGAAATTGGAACCAACAATGGACTTTGTCTTTCTCTTGCCCGTGTTTCATCCCTCTCAGTCTCACTCTCCCTCTCACATACCCTCACGGTCTTCTCATCTCTCTCGCCGGAACCCTCGCCGCGACCATCCCTCTGTCTCTCTCTCGCACACGCTCGCGATTGGTCTCTCTTCGCCGCGACCCTCATCGGCACTCTCCTCCCCTCTCTCGCCGTTACACTCGCGGCTGGGTTTCCATCGCCCTCTCTTTCTCACCGCGCCGGACCCTGTCTCTCTTCTCTCTCACCGCCGCGGTTGTTTGCATGTTTGATTTTTTTGCATGTTTGATTCGATTTCTGATTGTTTGATTCGATTGTGTTTTCTGATACAGGTTGGAAAAGGAAAGGAAGAAGGATGGCGATGGAACTCGCAACCTCTTCGTCAACAAAAAACCCGGTATTACCTTTCTGAACTTCTCTTCTTTCCAAAAATGCAAAACTAGAATTTCTGAGAAAAAATAATATCTGAAGGCGTTGGTGCGTGAAAATGATGATTAGGATTGCCTGGTTTGTCTTTGTGTTTGCTGTTTGCGTTTTTGATTCTGAGATTTAGAACTGTCTTTGGTATATTGTGTTATATTTTTGGTTTGTTGAAGGAATGTAGAACAGAGTGCTGCACTTGGTATTTTTTTTGGGATGGCTTGAGTTCGTGTTGTATTTTGAACTTCTTTCACTCTCTCTTTGCTGGTTTGAAAAATCTGGACTTCCTTCCCCTGTATGCTTGAGAACTTTTGATAGTTTATATCTCTGAACAAATATCACTTGTCTTAGTCTGCTCTCTGATCTTTTTGTCCTAGTTGCTTGTTCTGGTTGCCTACAACCATGCTATCTGCTCTGAATTTCTGAGTTCTACCATGTTGTCTGCTCTGAATTTTTGGGTTCTACCATGCTGTCTGCTCTGAATTTTTGGCTTGCATCAGTTGTTAATGACCATACTGTCATGATGCTTCTTTTCTGAATTTTCCTCACCTGTCCTTGTTGCTGATAACCAGTATATATATATATTTTAACATGCTGCTGCTGCTATGTTGACTGGGATTTAAAACGTTGCCTCAATGTATATTGTTGCCTTGTTGTGTCATGCCTTAAACTGTGGGACATTGTATGCTGCCTGGGAATTTTCTGTTGCCTCTTGTATGCTGCCCGGAATTTTCTGTTGCCTCTTGGGAATAAAACCATGAACTGATATGTGATATGTATGCTGCCCGGAATTTAGAATTGTCGCTTCTTTTTCTTGCAGCCCGTTGTATGCTTGCTTGTGAACCGGGTTAGCCCGCGATTTGCAAGCAAGCCATCTTGCCGATGATTAATCTTTAAGATTCTGAGGCTTTAGCAATTAACCTGATTCCCGCCAACGCCTAATGATGAGTCCCCCGACAAAAGAAAAATTCTATGATTGTTTCTTGCATTCGTAATTCAATTATGTTTTGTTACTTCTAACTTGTATTCTTTTTCCTTGTTTCATGTGACGAGAATTAGCAAGCTTGAAGAGGAGATGGCGGAGGATGGATCAAAGACGGAAAGCTTGAAGATCGAATGGCGATGTTTTGAAGACACGGCTAGAAAGTAGTTTTAGGATTTAGGAATTTGTAGAAACTTGTAAACAAAAAGCGAACTTGTAGCAATTTGTTATCTTCATGACATAGAACATAAATAAATGAAAGTTGAAAATTCAATCTGTGCCAATGTTGATAATAGCTTTAGGACTTGTAATTATCGGAAATAGAACGCTTGTATCCACTTTAGAGAAAGTATGTAACCGTCTCCTTGTAAACTTGTTGAATCTTGAATGACAACTTTGAATGAATTTGGAAATTGAATGATATTTCCCTTGCACTTTTAAATTTCTTGCCATGGTATTTGTAAGAACAAATTTATTTTAAAATGAACTTCCATAGAACAAATGACATTATTCCATCCTCACTTCGAAATTCTAAACGAAACTAGAATGAAGTTATTCTTGAATATTTGAAATGATGTGAAACTTGCATTTGGATGGTGTTTAAAATTCAATTCGTCATTGTTGATACAATAATTTAAGGCTTAGAATCCGAATTTAATCTTGAACATTTGAGTTGCTATTAAGATGTTAAAAATCCGACAATTCTATCTTGTGTTATTCCTTCTTGAGTCCACCAAACTTTACATCTCGAGCAAACTATTCGCCTCAAATCTCTTGAACCACTTTTTGCATTCGGTAAATTCGGATTAACACAAACTAAATTCTTTCAACATCACAAAGTTTCGAATGAACTTGATTTTTCCGTCGTGCAATATTCGAATGTATTTTGAACCAAAGTTTGAGTTAATTCCGGTTGAAACAAGGAATTAAGCATGAATATGTTCCAAGAAAAAATATGATAAGGAGGGTAAATTTTGGGGTGCGACACTTTCTTCCTTTCCGTATCTCATAAACAGTAGTTGAAGTATGTCCTCTCAAGGTGACCCTATTGTGAATATAGCATGCAATACTCATAGCTTTAGTCCAAAAATTCAACGGAAATTATTTAGAAGAAAGCATAACTCTAGCTGATTCTTGTATAGCTCTAGTCTTTTACTCAACAATTTCATTTTGTAGAGAATGGATGGAATAAGAAAACTCATGACTAATTCATTGAGATTCACAAAACTAATAAAATTTTGCAATCTCAAACTCCATGCCATATTCACTTCTGACCTTGACAATCAAATAATTCTTCTCGTCTTGAATGCTTTAACACATATTTTTGAAGAATTTAAAAGCATATGATTTTTATCTAAGGAAATTCATCCAAATATATCGAGAAAAATCATCTATAACAACATAAATATACCTTTTTCCACCCGAGCTTTCAATTTGAATTGATCACATTATATCCATATGAAGAAGTTCCAAAACGTTGGAAGTAGTTTGATGTTGCAAAATCGGATGTGACATCATGGTTTGATTTCTAATTTCACACATACCTTAGACTTTACCTTCTTCAATTTTGAGTTCTGGCATTCCCTTGATAACACCCTAAGATAAGATCTTCTTCATTCATTTTAGATTAAGGTGTCAAAGCTTTTTGTGCCACAATTTTACTTTTTCTGCATTGGTTATCAATCATGTGGAAGAATAAGCAGTTATCTCAGATTCCCATAGATAACAATTAAATTTAAACCTAATGCCCTTCATCATAATATCATCTTTCTAATCTTTGACCAGACATTTTAACTTTGAGAAGTAAACTAACAAACCTCGGGCAAACATATGACAATGCTAATGAGATTAACAGTTAGTTATTTCATAAAAATAACATTTCTAAATTGGGAGAACCATCACACATCAACTTTTCAACTCTTTTGATTTTAACTTTAAACCCATCACCAAATTTGACAAAACCTGTGGGGTGAGACCTAATATTCACAAATAATTTTTTAAACCCTGTCATTTGTCTAGAGCACGCACTGTGAAAGTACCAGTCTTCTCCATTTGAGTCTCTTAAGAAAGTATGAGCAATAAAGTTAATATACATATTTTCAATACTTCTATTTTTTCTCACTTGATCAATATTAGAATGAATGTAAGATTTTTTATCTCCATAAACTTTATAACATAAAGGATTAATATGACCATGCTCACCCACAATAAAAAGATATCCAAGTTGATAATGGAACCTGGATAAAGTTTCATCATGTTTGGCAGGATGTTGTAACATGCGGTTGGACATTTTGATCATTCTCTTCCTTTAAGGAGGAAATGACTTCTTTTTAGACACTCATCTTTGTTTATTATCTGATTGATAATCAACTTCTGTATATCCATCCTTTTTCACCATATCAAATCTATTTTTCATCTTCTTCAAGTTATCTGACATGTTATTAAGCTTGGAATTTAAGAGAGTTAACTCACTTTGGAGATGTGAAGCAGTACGTAGAAGCTTCTTCTTTTCATTCTTTAATTCATGTATGATCTTTATCTGTTCTTCTTATGTCTTAATACTTTCTTCCCACCTGCGTTACATGTCCTTATAGGATACATCAAGGAATTCATCTAGGACAGTTTCATCATAAGCTTCAAATTCATCTTCCCATATGCCAGAAAGAGCCATTACAAGTTTGGCAGTCTCATTCTTTGATTCATCTTCTGACTCATCATCATCAACCCAAAATATAGTAAACCTTATTTTTTCTACTTCTTGTGAAAGTTGGGACATTCTGGCCTAATATGAATGAAACCTTTACACACATAACATTGAACGTCTTTGCTTTCATATGACTTGTATTGTATTGAGCATCATAGTTATTATCGATGTCATATTAGATGTTCTGAAAATTATCCATTCTCTTCAAAATTCTATTACATTGTTTCCCAAGTAACATAATAGTATTGGGCTAAACTTCAATATCTAGATCAACTTGGACTTCTTCATCTTCAACATTGGAAACAAAAGCTATGCTCTTGTTCTTTTTCTCAGACTTGTCACTAATAACCAATTCAAAAGTTTGAAGTGAGCCAACAAGTTCATCAACCCTCATGTTGCTGATGTCATGATCCTCTTTAATGGTTGTCATCTTCATGTAAAATTTACTAGGTAGAGACCTAAGAATCTTTCTAACAGGCTTTTCTTTTGACATCTTTTTCTCCCAAAGCACTAAAATGCATTAGCTATATTAAGAATGTTCATATGGTATTCCTAAATGGTCTCATCATCATTCATCTTTAGATTCTCAAATTTAGAAGTGAAAAGTTGAAGTATTTACATTTTTACTTTGGATGTACCTTCACGAGTTGTTCTGAGGATTTCCCAAACATCATTCGGTATAATACATGTATTTATCAACTTGAACACATTATTTTCTACTCCATTGAATAAAGCATTCAAGGATTTGGAATTTCCAAGAGCTAATTTATCATCCTCATCATTCCAATCTTCCCCTGACCTCAAAGACACATTCCCATATTTGTCCATATTAACTTGATGATCTCATTCTTTCAAAACAGCCTTCCAAGTTGTATTGTCTATGGATTTCAGGAAAAACCATCATTTTAACCTTTCATCAATCATAGTTTGAACCATTTAATTGAGGTGGTCTATTGTTGTATCCTCCCCTTTTGTCCATAGTACCAAAAATATTTTCCATGGAGTTCACCTAATAAATAGAACATGGTGTCTGCTCTGATGGCAATATAAATATCAATATTGATGTCTTAACACCAACACAATATCAAGATAAATGTTAAGACATTTGTTTCTGAAATAACAACTTTCAAGAAAAGAGTTATGTAGGAAAATAAAATAATAAAAGTAAATTAACACAGTTAATTGTTAGCCAGTTCAGTGCGACGTCAACTACTTTGAGGGCTACCAAGCCAGGAAGGAAATTCATTATGATAATATTAGTTCAAAGCCTAAACAATCCCAATTTACAACTTCTCTCCTAGTCACTACCTTATGCAACTTCTACCTTGAAACCTCATAGATATGAGAACTCCATTCTCACTTCCAATCACCTTAGGGATACCAACAGTCATAAACCTTGTGACTAGATCAAAATAACTAAATAGAATATTACACTTCAAATGAGCAATACTTAGTTTTGCTTAAAAGCTTCAACTAAGAACAATTCTTAACTCTTTGCTTAAAAGCTCATGAGTGAGAACAATAACTTGATTAACAATCAAGTAAGAATCATTCTACTTCAGTTTATCAAAAGATGTATGAGTGACATACAAAGAAAAACACTAAAACCTTAAAATACTCTAAGAACCCTAAACTCTTATATTGCACCCACAATTTCTTCAAGGTGAATGCTTTCTATTTTAAGTTTAGCAAGTCCTTATTTATAGACTCTTGCAGGATGGGCTTGGACTCTTCAAATCAAATCCACTATTTTATTTTAAATCATCTACAAGATATTCACATTAAAGTAAAAACAAATTATCTTTAAAGATTTTCAAAAAGTCTCTAACATTTTTTGAATGAAACTGAATCAATTTTGCATTATTCCTAGTAAAATATTATTGACCTGTGAAAATCAATGAGATATATCCAATAGAATCTCCCAAAATGAAATCAAATTTGTTAAGAGATATAACAGCAGCGCCTGCTGTACAATAGGTCAAGATGTCAAGACATATGACTCAACATCTGTCTAGTATACATGACAGCAGAGCCTGTCATGGCAATTGGTCTAGATGTTGTGAAATCTTGGTCAACATCAATTCATAACCATGTTTTAGAAAAATTTATGCTAATCCTAAAACTATGAAATTATCAACAACTGTAATAATTGAGCCTCAAAAAGGAAGAACAACTCACCTATATATTCCAACTAAAATCCCAACTCAAACTAGGTTATGCAAAATCAATGGTGTAAACATATATTCAATGAATAAAAGAGATTAACAGGCAACACAAATGACTAAATTGGTGATGCGGAATATGAAGATATTGCCCAACTTACTACTGTCATGGAAAAGTATTCAACTGAAGCTTATCATAAATTGGGATACATATAAGGAAGGTAGTCATTTGTTGGTTATTGATCAGAGAAAAGAAAAAGGAAAGAATCAGGGATGTGTCTTCCATTGCCTCTACTAATACAAGGAATTTTATCCAAAACAAATATAAGTGGTGATGTTCAAGAGAACGAGCCATGAAATTAGTTCAAAGTTAAATGTAGTATAATAGTATTTTCAGTTAAACATCTTTGAATTAACCTTTAAAAATTCGAAAATATATTTCCAATCTAAATTTTGATTAAAAAAATGAGATTTGCTGCATCCAAAAATGTATCTCCGAAAATAGCAGACATTTTTGTCATTTCTCCGAAGACCTAAAATCAGAGATATAAGAGTTCAATAAAAAATTCTCGAAAACAATACTACAACCCATTATTTAGCCAAAAAGGGTAGAGGGGACAAAAATGTGATCTAATGAGGCTAAACCCAATAGAAAATCCATCTAATTAATGGATTCGATTTTTTTTCCTAAAACACATCATAACATAAATGATTTTTTAACAAAATAATAATAATAATAATAATAATAATAATAATAATAATAATAATAATAATAATAATAATAATAATAATAATAATAATAATAATAATAATAATAAATATTAAAAAAAAAAACTGTATCAAACAACTTAAACTACGGGATCAATCAATTTTTAAATTAAGCCTTGTATAGAGACATTACATGCACTATTTTAGCGATCACATTAACTTAATTTTCCAGCGCCAACAACATAATAAATAAAGATCTATATTCTATCATGATAGTTGCAAAATCATCGACGGGTCCCATATAAAGCACGCCAGAAACCTAATTAACGATTGTTTAGCCTGTGATCATGATATCCCTAACACCAAACTGTTACCTCATTCACGCTTATAATCAATGATTTCTCATCCCATAATCCTAAAAAAACTAAACTAACACTTTTTTTTTCTTAGCTACCATAATGTCTGTTATGCTTTTAATGTTTTTGTGTCTTTCGGTTGTAACATGTAACGCAACTAAAGATATTTTCATCTTGGCTGGACAAAGCAACATGGCTGGTCGAGGAGGTGTTTTTAACGGAAAATGGAACGGCGATGTTCCACAAGAGTGTAAGCCAAGTTCATCAGTTTTGAGACTGAGTTCAAATTTTAAATGGGAAGAAGCCCGTGAGCCGCTTCATGAAGATATTGATGTGGAAAAGACTTGTGGTATTGGGCCTGGCCTTGCATTTGCAAAGGAGGTGGTTCGAATGAGAGGTGGTGGCGGTGGCGGTGGATGTGTTGTGGGACTTGTTCCTTGTGCTGTTGGTGGGACGAGAATTGAAGAGTGGAGAAAGGGTTCTCGGCTGTATAATGAATTGGTGAAACGAGCTATTGAATCCGTTAAGAATGGTGGCGGTGTAATAAGAGCACTTGTTTGGTATCAAGGGGAGAGTGATACTGTAAGAGAAGAAGATGCTGAGAAGTATAAGGGTAGAATGGAAAATTTTACTGAGAATTTTCGGTCTGATCTTCAACTTCCAACACTTCTGGTTATTCAGGTTAGGTTCTTCTTCCACTTTATCATTCACAGTTGCATTCAAAGTTGCATTCAGATGTGTTAGTTTTTCTGGGGGCAAATTTGTCAAGAAAAAGTTGTAGGAATATAATAAGATAAGGGTTACAACTTTATTTGAATTTCAAATTTCAAATTTCAAATCAGGTGAAGCATGAACATAAGTGATACTGATAGTAGTTGATGATATTATATTTAAATATCAACAGTTAGCCATCAAAAAAGTTGATGGGACCCAACTAATTTACCAACTTGCAAGACATTTGTGTTTTTCAGTTTTTAAAATAATTATAATTTATTTAATATAATAAAATGCTTGGTGCTAGGCATTAGTCTCATTATGTAGTTTGACAGGATGACTCAAGTTATTGGTGTGCTATGCAGGTAGCACTTGCATCAGGGGAAGGCAAGTTTATAAACAAGGTGAGACATGCTCAATTTCATATCAAACTTCCTAATGTCATATGTGTTGATGCCAAAGGATTGCGTCTCAAGGCAGATAGTCTTCACCTAACAACGATGTCTGAGGTTCATTTGGGTATTCGATTAGCTCGTGCCTATCTTGCTCACGTCAATCATCACTTTAATTATACACAAGTTATCTAGTTGAGTTGATTACGCATTTACTTTGCTAAAGCGATCACGCATTTTTCATAGTTGCACGACTCGACTATTATGATAAGATTGAACAATTCACATTTGTAAATTGGATTTGGTCTTGAGAATGTATGGTTATTTACAGGGAAGTGGAGTAAATACTTTATGAATACGTTAACAAGGTTTTTTTTGTCAGTTGATTCATATAAAGGGAAAATGAAATGAGACATTGTAAGCCACTTTAGATTATACCATACAGGGTGAAAGAAAAACCATAGAATTTTATAAGGTATGTGTATATTTTAGAACATAGTAGCAATTTCATGGAATAATGAAGCTCAACAAGGTTAAGATCATATAAAAGCAATTTCAATTCCCCCAAAAGCCTAGTCGGCAAGAATCTAGATATGTACAATGGGATATTGAAGAAAAAAAATCAATAGTTGAATCTTTGTCATGGGGTGTTGAATATGAGATGAATTATTTCGTGTTGAAAACATTCAACATGTTGAATGTTAAGATTTTTAGTGTGTTGTGAATGGTGATGAGATATTGTGTTGAATTTTATTAAACAAAATCAATGTAGTGAGTAAAAATTGAATGTGTGTTGAATTATTAGATAGAAGAAAGAGAAAATAATATGAAATATAAAAGATGAAAATGAAGGGTGTTAAATAATAAAATTATTGTACTTAGCCTAAATAAGAGAGAAACTTATTTTGGAGTTTCAAATTATTTTATAAGTCATTCTCTTATAGCTTCAATAATACCACTTCAAATTTAAATATAAGAAAAAATAGTTATATTTGATGAACTAAAATATAAGTGTTTCGTTAGTTAGAGTATTTTCTTGTGTAACCAGGTAGCTTGTTGATGTATATAACTAATGGTAGATAACATCTAATGATATTTCTTTTATAATTGGATTGAACTAAGTAATAATTGCGCTAGAATTAACATCTTAAAAAGTATTAAATCATTGTATTATTTTCATGCGAGATATTGTGTTAGCGAAGTATGTTTCAAAATCTTAAATGATTCAGCGGAAAAAATTCAAATTTCTTTCACTTATTGAGTCTGTTTGGTTCAAATACAGGGGAGGACAGAAGAGAGATTCTAATAGAGGGAAGGGAAAGTGAGGGGAGTGGAAAGAATTTTTAATTTTATATATATATATATATATATATATATATATATATATATATATATATATATATATATATATATATATATATATATATATATATATATATATATATATATATATATATATATATATATATATATATATATATGTTTGATTCAAAGGAGAGGAGAAGAGGTGAGAGATTTTAATTAAAAATATGTTTGGTTCACGAGAGGACGGAAGTGATTTTATTAATAATTTACATTTTTATCCTTATGATTTTATATAAATGATATGATATTGAAAGGTAAAAATATTTCTTAAATATTTTTTGGAAAAAATATTTGTAACATTAAATGACTAAAAAATCATAATTTATCATATAACGTTTAAAAATCGAATACACTGGATTCATACTATAACTCTCGACACAAAATAAACTACGTATTGATAACAATTTTTAAACATATAAAATAACTTATTATTAAATATTATATATCTTACAATATAATAAAAAATAAAATAAATGGTCTAAATTTTATATAAAAAATTATAATAAAAAATAAAATATATAACAAAATTTAAAAAAAAAACTAACAAAAATAAACATAAAAATAAAAAATTATAAAAGAAATAAAAATAAATTATACTGATTATAAAAAATAAAAAATAAAAAAATTGAAATGGAAGAATAGTTAAAATAAGTTGATTAAAACAATAGACAAAAAAAAAAAAGAGAAGCAAAAACGGGAAAGAAAATAATAATTTTGAAATAGTAAAATAAAACTGGGGATATTATAGTAAATATGTTAATTTATTAAAGATTAAACTTCATTTTTTCCCCTTTCCCCTCCGAATCCCCCGATTTGGGGGGACACGAAAAATGTGATTTGGAGGAATTTTATCTGATTCATATATTCACTACTATACTATAAAACGTGAAAATAATAACACTCAAGTCACCACGTACGTCAAAGGATTCATCTAGTAGAAACTATTCAAGCAATTTTTTTATTTTCATATTTAAGTCACTTTTCACAACGGTTGGAAGTTTCAACTGTGTTAAAAAGTGGCGCATGGTCATGAGTTTGAATATTGATGTTGTTGTTCTACTGCTGTATTTTTTTATATTTTATTAAAGGACATACAGCAACAGTTATTTAATACAACTGTTGTTGTATGTAGCGTGCATTGTCATGAGTTCGAATCTTGCTGTTGTTGCTTTTCTACTGGTGCATTTTTTATATTTTATTAGAATACATACAACAGTTATTTAATACAATTGTTTTTGTATGTAGCGTATTTATTGAGTTTCTTCACCATCCTTAAATAAATATCAATCGTTCATTATAGTGACTATCAACGCTCAGGATACCAGCGTTAGTGATCCTAATGAATCCTATAACTTAGACAAACTACTAACTTACACAAACTTCATACTCTACATTCAAACGTCATCTTTCATTTATAAAACTTTGTTTCTCCACTAAACTAAGCTCAGAAATATCCTTTATTCAATAAGAAAAACTCGAAAGCATCATTTCTTTAATTTATAAATTTCAGAAGAGTGTCATCTATACTCCATCTTGAATGAGACAAGGAAAATATGGATTTAAAATTGCATTGTTAGTTGTTGTTGTTTTTACTGTTCTTTTTTAGTGATTGGTGTTTTTGTTGTTATTATTGTATGTTGTTGTCGTCGTCGTTGTCGTGATTGATGTTCTTGTTCTTATAATTGTTGTTGTGATAAGTTTGATGTTATCTTACAAACTTGAGCTTTTACATGATCAAACCAAATAAACTTCAATAACAAATAGAATTTTTACACATGTTTAATTCATGAATCAACATCAAAAGCCTTCACCAAAACGTTTTTTTTTTTCTTTTCAGATTTAGCTTGTAGCCTTCAAATTCTTTAAAAGATAAATTACACAAGAAAATCACATTACAAAACTAGTTAAAATGCAACTTCCAAAATAGTTTTTCATTCTTTTAACACTAACAATTTTAATGAAAAGACAATTTCTGAAACAAAGATAGTAGAAAAATAATATAATGTTTTTAAGTTGAGGAAAACAAGTGTGAGTTAGAACAAGTGTAAGGTGGAAGTTATACGTGCTCTCGTACGGATAAATTTATTTGATATTATATAAGATGTATTAAGACACATGTAAATTTGAAATGAGTGACTTAATTATAAATGAACAATAATCATATAAACTCAATGGTATTAAATAATCATATAAAGAAACATTCGTGATATAGAGGGCAAAAAAAGAAATTTTAACATTTGAAAATAAAAAATATCGTTCAAATAAAAATTGACAATAACCTGTGAGATAAAAAATTATTTGATAATGACTCGCAAGATAAATAAAATTTTAATTTTATTAAAATTAAAAAATAGATTATTAGCATTTTTAGTGATAAAAAATAGATAGAAATAAATTGTAATGAAAGTGAAAAGTGTGGAAAAATGAAATGTGAAAGAGATTTGAAATTTTAATTAAGAGAGAATGATTGTATGTAATAATGTGATTTGAATTTGAAATGGTGTAGTTTTAGTTTGTCATGTGTCCACATATGATTGAGAAAAGAGTGTATTATTTTGCCTAGTGAAATACTCATTTGCCCTTTTGCAGGTGTAAATAATTTGAATGAAAAGGGTAAATTTAGAAGTGCATGCAATTGATTCATTATTGTTTGATAATAGAAGATAAATAAAATTATTATTTTTTTAAAATAAAAAAATAGATTCTTAGTATTTTTAGTGAATAAAAACATAGAGAGAGATATTAAAATGAAAGTGAGAAAATATGGGAAAAAGAAATGAGAAAGAGATTTGAAATTTTAATTGAGAGAGTGAGTGTATGTAATAGTGTGATTTGAATAATGTGATTTGAATTTGAAAGGGTGTAATTTTGCATTGTCATGTGACGATATATGATTGATAGAGAAGGGTATTATTTTGGCTATTTGTTAAATACACATTTGATCTTTTCCAAGTGTAAATAATTTGAATGGAAAGGGCAAATTTAAAATCGCGTGCAATTGATTTGTTATAGTTAGATAGTAGAAGAACCTTTACATATATTATCTTAAAATTTTAGATGAATATGCAGTGTTTCTCCTATTTAATATGTTAGTCTTAAAAAAAGACTCAAATATAGATGATCATTTATGATGACTCTAAAAGAATTGATGATCCAATAATAACATCATAGTCAAGTTCGAGTAAATCATCCACTTCTTTATATCGAAAGTTCTTAAATAATGGTGGCCAAGAGGCATGTCTCAATAAAATATGTTAACGGTAGTAAAAGAGTATATGAATGAAAGAAATTTATACTCTTAAAAACAAACTTGCTCCTCATAGTAACTCCAAAAAAATTATAACCCTATATTTTATTCCTAAATCTCGTGTTAAATGAAAAGAAAGAAATCTCATTTATATAAAAAAAAAATTGTTAAAATTAAAATTACTCATAAATCAAATAAATAATTCAATTGATTAAATTTTTTTAAAATAATTATACACTTCAAAAAACGTCAATTCTAATTTAAAAAAAGAGTTTAATAGTATGCACTGCCAATGTAACAAAATATTATATAGACATTCAATTAGAATATTTTAAAATGTCAAAATATTATAAAATTTACAATGTGACTTGATACCTTATCATTGGTACAATATCAATTTACCATCCCTTTTCTCTTTAAAAAATGAAACTCTAAAACAATTATATAATTTAATTGATTAATAACTTTTATTAGAAGGTATTTTTTATTGATTTAATCGATTGGATACATTCGCATTTGCTAAATAAATAGCTAAGTAAGATATCAATGATCACACATTTTTCATAGTTGCACTGTTCGACTATTAAATTAAGATTGAACAATTCATATTTCATCTTTGTAAATTGGAGTTGGTCTTGAGAATGTATGGTTATTTACATGGGAGTTGAGTAAATACTTTATGAATATGATAAAAGTTTTTTTGTTTTTTATCGATTGATTTATATAAAAGTGAAGATGGAAGGAGACATTGTAGGCCAGTTTAAATTAGACCGTACAGGGTCAGGAAAACCAATTGCAGTTTATTAGGTATCTGTATATCTTGGAACATAGCAATTTCATGGAATAAAGAAGCTCAACATGGTATGGACCATATACAAACCTCTGTAAAATACAATTTCATCTGACAGAGTGTCCCCAAACCCAGTCATCAAGAATCTATGTGAGAATCTTTGCATTTGGTAATAGTATATTATTAAAATTTATATAAATATATAAATATATAAATATATAAATATATAAATATAAAATATAAAATATATGAGAGATAAAGACATTGATATTATGACTCTTTATATTGTAAAATGATGTTTGAAATGTCACTGAGAATACAAAAATTTCACATCTATTAGAAGCTTTAATTAGTAACTTCTCTATTTTCACCGCCAAAATCAATTGCAACTTAATTTTGTAGAGACAAATGTGATTCCAAACATAAATAAGTCATTTTGTCATAACTTCAATAAAATAATTATATTTTATAAATTAAACTATAAATTTACAAAATATAACTAATATCATATTATTTAAACTGTTAAAATTTTCAAAATATCTTTAAATTAAAAATATTTCATAAATGAAACTAAATTTCAGTTTTGAAAAATCATAGCATATTTTTTTAATATTGAAACACGGGCAAGCATGTGTAATGTACTCGAAAAATGAATTCTACTAATGAGTAGATTAACGAAAGCCTCAATCAAATAATTTAGTGAATTGTGAATAAATGTTTTTCCTGCATTATTATTTTTATTTAGTAATTCTTACTCGCTTAAGTCAAAAGACCACAAAATACTTTTTACGTGTGATTGAGAATTAGGATTGATTGTCTTCAATTCTTGATTATGATATTATATCATCAATCCAAAGTGTACCTAAATATATCTCAATTAGATAATGTCCTATATCAGATTTAGATCGACATAACCAACCTAATTCATTAACTATCTTAACTCGACCACACTCTTCTGAGTGGATCACCTGATTGAGCGGCCTATATGGATTACGGATAGTTCATGCCCCCCGAGACCTGGCTTAAGAAAATATATATGTACACATCTCTTCAAGCATGAGTCGTGTAAGGGTAAAATGTTTTACTGAGTCCTACAAAGAAATCAAACATGTTCACAACTCTTTAAGCATGAGTCGTGTCTTGATGTAATCCATTTTTTTGCATGTTCACTCTTATTTCTCAAAATGTGGTTGGCCAATATCCATTGGATGTTTAAGTGTTTCATTACTCAACTATGATGATAGATAAAATGTCTTAGAAATTGAAGTCACTCGTAACTTAATTCTATTTTCTGCAACCATAATTAGATAGTCTTAAATACAACATTCACCTTGTCTACCTCTTGAATCCTATAAATGGGTTCTAATGTTTCTCATTAATCTCATCAAAAAATTGCATGTTTCACTCTCTCCCCCAATTTTTTAAACTTTCAACAAAAGATCGCGAAGTTAGGTATACCATTTTTCCTCTGTATTTTTCCTTTCTTTTTAGTAATTATAAGAGTTTGTCAAGTGATATTTCCATAAATGAATCGCCTAGTGATAGACACTAACTTAGTTTCTTTTTCCTTAGGTCGGCTAAATGGAGAAGTTTTGCAAGCAAAAATGGTGAGATGAGAGAAAATATGTGAGAGGCGGTATTGTGGATTTAAAGGGTGAAAGGAAGATGAAAAATTAGGTCTTTCTATTCTAAAATGTGTGGAAGAATGATGCAATTGTGTTATTAAATAGCGAAATAGGTGACAGGGCAAATAACATTATGCTAAACCTGCCATACCAATTTAGTAACGTGAATATCATAAGGCAATATTAAAGCAGTTTAGCCATGTGAATATCATAACGCAACACTAAAGTTGTCAGCCCACATATGCCTCAATTAATTTCAATAGTCGACATTTCCCACTCAGCTATTTTTAATTTCAAAAAAATCATTATTTATGTAATTTACACGCCACTGTAAGAGGGAGTTAATAGTAGGAACATTGATATAAAGTTGAGGAACAAACATCCTTGTGAGAGACACACCACTTGTCCACCTAAAATCTTAAGTTGATAGGTGAGTGGGTTCTCCCACTTATATATGCTTAAGTCTCCACATTCCTATCCAATGTGAGACTATTTCCTCAGTTACTCACACTTGTTATATTATTCCAACGTCACAACATTTTCAAAGCATTTCAAATTCTCCCATGTGAAAATCTTACTTTCATTATTATTATTATTGATTTTAAATACTTACAAGCATGTAAATCACGTCGTGAATTTCCATTTTAACGACGTGAAATTCACGAGACAAAATCACACCGCTGAATGGCAGTTTTTTTTTTTAAGGGACTCTAACATTTATATATAGAATTTATAATAATTAGTTTATTGCAATAGTTTGTTGGTCTTTAAAATCTTTTGAAATTATTGTATTGAAACCATCAAATTTATTTATATGAAATAAAATTAATCAGTTCATTTAAAAACTTAACTACAATTATCGAATGATTAATAAATTATATTTTAAATATTTTAAAATTTAATTAACAATGGTTCGACTATAACTAAGATAGGATTTAGCCGGTGGTAAAACGGGTAAAATTATACGTGTGTCTTTTAGTTACAATTATGGCTAATATCTGTTACCAAGGCTAAACTAAAATTTAACCTTGGCTAATAATTTGCAACGCCTTTTTTATTCATCGTTTTGTAAACCGTGGCTAAATAAAATGTCACATTTTTTTAATTGCGATTGTTTTGTCCGTTGATATTTAGCCTTTTTTTTAAGGAAAATTTAGAGCGAATGTGTAAAGAACTTAGAAGATACTTTATAATAATTAGTATAAATATTTGAATCAGGAATCAGGTGTTAAAATTTTAAGTGTTAAATGTGAGTGGGACGAGCAAGTCTGCAAAGTATAATGGACATAAAACTCAAGTTCGCCCCGTCAAATTGGCAGGCGGTGGGCTTGCTTTCCTATATTTTTATTTATTTAGTTTTTAGTTTTTCGATAGATTTATAGATTTTTTTTTTTACATTTTAATTAAATTTTTCATTTATCTTTTCAAATATTTTTTTTATAAATCATTTTTTAAAAAAATTTTACTTAAAAAATATTGCACATATTCACAAATAAATGAATAAAATAAAACCATTAAAAACTAATGTGTATACTAATACAACACACGTGTTAAAATTTCTTTAAGTAGAAAAAATAAATTTATAATTACTTATGATTTACAAATAAAGTTATAGTAATATTATAATCTATCCTAATCTATCTTTGTTATCAGTATTATACATAATTTTTTATCAATAATGAATTATTTATTATTAATAGAAATATCTGTATTACTTAAAGATTTAAATTTTTTAACTATAAAACAATTAATTTCTAAACTATTATGTTAATTTAAAAGGAATACATTTTATTAATATTTTAGGGATTATATATTGCATTTTTATATCAAAAAAATACGAATATAAAGATAACAAAATTTTATATTTTTATACGTTATCATACACATAATTATTAGTTCATTCTTACAATATAAGCATATACAAAAACATATTAAATTCATCATTAGGTTTGGAAAAAATGTTACAGTATTATGATTAAGTATTTTAATTTTTCAAGAATAAGAATTTCAATTTTATCGTGTGAATCATAAATGAAAAGTTACACTAATATGATTAAGTATGTTAAGTATGTTAGTATTCCAATGAGAATTTCAATTCCATCATGTGAATCAAATTAAACATTTATATAAGTCTGTTTTTCTTTAAGACTATTAATGTCTTTTTATATATGATAAATAATTTGGAGGGAGGAAAACAGTCAAATTGAAATGAAAATATAACATTCAAATTTATATAAAAGATTGAGATTTAGAATGAAAATATAGCATTAGGATATTTGGGATTTGAAATGAAAATATAATATTAAAATATTTTGTTGTGAAAATTTACATAATATAATTATTATTATTAAATAGAAAAGAAACTTGAAAATTCTTTCATAAAATTGTCTTGTATTGATGATATAAAAAAGATAAATTTAAAAAATTAAAAGAATAATAAATAATAAATACCTGAGAGTATAATAAATATTTTACTTAT
Organism: Vicia sativa; assembly: GCA_021764765.1. NCBI lineage: Eukaryota > Viridiplantae > Streptophyta > Magnoliopsida > Fabales > Fabaceae > Vicia > Vicia sativa. The sequence goes on along the minus strand of CM038795.1, from coordinate 207,200,444 downwards.
ATTGTAAAATGACTGGAATACATTTTAAAAAATAACTTATAGTAAAAAATTAAAGATAATTTGTAAAACATAAAATAAGAGTACAATTTATTAAAAACTGAAAAGTTATAATACTATGATTAAATATTTTAATTTTCCAAGAATGAGAATTTATATTCATCGTGGGAATCAAAATTAAAAAGTTACAATAATATGGTTAACTATTTTAATTTTTCATGAATGTGAATTTCAATTTATTTGTGAGTCAATTAGACTATTAATGTGTGTTTATTAATGTGTTCACTATATTAATCTAGCGATGTTATTTAACACCTTACTTGAGCAATAGTGTTTGTAGTTAGGGGCAATGACCAAGCAATATGGTAAATTCATGCATTTAAATCCATGCATGTGTTCTCATTATGTCAAAAATGACCTACGAAAGTGTTTTTTTTGGACTTTAAAAGCGCTTAAAAACGCTTCGTAGGTGGTGCTGTTAAAGGTTTTAGCAGCGCTTTTTGTTTAGAAAAAAGCGTTTTCATAGGCCTACCTATGAAAGCGCTTTTCACCTATTAAAGTCCAAAAACAGCGCTTTCGTATGTCATTTTTGGCATAGTGAGAACACATGCATGAATTTACCATATTGCTTGGTCATTGCCCCTAACTACAAACACTATTGCTCAAGTAAGGTGTTAAATAACAGTCACTAGACCCACGTATGTGTTCTCACTATTAAAGGTTTTAGCAGCGCGTTTTGTTTAGAAAAAAAGCGTTTTCGTAGGCCTACCTATGAAATCGCTTTTCACCCAAAAGCGCACTCATGGGTAGGCCTAAGAAAGCGCTTTTTCCTGAAAAAGCGCTTTCATAAGTGCCTTCAGAATGCATTAAAGGCATTCTAAAGTAGGCCTAAGAAAGCGCTTTTCCAGAAGAAAAAAAAGCGCTTTCGTAGGCCTACCTATGAGAGCGCTTTTGGGTGAAAAGCGCTTTCATAGGCCTCATATGAGAGCACTTTTTGGTTAAAAGCGCTTTCATAGGTTTTCTACTGAAAAATCATATATTTAAAAAATTTCTAAACCTGCATTTCTTTTGCAGCCAACCTGTAATTCATAAACCGGTAATTTACAATCTTATATACAAATACCATTATATATCAGTGTTATCCAAATACCAAACGTAAATATTATATACAAATACCATTATATACCATTCATATCCAAAATATATATACACCATGGTAATTCAATTAACATGTTTTTAAACGTAACAAAATCAACCCTAACAAATCAGCTATATAACACTAAGTAAATCAATCCTAATGTACATATATATCCAAGGTCCTGATCCTGCAAGATATGAACATAATAACACGGTCAGTATTGTATACACAAAACAATGTATTCATAATCATTTTCATGCACAACAATGTATTCATACCTTATAAGATTCTTTGCTCAATAAAATATAGACACAACTCCTCTTTGAGTTCTTCCAATTGAAGTCTCGAGTAATATGGACACTTGTATTGATCAAAATACTACATAACAAAACAAAAAAATCTGCATGGTTTAGTTAAATGTAATAAATTGTATGCAAAATCCGATAAATAATAAAACAAAGTATAAATCCATAATAAGTTATAAATCCATACCGTGATTGGAATCTCGATTTCATTCATTTGAATGATTTCTTTGATAAACTTCAAAATGAAGTATCCGCAATCTATGTCGTTTTGTTGTTGAGGGCACTACATAGAAAAACAAATAAGATTATATACATGTATTGTTTTATCAAGTAGCATAAATATTGTAAGCAAAATTGTGGAAATTAATATACCTGCACTTTGATCCAATTAATGTTATTTGATTTAGATCGTGGTACTCGTGCTTCCCTTTAACATCGAAATACTTGTATTGAACTGACAAAATTAAAATATTTATTTAGAACAATCACATAGAAATAGTTAAATATATAAACACAAACAAATATTTAGAATAATGTCACTTACGTATCAATCATTAGCTTTATTTCCGGATAATTTGTCCAATCACCGTCAACCGAATTCAGGTAATAGACCACTTCTTTTATGCGATCGATAGCAAGCAACAATCAGTGACATCTATAAATTAAAGCAACAATTTAGAAGCGAATTTTAATATAAAAAATACAAATATTAAAAGGAACTCAGAATGAAAATCTAACCCTAAATTATACGCCAAAAGATACAAGCTTTCTATACTTCCAGTTGTCATGAATCTATCGACCAAGTGCTCTCTTACTAAATCTGGTTCCCTAGCAATTGTTGCTCCGCTGACACGGGAGGAAGACACGAAACGGAATTTATTTGACAATTGATTCTCGCGCATCAATTTGTCAAATAACATCCTTAAATAAAAACATAATTAATATTAGACTATTTCAATTAAATGTTAAAAAAATGTTCAACCAATTAAATAATATATTGATCGGGTTACCGGATGTACGAGTACATCACTCTGACGCCTAATTCTCCATGATGAAAGATTTGTTCCATGTCCTCTTGTCCAATTGTTTCGGTACATGGAAAACCAAAGACACATGCATCCATATCCATTTGACGAATACCACCATTCATCAAATCTGATGTGCCTACTAGTGTTTCCAGACACTGCCGAAATCTAGGCACAAATTTACGGACAGGAACCCTTTTCTTAGGTGGAACGCTACCAACTTTCTGGCTCACCTGTTGTGACTCTTGAAAAGGTACCTAAAAATCATATAGACTTATGTAAGATACAAAGTTATGCAGTTTTTTATTCTAATCATAAAATTAACACTTTAAATGTTTCTCTCTTTGCGATGGAACAGACTCGCTGCGCTGCAAAATCCCTTTATCTTTAGATGCAGGTTTTGTAGGAGTCTAAAATTACCATGTAAAAAATTGAGGTAAGAACTGTTAGTTGAATACTTAAAGATTCATAATGGTTTTCAACATACCTGATCATCTATGAAGATGAGGTCTGATGGCCATGCCACAAAAGATCCTACTGCATCTCGCAGCAATGTGGTCTCCACAACAATGTCAAGTACCAGTAGCAATACATTCAGATCTAAAACAACATCAACCGATACCTTCATGTGGCCATCCGGGAGCGGTCTATGGTGAATTAAATCTCCCGAGGTGTTGTGCACTTTTCCCTTGCCAACTACCCGATAAGTCGGCGACGGTAGGTACAACTGACAACATGAAATGCCCTAAACCAATAATAACCGTTAATAATAACCAATAATAACCGTTACAATTAAACTTTCTCTAATGTATTATTATCTTAATTACATCGGGAAATTTATATTGACAGTTGATACTAGTCTTGTCACTAGTTTCTTTCAGCTGTGAATTGCTCCTTTCCGCCATATATCTCTCTTTATCCTTCTACAGTTCACGGACTTGTGTTTGTAAATCCTGCAATGTTTGCATCACTTCTGCATTGCTAGGATTATTTCTTCTTGGATTCTTATACATAAAGGTAGGAGTCACACCATGAACTTTACCCCTCACCCGTCCCGGATACTCAGCAACACATAGTGCTCGACTGAGTACGCTCCTGATAACCTGGTCATCACCTGTGGATACCGATTGCGATATAGTCTCCTGTAATTCATTTAATATAATTTAAATAAAAACACAATGTTATACTTACACACTCATCATAAACATGTTGCAGATCAGGAGTAACAACTCGATCTTTGCCAACACGAGCTTCCTTCCACAACACATGTGCGGGTAGTGATGTTTTGTCACTTTGCGTCTCTTCCAACTACGCATTATTACAAAATGCTAGAAATAAGTGTGGTCTAGGATATGTGGCTGAAAAGGAACCTGTTAGTGACAAGAAAAAGAAGAGGCATGGGAAACCAAAGCCAGAGCAGATGTCACAACAGAAAACAGGAAATGTTCCTGGCTCAGGACATGTAGATGCAAAGAAATTTGCTGATAACAGGAAGAAGACCAGACCTAATAGGCAAATGTCAAAGCAGATGTCACAACATTGGGGCCAACATCAAGATCATAGAAACATGAATAAGAAGTTTCAAAGATGGAGATGTCACCATTGTGGAAGGTTTGGACACATAAAAACCCTTCTGCTATAGGTTACATGGGTACCCTAATCAGACTCCCTATGTTAAGCCTAAGAACATCAAAGTACCATACACTCAACAGTGGAAGAAGAGGACTACAGCATTAATAGCACATACCTCTCTCAGAGTGTCTGCCAAGTAAGATTGGTACTTTGACAGTGGGTGTTCTAAGCATATGACTGGTATAAAAAACCTTCTGAATAATGTCAAACCTCACTCTACCAGCTTTGTTACTTTTGGAGATGGAGCTAAAGGAGAAATCAAAGGTGTTGGAAACTTGGACTGCTCTGGAGTTCCAAATCTAAATGGAGTGTTGCTGGTAAAAGGCTTGACTGCTAACCTCATAAGCATAAGTCAGCTATGTGATATGGGATTTAAAGTCAACTTCACCAGGTCTAAATGTCTTGTAATCAATGATAAACAAGAAGTGGTTATGAGAGGAGTCAGATCAAAGGACAACTGCTACATGTGGGAATCTGAGAACACCAACCTCTCTTCTGTGTGCTCTACAGACAAGGATGAAAAGGAGGTAAAACTATGGCATCAAAAACTTGGACATCTGCATCTCGGAGGATGAAAAGATCATCACTATGGAGGGGGAGGATACAAAACTCCATATTGATGAAGGAAGAGTCTGTGGTGAATGTCAAGTTGGAAAGCAAACCAGAATGTCACACCCAATGTCTAGACATCTGACCACTTCCAGAGTGCTGGAGCTGCTACATATGGATTTGATGGGGCCTATGCAGGTTGAAAGCCTCGGTGGAAGAAGATATGCCTATGTTGTTGTGGATGACTTCTCCAGATTTACCTGGATAAACTTCATCAAGGAAAAATCTGATGTGTTTGATGTCTTTAAGGAGCTATGCAAAAGACTTCAAAGAGAGAAGGAAAGTTGTATTGTCAAAATAAGAAGTGATCATGGAAAGGAGTTTGAGAACAGCAAATTTGATGAATTCTGCTCCTCAGAGGGAATTAATCATGAGTTTTCTTCTCCTATAACACCTCAACAAAATGGGGTGGTGGAAAGAAAGAATAGGACTATACAGGAATCTGCCAGAGCAATGATTCATGCTAAGAAACTTCCTATTCATTTTTGGGCTGAAGCTATGAATACAGCTTGCTATGTTCACAATAGGGTCACCCTAAGAAAGGGATCTTCCTCCACCCTGTATGAACTATGAAAGGGAAAAAAACCAACTGTGAAATATTTCCATGTATTTGACAGTAAATGCTATATTCTGACAGATCGTGATCAAAGGAGAAAAATGGATTCCAAGAGTGATGAAGGCATTTTTCTGGGATACTCCACTAACAGCAGAGCATATAGGGTATTCAACTCCAGAACCCAGGTTATGATGGAGTCTATTAATGTCATTGTTGATGATCATCATCAGGAAAACAATGTCCCATATGATGTTGAGACATGGTTTGAGACATCACCTCAAGTACCTGATAAGGAAGATGTACCTGATCCTTCTCCTCCAAAATCTGAACCAGAGGAAGTTAACAAAGATCCTTCCATCAGAATTCAGAAAGATCATCCAAAGGATCTCATCATTGGGGATCCAACCAAGGGTGTCGTTACAAGATCGAGCTGTCTCAAACTCTTGCTTTGTGTCAAAATAGAGCCAAAAATGTCAAAGAAGCTCTAAGTGATGAATTCTGGATTGGAGCAATGCAAGATGAATTGAACTAGTTCAAGCAACATGAAGTATGGGAATTAGTTCCTAGACCAGAAGGAATAAACATCATTGGCACAAAATGGATCTACAAGAACAAGTCTGATGCAGAAGGGGCTGTCACCAGAAATAAAGCTAGACTTGTTGCTCAGGGTTACACTCAGGTTGAAGGGATTGACTTTGATGAGACTTTTGCACCAGTGGCTAGACTGGAATCAATCAGGCTTCTTCTAGGGGTTGCTTGCATTCTGAAATTCAAACTATTTCAGATGGATGTGAAAAGTGCCTTCCTAAATGGCTACTTAAATGAAGAAGTATATGTAGAACAGCCTAAAGGATTTGTGGATCCAAGTTTCCCTGATCATGTCTACAAATTAAGGAAAGCCCTATATGGACTAAAGCAAGCTCCTAGGGCATGGTATGAAAGGCTAACCAAGTTCCTTACAGACAAAGGCTACAGAAAGGAGGCTTGGATAAAACTCTTTGTCAAGAATGAAGGAGGAAATATTATGGTTGCTCAAATTTATGTGACGACATAGTATTTGGTGGAATGTCGACTCAATGGTGAAACATTTGCCAATCAAATGCAATGAGTTTGAAATGAGTCTTATTTTGACCTACTTCCAAACCGCAAATGATAATTAAATAATTATTTAATTATGATAGTTTATTTAATATATTGAATTATTGAGATTAATTATGGATTTATTGGATGTATGTTGAGTAAAGTGGGGTGTGAGGAGTAAAGACTCTACTCACATTTATTGATTTATTTAATTTATGTTAAAAGGAATAAAAGGAATTAAATAAGAAAAGAGGAAAAAGGAATCATTTTGGAGAAAACAAGATACGTGAAGTGAGAAGTGAAGGAAAGAAGGAAAAAGACCTAGGGCGTCGAATCGAAGAACCCACAAGGTAAGGGTGATTTATTGGTTATTGCTTATTATAGGTTTTGATGTTAATATTATAGACCATGGCATGTTAGGAATCTATGTTTAGGAAATTCTAGGTTTCCATGGATGTATACCTAATAGTGTCAGTTGGTGTCAGATTGAGTCTGATTGTGTCAGAATATGTATGGAATATGATTAGAGTGTCGATAGATGAAAATAGAGCGATGGAAATATGTTGTTTGATGAGATAGATGATGCCAAATGATGTATTTTAGTGTTTCCATGTTGGAGTTCGTATGGGTAAAATGGGTATAAATGAAAATGGAAGGATGCTGTCAAAAGTGCAGAAAATGACATTTTAACACGTGGGAACCGGTTCCTGTATGGGTAGGAACCGGGTTGCCCTTTGAAAATTTACAAAGAACTAAAAAATACACGTGGGAACCGGTTCTGTGTGTGAACCGGGTTCCCATACATTTTTTCCGAAGCGAGGTTTTGAAGCTTTTTAGGAACCGGTTCCTGTATATGTAGGAACCGGGTTCCAACTCAAATTTTTGAAAAATGCCAAACTTTGAAAATTCATAACTTTCAAACTGTAAGTCCGTTTTGAGCGCCGTTTTGGACGTTATTTTCTAAATTTAATGCTCTATTTTATGAACTGAAAATATTTTCCAAAACCTGAAGTTATTTTGAAAATGAGCCAATTCCTGAGATAAGTGACTTTTGACTGACGCATAGTTAATGGTGTGTAGTGGAGATCCTGTGTTGATGGATGTACTGCTAATGTATAGATGTATTGGCATGTTTACGCTGATGTTAGATGTACGCATGATGGATTGATATATCATGTTGATTGGTTTGCATGTTTATGCTGATGTTGATTGTATGCATGATTGGTTGAGATATCATGTTGGATGGTTGTTTCAGTTATGTTGAATTGATATATTACATAGACTGATTAATGTTGCATGCTATTGATGTGCGTGCATATGCATTGTTTTGGTGAAGTTAATTCCCATTGTGCGGAATTTGGCTTGGATTGCCGATAACCGATACCCGAGTGAGGATTGGGTGGTTAGGTTGGATTCGTGTCCGAGTGGTTATGGACGAATCGATGGTACTGTATCCGGTTGATGATGGACCGGTGTTGGGTGACTTGGTCACAGTCGGTACCGCATGCATTGAGTGCGCATTATATTTGTATGAAGTGGTAACATGTTAGGATGTCTTCGATGTTACTCTTCGTTGATTGTTATGATTAAGCATGATGAATATGGTTGTGTGTGTGAATCTGAATTTATGTTAAGTGGGTGAAATAATATGCTTGTGATATATTATTGATTGAAAGACTTATAATATGCTTTAATTATGAGAAGTCTCACCCTTACTTTACCATTTCGGATAAAATAAGCGGTGAGTCGGTGAGGATGGCTCTAGAGCTTATCTTTTAGTCCGTGTGTCGGTGTCATGCTCGATTAGATTGTAACTGGGCAGCTTAGTTAAGAGTATCATTACTGTTTAATTAATTCGGATTTGAATTCCTTGATGACCTTGATGTCTTATTAAATTTTAGTTTTGGTATTTTCCGATGTGTAAGACATGGTTTTACAATGATTGAATTGTTGGATGATGATCCTCAGTGTAGCATGGCTACGGTTTGAATGAAGGTTATTTTGGTTATTAATTGTGACATCCGTTGTTATACCGTGTTAAACTCTGATTAAAGATGATTTAGATATTAATTTAATTGATATATTCGGGGTATTTAGATGGGGTGTTACAATAGTGGTATCAGAGCATAGTCGGTCTTGTCCTGTGTCGTTATCCCTTTAGTATGCGACTAGTGTGAAGTGACACTGTCGATACTTGTGTGCTGATGTAGATTGTTTTGTTATGTTACAGAACAATGGCGGAAGAGGTAACGGAAGGAATGATGATGCCATTCTTTGAGGCTTTGGGAATGTTGGTGGAGTGCTCGGAGGAACCGGCAGGAGCTGCGATTGGTGCTGACAGACAATTGGGGAATTTTCAGAGGAATAATCCTCCATTGTTCAAAGGCACGCATGATCCCGAAGGTGCTCAGAAGTGGTTGAAGGAGATCGAGAGGATCTTGGTGAGTGATTGTGTGGAGGGTGAAGGTGAGATATGGAACTCACATGTTGGTGAGGAGGCGATGGTGGTGGGTTGCTACGGTGAGCTGGAAGAAGATGGTGTTGCATTGAATGGGTGTGTTCGGAGAGCTTTTGAGGAGGTACTTTCACGAGGGCGTCGAGGTAAGAAGGAGATTGAGTTTTGGAACTCAGCGGGGTAACAAGGCTGTCGGTGGTATGCTTCAAAGTTTTACGAGTTAGCAAAGTATTATGCTCATTACCCTAACGATGCGGATGGAGAATTTCCAAATGTATTAAGTTGGAGAATGGTCTTCGTGTGAGATTAAGCGGGGTATTCGGTATCGGTATCAGAAGGTTTTACGATCGGTTGATTGTAGTAGGATTCTTGAGGAGGATCTTGCTAACACTAAGTCGAATGCTCGAGGGTATGTTGATAGGAAAGGTAAGCAAGATGGATCGTGGTAAGCCTTATGATAGGAATAATCGGAGATCCGGAGGTTGGAAGAAGTCAGTGGAGGAGATTCTAGTTCTTCCGCTAGGTGCTATAAGTGTGGTGAGGCAGGACATCGTATGGTGGTGTAAGAGCAATGATAAGAAGTGTTTCAAGTGTGGAAAGTTCGGCCATGTGGCCAATGACCAGTGAAAGTGGTGACTTGCTACAATTGTGGTGAAGAGGGTCATACTCGTCCTCGATGCACCAAACCCAAGAGAGCAAATGGTGGTAAAGTGTTTGCATTTCGGATCGGAAACTAAACGGATGATCGGTGATTAAAGGTACTTGTTTTATTAATGGCATACCTTTGATTGGGATTATTGATCGGAGCTACGCATTCTTTTATTCGTTAGATTGTGCTAAGAGATTGAATTTGGAAATTTCTAATATGGATGGAAGTATGGTTATTGATACTCTGCGTCGGGTTCGGTGACTACTTGTATGTTTGTAGGAATTGTCTGTTGTGATTTTGATAGGGGTTTCGGTATGGATTTAGTGTGCCTACCGCTAGAACAACTTGATATCATCCTTGGAATGAGCTGGTTGGAATTCAACGGGTTCATATCAACTATTTGAGAAGGCGGTCATTTTCCAAGAAGAGGTTAAGATCGAAAATGAGATTATGTCGATTAAGCGGATGAACCTAATGTGAAGGATGGTTGTGGTGTTTATGTTGTATTCCGATGAAGCGAAGGGAAGGCAAAGAGTGATGGATTGCCGTGGTGAATGAATTTCGGAGGTGTTTCCGAAGGCGTTAGTGGTGCCACGAGAGAGGTAGAATTTACTATAGATTTGATTCACGGAACTAGTCCGGTGTCGATGGCGCTATCGCATGTCGGCATCTGAACTATGAGCTGAAGAAGCGTTAGAAGAATTGCTTGAGAAGAAGTTTATTCGTCCGGTGTGTGTAGGGTGCTCGGTGTTATTGGTTAAGAAGAAGGAAGGTTCAATGAGGTTATGTGTTGACTACCGCGGTTGAATAAAGTTACAATCAAGAATCGGTATCCTTTGCGGGATTGATGATTTGATGGATCAACTCGTTGGAGCTTGTGTATTTAGTAAGATTGATCGAGATGCGGATATCATCAGTTCGTAAAGTCGGAGGATATTGAGCGCATTCGAGCGAGGTATGGACATTATGAATATTATTTATGCCGTTTGGAGTTACTAATGCACTGGTGTTTTCATGGAGTATATGAATAGGATATTTCATCCGTATCTTGACAAGTTTGTAGTAGTGTTCATTGATGATATTCGATTTATTCGGCGATGAGCATGAGGAACATCTCAGAGTTGTGTTGGAATTGCTGAAGGAAAGGAAACTTTATGCGAAGTTGTCCAAGTGTGAATTCTGGTTAGAGGAGGTGAGTTTTCTTGGTCATGTGATTTCTAAGAATGGAATTGCGGTGGATCCTACGAAAGTAGAAGCAGTGTCTCAGTGGGAAGCGCCGAAGAATGCTTCTGAGATCCGTAGTTTTCTGGGTCTTGCGGGTTATTACCGGAAATTTATTGAAGGATTTTCCAAACTGGCGTTGCCATTGACTAAGTTGACCAGAATGGGTCAAATATTTGTTTGGGATGTTGAATGTGAGAAAGGATTTCAAGAGCTGAAGAGGAGGTTGACAAGTGCTCCGATCTTGATTTTTTCAGATCTGACTAAGTCTTTTGTGGTGTATTGTGACGCATCATTAATGGGATTAGGTGGTGTGTTGATGCAAGATAAGCAGGTTGTGGCTTATGCTTCACGACAGTTGAAAGTGCATGAAAGGAATTATCCGACCCATGATTTGGAGTTGGCAGCTGTTGTGTTTGTTTTGAAGTTGTGGAGACATTATTTATATGGTTCTCGGTTTGAGGTATTCAGTGACCATAAGAGTCTGAGGTATCTCTTTGATCAGAAAGAGTTGAACATGAGGTAAAGAAGATGGTTAGAATTCTTAAAAGATTATGATTTCGATTTGAATTATCATCCTGGTAAAGCAAACGTGGTTGCAGATGCTTTGAGTAGAAAGTCTTTGCACATGTCGATGTTAATGGTTCGTGAGTTAGATTTGGTTGAGCAATTCAAGAGATCTAAGTTTGGTTTGTGAAACTACTCCGAATAGTGTGAAATTGGGTATGTTGAAGCTGACTAGTGGTATTCTGGAAGAGATCAGAAATGGACAGAAATCTGATGTTGGTTTAGTTGATAAGTTGACATTGATCAACCAAGGTCAAGGAGGCGAGTTCCCGAATTGACGAGAATGGTGTTATGAGATTTGGTGATCGGGTGTGTGTTCCGGATGTTGCCGAGATTACGAAGAGCATTTTGGAAGAAGGGCATCGTAGCGGGTTGAGTATTCATCCCGGTGCTACTAAAATGTACCATGATTTGAAAAAGTTGTTTTGGTGGCCGGGGATGAAAAAGGAAATTGCTGAGTTTGTGTATGCTTGTTTGGTTTGCCAGAAGTCGAAGATAGAGCATCAGAAACCATCAGGGTTGATGGAGCCGTTGTTTGTTCCAGAATGGAAGTGGGATGGAATCTCAATGGATTTTGTGTCTGCTTTACCAAGGACAGCTAAGAATTGTGATTCTATCTGGGTATTGTGGATAGGTTGACAAAATCTGCTCACTTCATTCCGATAAGAATGGATTATCCGATGGAGAGGTTGGCAGAATTGTATGTCGAGAAGGTTGTAAGTTTGCATGGTATTCCGTCTAGCATTGTGTCGGATCGGGATCCGAGGTTTACTTCTAAGTTCTGGACGGGATTGCAAGAGGCTTTGGGTACTAAGTTGAGATTGAGTTCCGCTTATCATCCATGGATGGTCGACGGAAAACGATTCGATCGTTGGAAGATTTCTTTGAGAGCGTGTGTTAGAGAAGGGTGGAGCTTGGGATAGCTATCTACCATTGATTGAGTTTACCTACAACAATAGCTTTCACTCGAGTATTGGTATGGCTCCGTTTGAGGCATTGTATGGTAGGAGGTGTCGGACACCATTGTGTTGGTATGAAACTGGAGAGAGTGTTGTGATTGGACCGGAAATTGTTCAACAAACTTCGGAAAAGATTAAGATGATTCAGGAGAAGATGAGGACTTCTCAGAGTCGTCAGAAAAGTTATCATGATAAGAGGAGGAAAGACCTTGAGTTCGGTGAGAGCATGTGTTTATGCGAGTTACTCAGATGTTGGTATTGGTCGAGCCTTGAAGTCAAGGAAGTTGACTCCACGATTTATTGGTCCTTTTCAGATTACCAAAGAGTTGGGAAGGTTGCATATCAGTTGCCTTGCCGCCACTTGCGAATCTGCATGATGTTTTCATGTGTCTCGGTTGAGGAAGTACATTCTTGATCCGTCTCATGCGATTCGGGTAGATGACATAGTGCGGGAGAATTTGACTGTGGGCGGTACTGCGAGGATAAAGGATCGGAAGTTGAAGCAGTTCTTGAGGCAAAGAGATTGCATTGGTAAGAGTGGCTTGGGAGGACCGGTGATGGAAATGTCACTTGGGGGCTGGAGAGTCGGATGAAGGACTCGTATCCCGGTGTTCGTCGAGGTATATTTTCGAGGCGAAAACTCTTTAAGTTGGGGAGTTGTGACACCCGAAAATAATTCGTAATTAAATAATTATGATTTTAATTATTAAATTAATTGAGAGCATAGTTTATTTAATATATTGAATTATTGAGATTAATTATGGATTTATTGGATGTATGTTGAGTAAAGTGGGGTGTGAGGGTAAAGACTCTACTCACATTTATTGATTTATTTAATTTATGTTAAAAGGAATAAAAGGAATTAAATAAGAAAAGAGGAAAAAGGAATCATTTTGGAGAAAACAAGATCGTGAAGTGAGAAGTGAAGGAAAGAAGGAAAAAGACCTAGGAGCGTCAGAAATCGAAGAACCCACAAGGTAAGGGGTGATTTCGACTGGTTATTGCTTATTATAGGTTTTGATGTTAATATTATAGACCATGGCATGTTAGGAATCTATGTTTAGGAAATTCTAGGTTTCCATGGATGTATACCTAATAGTGTCAGTTGGTGTCAGATTGAGTCTGATTGTGTCAGAATATGTATGGAATATGATTAGAGTGTCAGTAGATGAAAATAGACGATGGAAATATGTTGTTTGATGAGATAGATGATGCCAAATGATGTATTTTAGTGTTTCCCATGTTGGAGTTCGTATGGGTAAAAATGGGTATAAATGAAAATGGAAGGATGCTGTCAAAAGTGCAGAAAATGACATTTTAACACGTGGGAACCGGTTCCTGTATGGGTAGGAACCGGGTTGCCCTTTGAAAATTTACAAAGAACTAAAAAATACACGTGGGAACCGGTTCCTGTATGTGTCGGAACCGGGTTCCCATACATTTTTTCCGAAGCGAGGTTTTGAAGCTTTTTAGGAACCGGTTCCTGTATATGTAGGAACCGGGTTCCAACTCAAATTTTTGAAAAATGCCAAACTTTGAAAATTCATAACTTTCAAACTGTAAGTCCGTTTTGAGCGCCGTTTTGGACGTTATTTTCTAAATTTAATGCTCTATTTTATGAACTGAAAATATTTTCCAAAACCTGAAGTTATTTTGAAAATGAGCCAATTCCTGAGATAAGTGACTTTTGGTGCGCATAGTTAATGGTGTGTAGTGGAGATCTGTGTTGATGGATGTCGCTAATGTATAGATGTATTGGCATGTTTACGCGATGTTAGATGTACGCATGATGGATTGATATATCATGTTGATTGGTTTGCATGTTTATCTTGATGTTGATTGTATGCATGATTGGTTGAGATATCATGTTGGATGGTTGTTTGATTATGTTGAATTGATATATTACATAGGCGATTAATGTTGCATGCTATTGATGTGCGTGCATATGCATTGTTTTGGTGAAGTTAATTCCCATTGTGCGAATTTGGCTTGGATTGCCGATAACGATAAGTGAGGATGGGTGGTTAAATTTGGATTAGTGTCCAGTGGTTATGGACGAATCGATGGTACTGTATCCGGTTGATGATGGATCAGTGTTGGGTGACTTGGTCACGAGTCGGTACCGCATGCATTGAGTCTGCATTATATTTGTATGAAGTGGTAACATGTTAGGATGTCTTCCAGTGTTACTCTTCGTTGATTGTTATGATTAAGCATGATGAATATGGTTGTGTGTGTGAATCTGAATTTATGTTAAGTGGGTGAAATAATATGCTTGTGATATATTATTGATTGAAAGACTTATAATATGCTTTAATTATGAGAAGTCTCACCCTTACTTTACCATTTCAGATAAAATAAGCAGCTGAGGAGTCGGTGAGGATGGCTCTAGAGCTTATCTTTTAGTCCGTGTGTCAGTGTCATGCTCTGATTAGATTGTAACACTGGGGAACGCTTAGTTAAGAGTATCATTACTGTTTAATTAATTCGGATTTGAATTCCTTGATGACCTTGATGTCTTATTAAATTTTAGTTTTGGTATTTTCCATTTGTGTAAGACATGGTTTACAATGATTGAATTGTTGGATGATGATCCTCAGTGTAGCATGGCTACGGTTTGAATGAAGGTTATTTTGGTTATTAATTGTGACATCCCTTGTTATACCGTGTTAAACTCTGATTAAAGATGATTTAGATATTAATTTAATTGATATATTCGGGGTATTTAGATGGGGTGTTACACAAGTCACACAGATGGAAGACTCAACATTCCTTTCACAGAGCAAATATGCAAGGAATATTGTCAAAAAGTTTGGAATGGAGAATGCCAGTCATAAAAGGACTCCTGCTCCCACACATGTGAAGTTATCCAAGGACTCAAATGGTGAAAAGGTAGATCAAAGTTTGTATAGAAGCATGATAGGGAGCTTGTTGTATCTAACAGCCAGCAGACCTGACATTGCATTTATTGTTGGGGTATGTGCAAGATACCAAGCTGAACCTAAAGTGAGTCACATTAAACAGGTGAAAAGAATCCTGAAGTATGTAAGTGGAACCTGCAGTTATGGTATTCTGTATTCCCATGGATGTGATCCCATTTTGTCTGGTTATTGTGATGTTGACGGTGGTAGTGCCGATGAGAAAAAGTACCTCGGAGGATGCTTCTTCTTGGGAAACAATCGGTTTCTTGGTTCAGAAGCAAAGCGTGTGTCCTTGTCCACTGAAGTGAATACATAGCGGTAGCGATTGTTCTCAAATGGTCGGATGAAGCGGATCTCTTCGAGTACAATGTCACAGGATGTCATGACATTGTCTTGTGACAATCTAAGTGCTATTAATATTTCAAAGAATCCTATACAACACAGTAGGACTAAGCACATTGACATAAGACATCACTTCATCAGAGACCTTGTGGAGGAGAAAGTGATTAAACTGGACCATGTAGTCAATTTGAGAATTTAAGGAGCAAACTGGGCATTTGTCAATATGAGGAATTGTAGCAATTAAAATTGCTTACAAAGAGGAGAAGAAACCGTGTATTTCAAATAAATATGAATGGGTCATTTCTTTATTTCCCTCTTATTTTTAAAGGTTTCAAGAATATCAAGAGACACCTCCATATAATAACCTCTCTTATTGAAAGTATCATTTCCTCTCCACCCACAAGATACTTTCAAATTCTCTGTCAATTCCTCAATATATCTCAGAGAAATATGTCTTCTTCATCCTCTTCATCCCAAGACTCTGACTGTTCATCTCCCACCATGGCTGAGATTAGGGCAATCGCTGCAGCCATGAATGTTAAACCTGTGAAGGTCTCCCCTCTGCGTTCAATGGCAACTGACTCTAATCAGATGCACGGAATGATCAAGGCTCATCACCTTTGGTAAGACTTCTGCCTCATCCTCATCTGTTCCCCCTGAGATAAGCAATAGGGAAGGTATCAAGTATGTAGAAGAAGCCATTGCTAGGATAGTCACCAGAATCCTAGATGAAAATCACACTGTTCCTGGAATTTCTGTTCCCCTTAATCAAAGGCCTGCTAGCCCTAGTTTAGCTGATGATCCAGATGTCACAAAGGATGTCATGACATCTGATGATCACGTCCAGGCAACTCATGTGGACCCTGATTCTTCTGCTGATTTCCCTGCCAAAGCAAAGGGTGGTATTTCTGGTTCTCAAGATGAGAAAATAACCAGAACTGGAACTTCTTCAAAGAATTATAGAGCTAAATTCTTGCTCAAAATGCAAAAGAACACCAATGGCCAAGAAAAGGAAAGCTCCTGGACCTGCAAAGTCTGATCAAGCTTCTGGTAATGCTGATGCTGCTGATGATGCTGCTAACAATGAAGATGCCTCTTCAGCAAAGGAGAGCAACTGATTAAGTTGTTGTGTTGCTTCCATTTATCTGTTTTGTTTGTTCTGTCAATTGTCTTCTTTTCTTGTTCTGCATTTTTTTTACTTCATTTTGGATGATTGTAATCATTGTGTTGACAGCTGTGTAACCCTTGTATACTTCTGCTGGTATTATTTGTTTTCTTTCGTTTGTTTGATTAAAAGTTTGGGGAACTTGTATTGTTTCCTTTGGCCCTTTATGGCTAAAAGGGAGAAGAACTCTTGTATGGAGTATGGGACTTAGGACTTTGGGGAAATTGTATACCTGTTTAAAATTTTGTATATGGGGCAATTGTGGGATTGTGGGATTTTTGTATGGGTAGAATTTATCTTCTCTAAGTTCTAGTTACTTGAAGCTTAGGAAAGCTTAGAACTAGTTTATTGTCTTCTCTGCATAGGTACTACGATGTGTTAAGTAGTTTTAGCCAAAATGTGCCAAAGGGAGTTTGTTAGTGTTTTAGGTTGGCATTAATTTTGGTAAAACTAGGATTTAGCAATGTCTTGATAGATGTTATGAAATTCGAGATTGAAGATAAATCCTACCGCTAAGGATGTTAAAAGACATTCAGGCTGGAAGCTAAAGCTGTCTTTGAAATTAGAAAATCGATGTCATAAGATGTTATGACATTCTGTGACATACATTCTCTGAATCTGTTTGTTCTGAGATTTTCGGGAAGTTTGTTGGTGCTAAATATTGTTTTTACATTATTAGAAAGCATGCTCACGTGGCTGCTAGGTTAATCTTAATTAAACCTAAATTGGTTGTTGAAAAGACCATGTTTTAGGATTAAATTAAGTGAACCTAGCTATCTTTATGGAAGCCCAAACGAAGTTTCGGATGCTTCTATAAAGGAAAAGAACCCTTACTGCTTGCGCCCTTTGAATGTATTGAAGAGATAACGACTTGTGTTTGTGTCTTGTTAAAGGATTTAATTTGTAATTGTGTAATTCTAGTTTCTCTTGTGAGCCAAACAACTATCAATTGATAAGTGCATTGGACTAGGATTTTTGTAAGGGTAGTTTATCACTCAAAGCTTTAAAGCACAGTGTTTGTCTCTTGATAGAAGCTGTGAAGCAAGATCAAGATATTTTATTGAAGTGTGTCTTCACAATTCAATTAGTCAATAGGTTGATATCCTGCTGTGATTGAGGGGAGTGGGTACTCGATCTAAGTAGGACTTAGGTTGAAGTTGCATTGGGTAGGTTTTAAGTGAAGGAGATAAAGCGGTGGTTTATTCACGAATTAATTCTACTAATAGTGAATTTCCTCCTGGCTTGGTAGCCCCGGATGTAGGTTTGTTGAATGAACGGGTGAACAACTTATTGTGTTATTTTGCTTTCGTATTCTTGTGTGAATTGTTAACATAGTGTCAGATACTGTGTCATAACATTCTCTGTGACATCAAGTATCTGTTGCCAGGAATTTCAATTGGCATCAGAGCAGGCACCCTGCTTGTTATTTCTGGGTGAGATCTAGGGATAATAGTTTCTGGCGTAATGGATAAAGAAGGAGGATTTGGAGGAAGACCAACTATTCTGGATGGGTCTAATTATGATTACTGGAAACCTCGTATGGTTGCCTTCTTAAGATCAGTGGACATTAAGGCTTGGAGAGCTGCTGACAAAGGATGGAAACATCCCACCAAGCTTGAGAAAGATGGGACTACTGTCTTGAAACCTGAGGAGGAATGGAGCAAAGAGGAAGAGGAGCTAGCTCTGGGGAACTCTAAAGCATTAAATGCTCTATTCAATGGTATTGACAGAACATCTTGATGGTCCATCAATGTGAGCCAAGGATGTTTGGGACACTCTCAGAACTACTCATGAGGGGACATCCAAGGTAAAGATGTCA
The DNA here is from genome assembly GCA_021764765.1 of Vicia sativa. NCBI lineage: Eukaryota > Viridiplantae > Streptophyta > Magnoliopsida > Fabales > Fabaceae > Vicia > Vicia sativa. Next base: position 207,182,004 of record CM038795.1, on the reverse strand, counting down.
AGACTTCAGATGCTCACTACCAAATTTGAGAATTTGAAGATGAAGGAAGATGAGAATATTCATGAATTTCACATGAATATTTTGAAATTACCAATGTCTCGGGAGCACTTGGTGAAAAGATGTCGAAGAGAAGTGGTGAGAAAGATTCTGATCCTTGCCTAAGAGATTTGCAATGAAAGTCACGCAATAGGAGGCTCAAGACATCAGCACCTTGAAGGTTGAAGAACTTATTGGATCCCTTATGACTTTTGAGATGGGAATCAGTGAAACTGTTGACAAGAAAAACAAGAGCATAGCACTTGTATCCAACACTGAAGAAGGATGCAAGGTGGAAGATGAAGAGAAGATATCGAAGCTATAGCCATGCTTGGAAGACAGTTCAACAAACTGATCAGGAGGGTTGATCCAAAGTCAAGGTCAAATGTCAAGGACATTCCATCTGACATTAGCAGATCTTATGACTCCAGCAGAAGATCCAAGTCAGAGGAAAAAGGAAGTCTAGGCAGTAGAATCCAATGTCATGGATGTGAAGGATTTGGACATATTAAAGTGAATGTCCTACCTTTCTTAAGAAACAAAGAGAGGAATGAATGTTACTTGGTCGATGGTGAATCAAGTAATGATTCTGAAGAGGAATCAGCCAAACTTGTCACTGCATCTTCTGAAAGTGGCAATCCTGATAATGACTCTAGTGATGAGGAAGTGACCTTTGAAGAACTTGCTGATACTTACAAGGAACTGTGTATCAGAAGTGGTGAAGTATGTCAGCAAAATGAAAAATAGAAAAAGCTGATTGAGAAGTTGGAGGAAGAAAATGTGAAGCTGGAAGTTGAGAAGAAGGAAAATACAATCACTATAAGTCATCTCAACAGTGAGATTATAGTGTTGAATTCCAAGCTTGATCACATGACTAAGTCAGTCAAGATGTTGACAAATGGGATGATAGTGGAAGAAATTTCTTGTGGACAAAATGCTAGAAATAAGTGTGGTCTAGGATATGTGGCTGAATAGGAACCTGTTAGTGACAAGAAAAAGAAGAGGCATGGGAAACCAAAGCAGGCGATGTCACTGAAAAGGAAATGTTCTGGCTCGGGACATGTAGATGCAAAGAAATTTGCGATAAGGAAGAAGACCAGACCTAATAGGCAAATGTCAAAGCGATGTCACAACATTGGGGCCAACATCGGGATCATAGAAACATGAATAAGAAGTTTCAAAGATGGAGATGTCACCATTGTGGAAGGTTTGGACACATAAAACCCTACGCTATAGGTTACATGGGTACCCTAATCGGACTCCTATGTTAAGCCTAAGAACATCAAAGTACCTACACTCAGCGGTGGAAGAGGACTACATTAATAGCACATACCTCTCTGAGTGTACGCCAAGTAAGATTGGTACTTTGACAGTGGGTGTTCTAAGCATATGACTGGTATAAAAAACCTTCTGAATAATGTCAAACCTCACTCTACCAGCTTTGTTACTTTTGGAGATGGAGCTAAAGGAGAAATCAAAGGTGTTGGAAACTTGGACTGCTCTGGAGTTCCAAATCTAAATGGAGTGTTGCTGGTAAAAGGCTTGACTGCTAACCTCATAAGCATAAGTCAGCTATGTGATATGGGATTTAAAGTCAACTTCACCAGGTCTAAATGTCTTGTAATCAATGATAAACAAGAAGTGGTTATGAGAGGAGTCAGATCAAAGGACAACTGCTACATGTGGGAATCTGAGAACACCAACCTCTCTTCTGTGTGCTCTACAGACAAGGATGAAAATGAGGTAAAACTATGGCATCAAAAACTTGGACATCTGCATCTTAGAGGGATGAAAAAGATCATCACTATGGAGGCTGTCAGAGGGATACCAAAACTCCATATTGATGAAGGAAGAGTCTGTGGTGAATGTCAAGTTGGAAAGCAAACCAGAATGTCACACCCAATGTCTAGACATCTGACCACTTCCAGAGTGCTGGAGCTGCTACATATGGATTTGATGGGGCCTATGCAGGTTGAAAGCCTCGGTGGAAGAAGATATGCCTATGTTGTTGTGGATGACTTCTCCAGATTTACCTGGATAAACTTCATCAAGGAAAAATCTGATGTGTTTGATGTCTTTAAGGAGCTATGCAAAAGACTTCAAAGAGAGAAGGAAAGTTGTATTGTCAAAATAAGAAGTGATCATGGAAAGGAGTTTGAGAACAGCAAATTTGATGAATTCTGCTCCTCAGAGGGAATTAATCATGAGTTTTCTTCTCCTATAACACCTCAACAAAATGGGGTGGTGGAAAGAAAGAATAGAACTATACAGGAATCTGCCAGAGGGAATTAAATTTTATTGAATGATATAGTCTATAATTATATATACTATAATAAAAAAAATGAAATGACATATATTTAAATTTTATTGAATGATATAGTCTATAATTTTATATACTATTACCTTTTTCACTAACATCTCTTTCTTTTCTTGGTAGGAATATGTTCTACTCGTCTCTTAACAACGCGGACGGTTGGATTGATCCAAATACCCTCATTATGATCATTTCTAATACATGATTCATTCTCATTTTGATCATTTCTGGTAAAAGATTCAATGTCAACACCAATATCGCCTTGATATCCAATGTTTTTTATCAATTACTTTGTTAGAGAAAATCACTATAGACCATTTCGTACTTGTCGGATCAGTGACATAGAACACTTGTTTAGCTTGAGAGGCTAGAATGAAAGGCTCATCTTTGTACCCCGACCTGTTAAGATCCACTTGCAAAAATTCTGACTTATCCATTCGGATACCATTATTATTTTCAACCCACTTGCAACCGAATATAGAAATCTGAAATTTCTCGTAATCAAACGCCCAAATACGCTCGATAACCCCAAAATACGACAGATTTTGTAAATTTCGGGTTTAAGTCCTTCATACTTGATATGTGCATTGCTTCAGCTACCAAGGTGACACCACTATTTTGCATAGTACTTTTATCATCTTGTTCTTTGATAAAATGTGTATCCATTAATTGCGTATGCGCTATAAGAAAACACAACCAAACTTGGACCATATGCTAAACATCTCAACCTTTACATTCGAGGCGGATCCGACGATACTTTGAATAAATATGTTCCTTAAACCATGGTATGAAACTTTGATTGTTCTCTCGTACAATCCAATTCTCATTTCTATTCGGATTTAAACCTCGAAGAACACCCTTGTGCATTTCAACATACGGCTCAACCTCAATCTCATTGTGCAGAACATACAAATGCACTTGATCCCGTTCGACCCTTGATACTGTTACAACTTTATTCCCAATTAGCTTCTTACCTTCTTTTTTTTCAACAACATCAGATTTGGGGAGTCCAATTGATTGAACATTTGACAAATATTCAGACAAACCTCAACCGCTTCTTCAACAATGTATCGTTCGGCAATACAACCCTCTGGTCGACTTCGGTTTTTCACATACCCTTTTAATATTTTCGTATAACGTTCAACAAGGTACATCCATCTCATATAATTTGGTCCTCACAATTGTGTCTCTTTCACAAGATGAACGACAAGATGAACCATTATGTCAAAAAACGAGGGAGGAAAATATATTTCAAGCTCACACAAAGTAACAACTATTTCTTTTTGAAATGTTGGTAAGATCTCAGGATCGATCACCTTACTGCAGAATGACTTGAAGAAAAAACACAATTTAATTATTGTGCTTCTTATTTTTCTGGAAATCATGCGTCTTTAAACTCTTTAACTTGAGGTTTTTCATAGACACAAGTCTTTTAATATCTGATGAGTAGCCTTCTGGAACTTTAACTTCACTCAGAAACTTACACAATATTTTTTTCTCCTTTCTAGATAGAGTGTAAACAGCAGGTGGTAGATATGTTCGTCTTCCTTTCTTCACGGGCCCCAGTTCAGTTCTTATTCCCATGTCTACCATGTCCTCCCTTGTTTTAAGGCCATCCTTAAACTTCCCTTTTATATTGAGTAACGTACTAATAACACTGTCAAATACATTTTTTTCAATATGCATCACATCAAGAAAATGTCTTACGTACAAAGATTTCCAATATGGCAATTAAAAAAAATCGACCTCTTCTTCCACCCACCTGTGACAACTTTATGTGCAAACGGCTTGCCAAACTGAATATTCACATCTTTCACCTTTTCAAAAATTTGATCATCTGTCAATCCAGGCGGAGCTCTACGTTGTTCGGTATCTCCATTGAACGCTTTTCTCCATCCACGATACTGATGTTTAGAAGTTAAGAATCTACGATGGCCGAGAAAGATATTCTTCTGACAAACTTTCAATCGCATCGTATCAGTTTCAACTTCACAGAAAGGACACGCTTTTTCACCTTTAATGCTATACCCGGATAGATTTCCGTATGCTGGAAAATCGTTAATTGTTCCAAACAACATCGCCCTCAAGTTGAAACTTTCTTTCCTATAACCATCATAAACATCCACACCGTTCTCCCACAAAATCTTCAAATCTTCGATTAATGGTTCCAAGTATACGTCTATGTCATTTCCTGGTTGTTTAGGCCCAGAAATTAACATAGATAACATCATGTACTTACACTTCATACATAGCCACGGAGGTAGGTTATAAATCATAAGAATCACAGGTCATATGCTACGCGAGATACTTTGAATACCGTGTGGGTTCATTCCATCAGTAGACAATGCCAAGCGAAGGTTTCTTGCTTCTTTTCCAAATTCAGGATAATCATTATCAATTTTCATCCACTGTGGAGAATCTGGTGGATTTCGAAATTTTCCATCAATAATTCTTTCATCTGAATACCAAGTCAAGTGTCTTGAATCGATTTCACTACGATACATCCGTCTAAATCTTGGGATTATAGGAAAATACCATAAGACTTTTGCCGGAGACAACTTTTTCTTTATCGAGGGGCACCGCATTTAGGACACTCATTTAACGATGCATACTCGTTTCGAAACAAAACACAATCTTTAGGACATGCATGTATTTTATCATAGCTCATGCCAATAGAGTACAACATTTTTTTTGCCTCATACGTTCGATTGGGAAGAACATCATCCTCTGGTAACATATCTTTCATAAGGGCTAATAACTCTGTGAAACTTTTATCCAACCATCCATTGTCGATCTTTAAGTTGTACAACTTTAACACCGCAGACAATCTTGTGAATTTTGTACAACCATTATACACCGGTTTCTCTGCATCGCTTACCAACCTCTCGAAAATTTTGGGACAATGATTAAGATCTTCTTCAAGTGCTTCTGCAATTTCTTCGACTCGGTCATAATCGTATGTATATGTGCAATCGTCATTTGAAGCATAGGTCCTCTTATCCCCCGATTCAACATTCCCGTTACTTTTCTCACCATGCATATTCCAACATGTATAACTTCTATCAATTCTATACCGTATTAAATGTGATGCCAACTGAACTGCGTCAACCCGGTTCCCATAACAGCAATACAAACCAGGACATGTCATTCGACTGGGGTCTTTGGCGTGCGCAACAACAAACTTAACAAACTCCGAAACACCATTCTCGTAGTCTTTCGACAATCGATTGGAATACATCCATAACTTATCCATATCAACTAATTAGTGCACAAAATAGTATACTGCATTTCTGTCAAAACGCAAAGTATACACGGAATGGATCCGTATCAAGAAAATGCAACATACAAAAGGCAATTTAAGACAAATTCATCACAATACCAGTAATTTGAGGAAGAAATTTACCTCGGATTTATCGAACTCAAAGAAACGCGGAGAATGAGCGTCGTACGTCGAACTAGGCCGGAAAACGCTGCTAATTCAAAGAAAAGAAAACTTATATTATAAAAAATAGGATGAATGTACATGAACATTTCACTAAACGACATGAATGAATGTAAGTGAAACTAACATGATAAACCAACGGTAGTTACCAAAACTATGCTACAACCGATTTACTCATTATTCTCAACTTAAACATGTAGCAGCACAAACTCATTATATTGAAAGTTCTCTGGATAACATACTAACAATATCTGAAACGCTTCATCCACTCAAAACCAACAAACAAAAATTATTTGTAATTGTCAAACATCTTACGTTGTAACAGTAGTACATACAGAGAGATTCTACATTGTCAAACATCTTACATTCTAGCATTCAGTACTAAAAAGTAACACAGAATCCTATCAACATCAAAACTTGGACAATACAAAGATAACAAATCAACACATAACAAATGCTTTTAATATTACTCAACATATAACTACATTCTTGCCAGCTATAACTCCTTTTGATTTGAAATGTACACAAACAAACAACACCAGTTATTTAATCCTAAACTAACTAGTAAGCTAGAAAAACAAAATGCCATATTCTTGATTCCAATACTTATTGAGTAATAAGATCAATATTCAACTTCTTGCATGCATTTCATAGATCAATACTAACGACAACAACATAACCTTTATTTATGTATTTTTATCAATGCATTTCATAGATAAATACTAATAGTTCTTATGTACAACAAAGTATGTTAAAGTCACCTCCCCATCACCACTGTTCATTAATTCTTTTAAGCCTTATCTCAATTAGTTTCCTCCACACGAATCTCCTTTCGATGGCATTATAAGATGCATACACATTTACAAAATTATAGACTCTACCCTTCCAAATTATATTAATACCCACGAAACCCAGTCCCGTAAAGCTAAAATTGGGAACAAGAGAATTTTTTCTCCACAACATAACCATACCATCGGATGCACCCCGAGATTTTTTCATCGTCCATTCAACTTCCCTATTTTCCCAAAAATACCAAGCTAAAGAGTCCATAAATGAAGTAATTTTGGTCTCCTAGAGAAAGCCCAAATCAATATCATCAAACTGGATTAAATGGCTAATCCTCCTCCTTTTTGAAGGAATACCTCCCCCTCTAATTTTCAAGGGGAGGATATTCATGGCAACCTTGAATTTTCCTCCCTCAAACACGCCTTTCCTTCTTTATCTCTATATTGCTTCTAGCAACTTGATACAAATGATTCTGTCTCTATACTAACAACACCTAATTTGGAAATAACATCCCAAACATTCTTCCCAACATCAAAATTACAATTGTTAAGCATTCTACTATTACATCTCAACACCTCAGAATAAGTCAAAGAGTTACAGTTTGAGAATGTACCACTGCCTACAATCCCTACTTCTTGCATTTCACTAACAAAATTTCATTTCATAATAACACCAGCATTTCATAACCTTTATCAATCCCTCATACTAACAGCATTTCATTTCATACTAACACCAGCATTTCTGGAAATCGGAACATGTTATTGCATGTATCTAAACGAAACAGAGAACCCATGGAAGAAGAAGAAACTTACCAAGGACAAGATGCACCCAAACGACGGCTGAACGACGGTGAGACAGCAAGATGAACACAGGCAGTGAACGCAGGAGTGAAGGAGTGAAGATGAACAGCAAGCGCAAAAAGGGATTCTGGAAAAGAAATCGTATTTAGGGTTCTTATTTTAATTTTAAAATAATCTATGAAAGCGCTTTTAAAAGCGCTTTCATAGGCCCAGATATAAGAGCGTTTTTTTCTCCAAAAGCACTTTCGTATCATAGGCCTATAGCAGCGCTTTTAAAAGCGCTTTCGTAAGGCCACCTATCAGAGCGCTTTTCAAAAGCGCTTTCGTAGGTTAGATATTTCAAATGCCTATGAAAGCGCTTTTTTAAGCGAATTTTTTTTAAAGGCTACGAAAGCGCTTTCTCTTAAAAGCGCTTTCGTAGAGGCGCTGCCAAAATTTTTTTTTTTTGTAGTGTCTAGATATATTTATATGAATGGATGAATGATTTTGTATCAAAATGAGATGCCACCACCTTTTCGAAAATGCCCTAAACCTTTAAAAACATTACATGCTTAAAAGGGTACCTTTGTCTATTCATAAATATCTTCTTTATTCACTCCACCAAACAATAAGTGAGCCACACGTGTCCCGAGACATTCACTTCTTTATAACACCATCACTTCAACTCCTTTTTTCTCTCATCTGCTACGCCTTCTTGCTTTGCACTTCGCCATCATCTACGCCTTCTCCTCTCCGCCTTCTTGCTGCATCCAACACCGCCTTCGTCTCTGTCCCTTTTTAAGGTATGAAGTTTCTGAACCTTGGCAGACCTTCCATGACTTTCTCATGTTTCATGTTTTTTCAATGCTGAAAACGAAAACTGTCATGGTGTTTGTTTCCGTGTTTCCTTACTACATCATGAACTTCAATAAACCAGCAATATCATTGTACTATGTGTTTCTTTCTGTTCCATTTTGTGTTTTGTTTCATTCTGTAAAGCCTTTTAAAAGTCCTTTGTTTTGTTTTTGTTCAATATCAAACCATATGTTGATGTTTCATCAATGTTTGTCACACAATATATGTGTATAATGAAACAAAACTCTTATTGTGTAAAGCAGAAAACAGATGGAATGTCCAAAAGATCTTGCCTTATACATGTCTTTGGTTTTGTTTTTGTTCTATATCAAAACATTTGTTGATGTTTCATATTTGTTTGTTACCTTATTATTGTAGATCCAAACTCTCCAGTTGCTGCTGACTTGTAAACTGAAACCATGACTGAAGGCATTCCAATCATCCATAATCTGGTAATTCTCTATTTACACAATTGCATACATGTATTCTGGTAGGTTGCTCACAACACCATGCTAAATTGTGCCTCTGCATAATATGTGTGCAGATTATACCAACTGAGTTAAGCATGTCTGAAACAAGCTCGATCAATACGCCATCAAAGAGGGACACTAATGCAATTGGATTTGATGAGACATCTCCCATGAAGTTTCTAACACCCAGGAATTCTTCAACAAAAGTGAAGCACATGAAGAAGGAGTAACATGGAGCATGACTAGTGGCATAGGCATACAAGAGCAGCTAATCCTTTTTGTCAAGCATAATGATTTAGATGTCTATGTTGTATCTCATAATGTTGTTTAATTAGGCTTACTATACAACTTAACTCCCTTTTCTGATTAACATAGTCCCGTGTAATGACTGACGTTGCGTCGACACTTATGTTGTAGCCATGTATTAGAATGTTTTGATGGAATATCCTGAATTGAAAAATTTGATGTTTTTCAGGAGTTTAATCTATCGTACAGAAATTATAAATTAAAGAAATCATAACATTTGTAAATTATCAATTTTGTAACTACAACATTTAGAATTTATAGAAATCACTGTTACAGTTACAATTATTATTCAAGTTAAGAGAGTAAGTACATCATTTTTGTTCAAGACCTTTAGATACACCTTCAAATATCTCAATAATAAAACATTTAAAATATATCAATAAGCTCAAATTGTGGAACATATCCCCCATTCTTAGGTTTTTTATTAATACAAGTGATATCTTACTCTTGGGATAATCTCTGCCAGATTTGACTTGATATTTAGAGGTCATGCTTCTATGCTTCTATTTAATGCTGATCACTTTATCATGTCAACTCTACATCCACCATAATGTCCTCCCAACCCTTTAGAGGCTTAAACTAATGATTTTTCTTTATAGCAGGTGTTAAAGGCAACTCTAGAGGTACACATGTCTCTTTCAACATCATGCCTAAAAAGTTGTTTGCGAAAGTTCTGCAGCAGCCATAGCTATGCTATGATGAATATCTGTGGCCTCACTTTCTAAAACTCAACTATGACACTAGCAAATACTTTATTTCTGACACAATAACATACTTTGATTTTAATTATGTGGACAATTTAAAATTTGGTAACACTTTGGCACCAAGTAACAGAATTATTAAAAAAAAATTCAAATATCAAAATTATTCATAATCTACAATCTAGCATATATGACTCCTCTTCAGAAGTCTCAACTTCTTACTCTTCTTCAGAAGTCTCAACTTTCGACTCCTCTTCAGAAGTCGCAACTTCTGACTCCTCTTCAAAAGTCGTAACTCGACTCCTCTTGAGTCGTAACCGACTCCTCTTGTCACTACCGACTCCTCTTCGTCGCAACCGACTCCTTCAAGTCCCAACAAGAGAAGTCCCAACTTCTGACTCCTCTTTAGAAGTCCCAACTTCTGACTCCTCTTCAGAAGTCGCAACTTCTGACTCCTCTTCAGAAGTCGCAACTTCTGACTCCTCTTCAGAAGTTCCAACTTCTGACTCCTCTTCAAAAGTTCAAACTTCTGACTCCTCTTCAAAAGTCTCAACTTCTGAAGAGGGACCATTTTAGCGACAATTTTGCCACGAGGGACTAAAAGTTAAAATTTAACTTTTTAGGAGGACCATTTTTTAAAAGAAAATTTTGGAGGGACTAAAAATAAAATTTGAGATATTTATAGGGACCAAAAACTTATTTAACCCTTGAATTTAATCATTCTTACACTTTAATTTGAATTAAACGGGACTTTAGTGTAAATTAAATGTGGATATATTGTTTTAAAAAATTATATACTTCATTTCTATTCTTCACACTATTCCTCACTCTATTTTCACCATTTTAATAAATTGAATTAACATAGTTATTAAAAAATAGATTTGCACATATTAAATTTTTTACTTTTCTCACGGATCACTATGAGTAAAATATTTATTTTATTTAGTTAACATTATACTTATTTGAGACAAAAATTCAAATTTTTTTATTTTTCTCACGGGGCACAATCATTTTATTTTAATTAATTTTTTTTTATTTGAGACACAAAATCTACTTTTTTTCAAATATTTATATTAAATTTAAATTATTATTATTATTCATTTTATAATTAAATAACTCATTTCAAATGTACACGTATATTTAAATAACTCATTTTAAATATAACTCATTTCAAAAGTACATGTATAAATCTATCTATCTACTCTACAATCAAGCATTCATCCTATTTTTTATTATTATCAGATACAAATCATATTAAAAAAGATACAGTTGAAGAATTTTAGGTAAAAATGAGAACCGGATCCTTTATTTCCGAGAGAAAAAAATACCTTACAAAAATTGAGAATAAAGAGAAAAAAAGTAAAATATTTATAAGAATTAAGAAACAATGAAGCAACATATCATATAAAAACAAAATTGAGATCAAACCAAGAGGAAAGGTGGAAAATTACATTAACTTAACATGAAATTTTTATTGAGTACAAACTAGAACCTAATCTACTTTATTTTCCTTTATCCAAAATTTTTGAACAATAAGTACCAACAGAGAAACACTCTATCAATAACACTTTTTATGGCAGCAAAACAAATTATGCTTGGTTTCTGTCAAGAGAACAGAAATAAGAAAAAAATATATGAATATTTGATTGCTCAAATTGTAAGCACTGATAAATAAAATAACACCTCTCATAGACACTGTTATACATGATATTCAAAAAAAAATAATTCTCACAGGCTTCTCAACTCCAGCAATTTGGAACTACTGTTATCAACCAAAATGAATCTTATAAACTACAAAGTACTAAGGACTAAAAGTTGAATAAAATACATGGAACTAAAAGTCTAATTTCATTTGATTGCAGAACATTACACCACATGATGATTAACAAACCAAAATGGATACTATAAAAGATAAAGGACTCATGCATTCAATAAAATATAAAGAACTAAAATTATCATTTCAAATGGATGGGCAGACATTGTAATGATCATTGTTTCCCCAATTGTTGTTTTTCCCCTCTGCACCTTCAATCAAGGCACACTGTTGGCACCTTGTTATCAAGTGGCCTCAATTTTGGAATACAATCCAGCATGACTCATCTTCCATGTAGATTGCACCATCTGCATACTCTAGTTCTCCCAAACGATGGGTGACCCATAATGCTGTAACTTCTTTAGAAGTATCCAGTGAGTTTCTAACAGCTTTGATAACTCCGACCTTTAAGAGAAAGTGCAAAACATATATCAGTAAGTGTTGGTCCTGCGACAAAACGTCAAAAGCCCTCATATTCAATGATAAGACAAAATAAATAGTTATCTGTCAATATGCATATCACCATGTGTCGAATGCAGATAAAAGACATAGTTTTATAAATGACATGAAGAAACAATCGATATGAAAAATCACGACGAAAAATCACGATGAACAACAATCGATATGAAATCAAAATCTATTTGAATTTTGAGGCAGATTTGACCTATTTATACTCATGAATTCTTATGGATTTCCAAGAAATAAAAAATAATTCAAATCTGAATTCAAATAATTACTCAAAAAGCGTAAATCATGATGAGAATAAATGCAATTCGGCTGTTTGAGGCATCCGAAACCGGCCAAATCCTCTTCACTCAATTTATCTCTGGCCCAGACATAAAAGTCTGGACCCTTGTCGAAAGGCTTCCTCGACCACCAAAATTCGAATTTTCAGACAAGCGCGTATTTCTGCTCTCCGTCCTCGTTCAAACATGGAGTCCCGTCCTATTTCACGCCAGGAACTATTCGAAATACATTATGTAACGCCCAATCAGACACCGACAAAATGAGCATGTACCTATCATTAAAGAAACGGACGGATTCCTGATACACCTTGAAAAGCATCCCATTTTAATGCTTCAAAGACACCAATCCCCACCGAACTTTCCCATCAACCTTCTTTGAACTCCTTTGAAGACAAAAAATGTAGAAAAACAACTCCAGAGTGGCCCCCACCTCCAGGTACTCGCAGACGACCTCAAACACCCGCAAGAAAGCTATGGCATTAAGGTGAAGTTGGGAAGGGGCCAGACGAAGGTGGCGAAAATCCCCCACCTGGAACTCGGTAAAAGGTACTCGAGAACCCAGCTCTCGAAACTAGATGTCGTAAACCGGGATATAACGAGCCTCGTATCTCGAGCAAATCCTACCATCTTCGACCGGAATATGCACAGCCTAATCTTCTATGGCCTCCTCGGCCTCCCCGATAACTTCGGTCGCCGCGTACGAGTCTAACTGGCGAAACACCTCATCCGGATTTCCCACGACCTACGATGATTGATTCCACATGCTAGAAGACGCCCACACTAGAAGATCGTCCTCATCGACCTTAGGCGCGGGAGGATTCTCTTCAACCTCAGGCACATGAGGACCCTCATCGAACAAGTCCCCCCGAATCACTTTGCTCGATGAAAGTAAATCCGGAAGGAGTTTTCCCTGAACGCTCAGGATCTTCACGGATATCCTCGTTAACACTTGCAATGATACATGAAAAGCAGAGGAGATAGGTGAGCTCGACATTAACGTCAAATCCATCCTTCCACCATTATTCAAGTGAAAGGGCTTGGGCGAGCGAGGACCATATCCCCGACCAAAAGCTCTCTCCCGACAAGGAACGCTCAAATCTAGACTACCAGAATTCGAGCCACTGTTACAAACAGATCCCCCCGAAAGGATAACTCACCGTCGAAACATAGGGAGAAATTAAACAAGAAGTGTGCAGGCGACTCAGGCGGCATAGGCCATCAGAAAGAGGCGGAGCAACCACCCACCACCAGAAAACTTCCTAAAACCCAAAACCATAACCGCATATGTAACACCCCTTCTAATTACCCGTGATTTATAATTAATAATCAGAGTATTTAACACATATCAAGAGGCATCACAATTTTAATATAATTCAAAGTTATAACCAAAACAGTTGTCATGCTTCCACTGAAGGAAATCATTATATAAAACAAACTTAAGGTTATGTTTAACAGCGGAAATGAAACATAACAAAATCCTGAATACATCATTTATAACTATTCCAGGACATAAATCGAAACATGGACCAAAACCATTACTTAATATTCATAAAGAATTTCAAATCAAGCGTTTCCCCAGTGTTACATCTACCAGAGCACGACACTGACACGCGGATTAACTAATGACTCAACTCTAGAAGCTATCCTCACTGATTCCAAGCAGCTAATCACTTCAAATCTGAAATCATTAAAGTAAGGGTGAGATCTCTATTCAATATAAAATGCATTATACGTTTTTAAAATACAACGGAATAATTAATTACGTTAGTCCATTATCCAAACACATAATCACAATCAATTCACAGATGCATCTCACCCAATGAACATGTAAATATAACAAGCGATGGAAATTGCAACACTGAAATCCATCCTAGCATGTTACAATCCCATATGCAATGCAGACTCTATGCATGTGATACCAAACGTGAACCGAGTTCACCAATCGCTCCATCACACTTAAAAAAAGCAATCCATGATTCTCCCATAACCACTGGGTCAAGAATCTCAATCCATGATTCGCCCATAACCACTGGGTCAAGAATCTCAATCCATGATTCGCCCATAACCACTGGGTCAAGAATCTCAATCCATGATTCGCCCATAACCACTGGGTCAAGAATCCAGCCTCACTACCTCTGAATCCTGGTAAGTTTATTGGCTCTGCAAGCTCACTTCCGCACAATGGAAACGAACCAATTAACAAATGCTTATGCATGCATCATAAAAGCATGCAACATTAATTCACAGATTATGGTATCAACATAATTCACATAATGCCAATCACCAATGTATTACATTCAATCATAATGAATATCAAACACAACATTGTAAGCATTATTTCTCATTCGTTAACTCAGACCATTCATAATCATTCCCCACTATCCTTAACTATCCACACTTTTCAAAATCGGAAGCTCGACTCTTTTTAAAATAATTTTAACAAAATAATATTTTTCCCTTTTTAAAAGATAGTATTTTTAATTTAAGAAATACTGCCGAAAACGACACTCGAATCGGAGTTACGGTTTAGAAAATATGAATTTTTTAAGTTTTAAGTGTTTTGAAGTTTAACACAGTGGAACCCGGTTCCTCAAAGGGAAAACCCGGTTCCCACTTTTTGAAAATACACGCTTCCTGAAAATTTGTATGGAGAACCCGGTTCCTCCCCACTGGGAACCGGTTCCCACGTACAAAAATGGCCAATTTTGAAAGTTTTATACTGGGAACTCGGTTCCTCCCCAGGGGTAACCGGTTCCCACGACCTGCAGAATCAAAATCTGCTATTTTGACAGCATTTATGCATTCCTTATCACTTCCAATCATTTCCATACGAATGGTAACATTAGAAACACCAATTTGCAACCATTATACACCAATACAACATCATACATCATTGTTTCTTCATTCCTATTAATTGTTCGACACACTAATGGTCTTAAATCCTATAATCCGACACAAAATAGGGTTTAATCCTACAAACCTATATTTATCAGAAATCAAACTTCCTAACGTACCCAATCATCCAATTGATTCCCAAAACCCATAAGGCATTAAAACCGAATGAAATCACCCCTTACCTCACGATGATCTTCGATTTTCTCGGCGTTGACTTTTTCCTTCTCTTCTCTTCTCTTCTCCAATTCTACGTGAAATGATTTTCCAAAAAGACCTTCTTTTCCTTTTTATAATCCTTTTAATACTCCTTTTATTTATTCCAATAAAATAAATAATTAGTAATTAGTAAGGTAGAGTGATTTACTCCTCACACCCTCTAACTACACTTCACCCACCAACTCTTCTTTTTAATTAAATAATCCAATTAAATCCAAAATATAAATAATCAAGCCTTTAATTAATTAAATAATGAAATTCCTAATTATCTAACATTTGAATTTATTCGGGGTGTCACAACATACATCTCTATGTGCAGATAAGATTCTCAAGCTTAAACAGCCAAATTCATACAGGAAACTCATAAACGTACCGTTTGAGAGTGAAAGAAACTGGAGATTGAGCAATCGAGACTCTGACGCGGCTGTAGAAGGCGGAAATAACGTCAACCACCGTAAAATGGCTCCACGGATCAATGAATGTTGAACTCGAGCTCGTACGGGAAGCAATAAATCAAGAGAAGAAAAAGAGGGAAAGTTATAAATGAGAGACCTCTTTGGCTTTTATAACCCCCTCTCCACGCATGGGTCTACGCTTGTCTAGGGACCTAGGTGAATCATCATTACCTCATAGTCCCTAGGTCTGCCAGCAGTCATTTCACGCAGCTCAAGGCCACGTGGGCAAAACCCTATAAATTCTCCAACTGTTTGCTTCCTCGATAGCTCCTCATCTCCTTGGATAAAGCTACCTCGACTACACTTTTAGAATTTAAGCCATTACCTCTACAGGCAGGCGCGACGGCTTGGGGGGACTACTGTTCTGAACTGCCCAAATGCTTGTCGGGAAGATGACCCCATCTCGAGACGCAACGACCCACTGAGATCCAAAAACACATTGGGGGCTTCCACCTGCCCGTTTCATTAGTCACGCGACATCCTCTGCTCGACACATGTCGAGCAGATCCATAATTTGTCTCGCTAAGGACTATGCACGTTATGTATCCTATGTCCGACATAATGGCTAGTTACGAGCATCATCGCCTAATTTGACCTAGTCAGCTCGGACAACTATATTCACGGATCCGCATATCCCAGTCCAAATATAGCAACCAATCAGAGTCCTCCTAAGATCATTATATAAACCCTCATATCCTTGAGGGCAAGGTATCACTTTCTTACACTTAAAATCCTAATATTCACTATTCTCTCTCTTTAAACATTTGCTTACTTTAGCATCAGAGTGTCTTGCAGGTACACCACCCCTCCTCAACATCAACTTGCTCGAAGGATCTTCAACCGTTCTAGCCGTCTCCATTTCTGATCACTTGTTCAGATAAGGAATTAAGACCGATAGAGATTGAGATAAGATGAAACTTGATATGAAGACACGATTTCAATTTTCAGGTGGAACATGAAGCTTGATTTCCCCTTTCATGGATACGATTTCCAACTCTATCCTATTCAATAGGATTCTAGATAATTAGGTTTAACTGTTAATAAATTTATTTTAATATTTAATATAATTAGCAAAATAAAAAAAATAAAAAAAATAAAATATCACATAACATTTATCTCGCACTTGACACATAAGCAACATATATGCCTCGTCACTGAAAAACACTTTTAGATTGAAAGGGGAACTATATTGCCAAAAAACAAAACAAAGAGAATGTGTAAATCGATTTTTGAAAAGAGGGGACCAAAATTAAAAAGAAAAAATTAAATATTAAAGTTGCATTTAAACTTTTAAATTTTCTATAAAAAATATAAAAATTTGACTTTCGCTTATAAATGATTACAGAAAATGAATATGCTTGTTTATTTGAAATTGTCTGAGAAATAGAAAACCATGTAACTATAGCATACTAGTACTAGATAAAAGAACAAAATAGAAGAACGTGCCTATTACATGAAACTTCAAGCTCAGAATAATGGTAGAAATACCCACCTCATATAACAACGGTCTAGATCTAGGCTTCACTGAATGAAGCAATCCTATTACCCTAGAGTCTATATAGATACTAGTACACCATATAGTACATATATAGGACCTAAATTTGGAAGCATGTAGTCATCCATATATTGATGTTCATAGTTAAGGATTCAGATTTCACTTTAGTTAAAATCCTTGCATTCATGCATTCAAGTGTCAATATCGGTCTAATTAAGATCGAAAGATTTTGGTTTAAAAGTAACATTTTAAATTATTAGTATAAAATTAGTTTTTTTTTAAGTGTACATTCAAAATTCAACGGTTAATAATACTGTTTTGACTGTATGAATGCACCTTTTTTGTTAACCATAATGGATTCAGTTTTTATAATCACACACGAACCAAAAATCATAATGTAATAACAACAAGGAGTCAAGATCCTCTATAATTTTTTTCTCTCTATTTTCTCTTTTTATTACTATAATTTAAATGATATTTGTAGTATATTAAAAATAAGTGTATCATCCAAATGTCATATTCAAAATTAACAAAATAGAGAAGAGAAAAATGAAGAAAATCTTGATTCAATGAAAAGGTACTTTGGAAATTGAAAAAAAAACTATAAAAAGAGAAATTTTTGTCGGGAGATTTGCTTTATATCATAAGATATACATGTGATACTTTGTGTATGATATCTTAACTTTTTGTTCTTTGAAAGGACCTATGGAGGGACCTCTGAGTACATGTCTTAACAAACAAGTTGCATTAGAAATCAAATAAATATGACAGAAAGAGAGAGGGTTAGATCGGTGGTGTGCAGAGTTAGGGAGAGACCCACCACCTAGTGTAATTTCATGGCGGGTGACTTGACACCAGTCTAGCTAGTAGCTAGTGTGCTTCCAACAAACTATAAGATGTTGTATTTTGTGGAGATGATAGCATGCTCCAAAGGTTTTTAAAAAACTAAATATATGGTTGTAGACTACATTAAGATTGAAATTACGTTGGTGTGTACTATTTGAAAAATGCGAAATTTTGATCTGACGTTATATAGTTTGCACTATTTGAAAAATGCAAAATAAAATTTTGTTTTTAGAAAGTTTTGATTGCTAATAATTGAGTATTATTAGTTTAACATAAAAGTGAGTGTATATTATATTTCTGAAGCGAAATTCTTTCAAATAATTAAGTATTTAGAGGTGTATAAGGTGATCCGTTCAAATAATTAAGTATTAAGAGTGTCTCAGATGATCTTTAAAGTCATTTAATAGTGTATGTCAATGGGGCGGGGCGGGGCCGGAGGACACTTCCCCATCTTTTTCCCCGCCATCAAATTCATTTCCCGTCCCCGTCCCCGATCTCCGTCACGGGGAATTTCTATCCCCATCCCGTTCATGGATCCCTTCGGGATCCCATAAATCCTACATTTATTCATTAATATTTTATTTTTTAAAAATGTTTATATTTTCTATAAAAATAAAAAGCACAAAGAATTCACATATTTATTATGTTATTAAAAAATACTAGTATTTGACATTTATTATTTTTTATTAAAAATACTAATGGAACACAAAATAATATTTACATTTCTCTCTCTTAATAAATACATGAATATTTATTTATTTATTTTTATAAATAAACATAAAGGAAATGACTAAAAAACCTAATCTAAAATATATATATTAAATTAACTATATTAAAATAATAGGCGGGGCGGGGTCCCCGCGGGGCGGAGGGTGTATTCCCCGTCCCCAAAATGCTCTCGGGGGAATTTTTCTCCCCATCCCCGCTCCCACGGGAGAAAATTCCTCATCTTTGGGGCCCCGAACAGGGCGTTCTCCGCAGGGATCCCCATTAACAGGTCCAAACTGACATCCCTAAGTGTTAGAGGTTAATCCTGAGGTATGGTAGGATTTTTCAAAGAAAAATCTCCCTTGTAATAAATAACATGTTAACTAGAAATCTCTGCTATTAATTTTTTTTAAAGTCACTATTATAAAGCAATCTTCAAGGTTCAAATATACTTCCTCCAACCTGATTTATAAACAATAATTTTTTTTTAATTTATTAAATAATAAATATATTTGATTTTAGTAAACTAATATATTTGTTATTTAATTAATTTAAAAAATATATTTGTTTATAATTCAGGCTAAAATAGTATGCTTTATTATGTTAGTGTGCAGGACACACGTTCTGATGACACTTTTGAAATTGCAGAGCATGGAAATGTTTCTTAACGAATACAAACAAAATCAAATTAGAAAACAGAAATCAAACGTATGTTTTAGAAGATTTATCAATGTGATATGCTCTTATAAATATTTGTTGAGTGGAAAAGAGATCACCTTTATAATCATTTCCTCTTATACTATCTATTTGAAACTACCTAGCCACATAAAATTAAAATATTCTTTAATTATATTATCTAATTTTTGTTCAAAAAAAATTTCTTATTTTATTTTTACATATATCAACACATTAGAGTTTACTTATTTTATAGTATACTATATTATTTATTTGGCAATAAATTTCGCGTATTAAATATTTGATATTTATAATATTTATAAATATTTATTATAGTACAAATTTATTAATAATAAAATAAAATAAAATACACATTGAAATCAATTTTCATAAATATTGAAAAAGAAATCTTACCTTCAAAAATGATTTATGTGAAGACATAAAGTCATATTTGTTTTGTAGAAAGAAATTCTCAATCTAATAAGAATTATTAGTTTCTAAGAGGAAGAGAATTTTAAGTAGAACATATTAAATATGTATTCGTTTATTATAGTACATGAGACACTTATAAATAGATAATTTATATTGTAGTTTTAATATAATCATCCTATAATAATTTAAGAGTTTGAATTAATTGTGTTTCTTTTTATTTCTATACTCTTCTATCATATTTTAGTTGTGTTATTATTATTTCATATTATTCTGGTATCTAACAGTGGTATCAGAGCATTTGATGTTGGTCCATATTCCGTTGCGAATATTGTTCACGGTTACTATTCATACGTGTTATTGTATACTTTTACAATCATCGTTAACGCATACCACATTTGTTTCGATGTGCAGTAAAATATATACAATATTTTCACGTATACTTTGTTATTCATGGTGAAGTTGTGCAAGGCGATTCAATTGAAATTACCATGCATGCAAAATTTTAGATTGAGAAGTTCAACGAGAGTAATTTCTCCTTGTGGAAACTGAAGATAAGGGCAATCCCGATGAAGGATAATTGTTTAGCAGCAATTGAAGATAGAGTTGAGGGAATATCTAATGAAAATGGAATAAGATGGATAGCAACGTTGTTGCCAATTTGACCTTAGCATTGGCGGATTCAGTTTTGTCTAGCATTGCCAAAAACAAAACTGAAGGTGTGGAGAAAAACACAAGAAATGGGAGGGGTTGAATTGGGTTTTCACTTCTTGATAAACTTTTCGTTTATTATACTGGTTCACGTTGATTCATGCTTTTGAACTTTTGCTTTGCAAGATTGCTTCTTATGATAGGTTTTAACTAATGCTTCTAATCGAGTTACAAAATTATAAATAAAGAATTAAACGCAACAGTAAAGAACACGTTATTTTATCCTGGTTCACTTGATAACCCCAAGCTACTTCAGTCCACCCTTCCAAGGTGATTTTGCCTTGACCTCAAGGACTTAATCCACTATAATCAATATGATTACAATTGCATAGGCCAACTGTCAATGACTAAGATACAATGACACATTTAGTGATCTAGAGAGATATATCGTTCACTGACCTAATCAGAATCTAATCACACTTGATCTTCTGATAGGATTTCCCATAATAACCAGCAACCACTGTCTTCTTGAGCTTTTGGGCTTCACTCACTTCCACAAGGAATCTCAATGATATGTTCAGGAACCTAGACAAATATAACAATCATTGACTTCAACATTCAGTTGAAAGGGTTTTGTGTTTAAAATTTGCTTCTTATAAGTTGATTACATATATGTTGAGTTTAGAGCACAAATATGAGCAACAACTCTTGTGCCTTCTGCTTCTGATCTCCAAGTAGTTTCTTCATAAACAACAACCATAAGCATTTGAGCCTTGAAGTCTTCTTCTTCTAAGCATGTTCTGAGCAACAACTCCTTGATTATGTGGAGTTTCTTCCAAGATGTTTATGATGAATATTTGAGTAACATCTTATAGAAACCTACTACATCTTCTTTGATCTTCATCTCCAGCTTTACATGCTTTTGCAGTATTTATCAATGAGTTCCATTACTGATATCTTCATCGCTATGATATGAGATCTAATCCGACACAGTTGATATTGTTGTTGATATTTTTAATATTTTCTTGAGAGCATTTGGTCGTGTTCCTTTTTATTTTTGAACACCGACAACAACGTAGTGAAGAGATTTTTCCTTTTTATAGCTTACCAAATTAATATAGTCGTTGGAGGGCATTCTTGGAAATTCTAGAACTTGGTAGCTTTGAATCACACTGGTAGACAAGATAGTACATTTTATTTGTCCTTTCATGGTAGTGGAGTGAAATGTTTTGCTTGTACAATGTACTATTGTACCACGTTAACGTTATCTTCTTTCCTTTTGCACTTCAGGGGCTTATACGAGCATGAGTTTAGAAGTAGAGATTCTAACTTCTTGTTGATCAAAACTTCAAGTCTTAAGATCCTCCTCTTCAAAAGCTTCAACACTTGGTTTTGAAGAACCTTGTATCATAACCAAAAGGTTGAAGAACTTCAAGTCTTGGAATCTTCAGAACCACGTTCTTCAGAGTCTTCAGCACTTGGTCTTGTAACCTTGTATCGTAACCTAAGTTTAGAAGAACTTCAAGTCTTGGAATCTTCAGAGTCACATTCTTCAGAGTCTTCAGCACTTGGTCTTCAGAACCTTTTATATCGTAACCTAAGTTCAGAAGAACTTCAAGTCTTTCGAATCTTTAGAGCCACGTCTTCAGAGTCTTTAAGCACTTGGTCTTCAGAACCCTTTGTATTCTGAAACTTGAGTCTTTAGCATCTTGACATAAGTCACACTTCTGTCTTTAGATCTTCTGACTGGTTTCTTCAGATGAACGACGTAGTAACTTCAGAGCCTTCTGAAGCTTTTCCATGCTACTCGTTCAGCAGAACCTTTGTAGCTTAGAAGCGAAACATATTCTCTTATAATGTCTTGGCCACGCAATTCATCAAAAGCAGAACATGTTTATTTATCTTAAAAATACAACAAACATTAGAGTAAAAAAATTGTTCACTCAAACATACTCTTTGTTATCATCAAAACTCGGAGACATAATTGCAAAACCAAATCTTGTTTTAACAAAAATTGCAAAAGAGATATGGGATGTTCTCATCAAATTAAAGTTCGATGACCAACACGTTAGAAAAGGAAACCAAATTGGTAGTCAGGCTATGTTATGGCAAGCCATGATGCATATTGTCTTTTAACAGAAGATAGAGAACCATCAACCTTTCAAGAGGTTGTGAATTTCTCAAATGCTTCTTTATGGATGACAGCAATGCAAGAAGAGATGGAAGCCTTACATATAAACAAGACATGGGATCTTGTTGTACTTCTAGAGGGTCGGAAATCCATTGGCAACTAATCGGTCTATAAGATTAAGCGTAATGGTAATGATAAAGTGGAAAGATATCAAACAAGATTGTTGGTTAAAGGATATGCTCAAAATGAAGGAATTAATTTCAATGAAATATTTTCTCTGGTGGTTAGACTTACCATTATCAGAGTAGTGTTATATATGCATGCTGGTGTGGACAAGCAAATTTTTGACTCAAGTATTAGGCAACATGTTCATCAAAAAAGAGCATCAGCGAGAGGTATGGGCATGTCGATAGGATTCCAGAGATTACTCCTAGAAGGAGGTCAACATGATAGTATCAAGTGTGAGGCGAATACACTAAAAATAAATTCACTTATTGTAGTACATGAGACTCTTATAAATAGAGAACTCATATTGTAGTTTTAATCATCCTATAATAATTCAAGAGTTTGAATTAATTGTGTTTCTTCTCCTTCTTATACTCTTCTCTCATATTTTAGGTGTGTTACTATTGTTTCATATTATTCTAGTATCTAACAATTTACTATATTTAAAAATATTATAATAATAAATTAATAAAATAAAAATACTCATTCAAATCTATTCCCTTTAAAATTGGACACGATAATAATTAATTTATTAAATTATTAAATAAATTAGATATTTTAAAAAATATTTAATTTAATAATAATAATAATTCATTAATTAATATCAATGGTTAAGTTAAAATAATGACCATTTCATAATTCTTTATAGACAATGATTTTCTTTATAAAATAATAATGTTAATTATATAAAAATTATTAATTATATGAAATGCCAATCCCACAATTCCAATAACTCCCCCTACAAGAAAAAAGGCAAGTCATTTTATTTTTGTAAAATAATAAATACTTATTAAATATAAATGGCATAATTTTATTACTTAATTAAATAAATAAAAACTACTTCCACCACATAATAACCCTCACAAATGACATAATTTTATTGAATGGATAATTTACCCCTAATTTTGACAGGTTAACCTACTCCTCACCTAAAAATAAATAAGTTTAATAGTTTTTTATTGTTAACTTAACGCAATTAATCTTTTTTAACAATGTAGAAGTCTTAAAGTATTAACCTGGTTTATATTAGAATATGTACCCAAGGTATAAATATTTTTTACATTATAACTTAATTACAACTATTTATTTATTTATTTTGATTTTGGATTTTACTTCTTTAAAATAATACATTTGAATAATTACGACGTATTAATTGCGTAAACATTTTACAATGATAGTGCGTAGCAATTAAACTCTTCATATTATGTCAACTTGAGATGAGTTTAATATTCGACTTGATAGGAAAATATTTTGTAATGGAATAGAAGAAGTTTGTAAGTTGAAACTGATCACCTAAAAGATCTTGTATTATTGTGGTAGAGGTCTCTATTGATCAGAGACGTGGTATTTGCAATGTTAGCAGTCTAACGCTCAACATAATAAATGAGAGAGAAGAAATCAACAAGTTCGTGAATGAATTAATATTTGGGTTTGGCTCAAGATCACGATTATATTGAGATAAAAGTTAGAACCATCATCAATTAGCCTAGCATGAAATGTGGAGGGCTATTGGAAGAAGATAAACATTTGAGATAAAGATAGGACTCTACTCTAATATGGTGCTTCAACGTTGACATTTACCTACTCACCAACTAAATGGACGCTTTTGGTTAGATTGAGCCTCTAGATTGGGTCAGTCTTATTTGACCTTTGTCTAGCCCAAAACAATTTTCTTCTGAGTCTTTTCTATCCTCCATTAAGCGAGGTTTTTTTATATGAAAGCTTTGAGATTGATTAATGTATGAGCTTTATAGATGGAATAATTTTTTTGGAAGAATGCTTCATGAGAGAGGAAGGTTTTTGTTAAGAAGTTAAGTGGGATTTGAAGGAATTGAAAATATGTGCATTAAATGCTTATCACATCATTATAATGTTGCTTTGGGGGAGGCTTTTATGTGGATCCATGCACATATGGTAGGGAGGAAATGTGTTTAGGTTACCTGTAGAAACTCGAGTGATATAAATTTTTTAATCTTCTTGTGATTTTGATGATAACCACGATAACACTTTTGGGTCTCCGTTATCCATTCTGAGTTGTTTGATCTTCATCCTTATAGATTTATTATTTCTAGGGTTCCAACGACTTGCTTCTTGTTGCTTTGCTCTCCATTCATCAGAACTTGCACAAGCAATCAAGGTGTCAATTTCTCCTTATTTATTATATTTGTTTTGCATAACCTTTCTAGTCATGGCCAACATAAGATACCTAGATTTTTTTATTCATAGATTTAAGTAATGGTAATGAACGTCAATGATGCTTTGTCTTTGACCGAATATGAAGTAATAAACCCAATAAACCTAAAGGTGTCATCTTTAGAATTAAGAATCCCATCAGTAAGCTTTGTTGAGGTTAGGAAGTCTTCTAAGGTGAGAAAACCAAGAATGAATGTTGTTGAAGTAAGGATGAATGAAGTGAGGGAGACATGTTCCACGAGGATTGCTATTAGTGAGGTTTTTCGAGAGTTCTCCTTTCTACGAATTTACATGCCGACCCCAAAAAATGTAGAGATCCTCATATATGAATGAAAGAACAAAATATACATTATATTCCATATATAAATTTTTGATGGGGATTTTATTGACAGTGAACTTAAGTGGTGGATATATTCATAGTTATGTGCTCGTACTTATGGTCATAACTCTTTATATGTTGATGGAGACAATGCGATTGTATGATTTATTGGGTTTGTATTTTTGTGATTTATGTGCTTATTGATGAGTTATATTTAATGTTTGTAGATATATAAGCATTGTTATTGTCTAATTATTTTAATATTTGATTAATTTGTGATTTTACTTAGTAATTTCTTGTGTGGATGGTAGTATGTTGTTATTATTGTCATCGTAGAGAACGAACATTTTTATCTACACTCATTTGAAAAATTAAACTTGTATTTTCACAGCGGTTTTTAGTATTTATGTTATTAGTTGAAAAAGAAGAAATTTTATAATACATTTTATATTATGAAATTATTTAATTGATTTTAGTGTTGAATCTTTGCTATGAATAAATGCGATAAAATTATATTGTATACGAGTGATAAAAATTGAGATTGGCAAGCATGTTGTGGTATGCATTAATTGCGTAAAATTTCTCACATATTTATTAGTTTTAGGGTTTTATTAATTTTGTGGTCAGTTTGACCTCATGTAAATTAGAGTGTTTTTTTGTGTGAATAAAAGCTATTTTAGTTATTGAATAAAAAAAGTTATTTGTATGAAATGTAATAAATCTTTGTTCATGATATTCAAGTGTCCCTTGAAGCTCTTACTTCGACCAAATTGACATGTCCTTTGACTATTCTATGGAAACGACCACATGGACAAACTTCGGAGTCAAAGATCTCAAGATCTTTGAAACAACAACTCTTGTTGGTAACGTCTCTCCACAAACCTTGATTTGATTCACTAGTTTCATAATCCTATTAAAGAAATCATATATGCTTTCGTTATCTTCCATTTGAAGCAATTCATACATTCTTTTGTGAGTTTGTAACCTCACCTCTTTCATCTTCTCAACGCCTCCAAACAATTTCTTCAAGTTTTCGAAGTTTCTTTTGCAGATTCTACACCAAAATATATGATGAATTTCTATCAATATTGATGAACAAAATTGTTATCATCACACAATAACGACAAAAAGAAAAGAAAATAAAAGAAGACTAAAGAGATTAGAATTTTTGCAGAGTTTCTCTTTGTTCACAAACTGTGAAAAATCTTTATCCACTTTGCAACTGTAAAATTCTTTGAATACAATGTGATATGAGTTGAAAATAAAAGAGGGGTTACTCCCTCTATTTATAATTGAATTTTCTTTCTCCCTAAGCTAAAAAATTCTAAACTAGAAAAACTCAAAATATCTATTTTAAACCTAAATCGAAATCCTATGTGAAACAACCTACTTCTACACTTCGATAACTAACAACTCGGCTATAACATTGACAGACTAATTCGACACACACTCTAGGTTGTTTCGACACACCTTGTGTTCGAGCAACATGCTACTTCAACATAAAGAATTACACTTTCAACATAATTTAAGTGTGAATGAAGATTTTTATCTGTCTCTGATGCTTACATGTGTTTTTCGTGAATCTTAATAAACTTTAGAAAAACTATTTATCTCACATTAAAATGTCTTACATTTGACTATCCATTAATTGATTAAAGGAGATTTAGCTGCCCTACACCTTGTTGTTTTTTAGGCTAATAACTTAATTAATATTAAGTATAAACAAATGTCAAAATTTTAATTTCCTTGCTTGTTTGTGTTTTAGACTAACAACTTAATTAATTAAATATAAAACTACGTCAAAAGTTTGATCTCCTTGTTAACACATTGATTTTTTTTACCGTGTAACAACTTTTTATGAATGCTAGTAGTACGATACTCTCCATGTTCTTCTTGTACGTTCAGTCATGATCAGCTTTTTATGTATATTGCCAGCCCTTACTTTCTTGTTTTATTTTGATACAACAAAGACCACTTGCTATTTTATTTGTCACACTATGTATAGATAGTTTTGCAATTCTGCAAAAGTAACTTGTGATTGTAATGTACAAAAGTACTAACAAGTGAACAATTTCTAGTGGTGGGAAAGCACTTACAATATTACAGGTGGGATCACTTATCATTTTTTTTCTTATTGTGTAAATCTTGCCAAGAGGAAAGGACTAGTGGAATGTTGCAACCATTTTATGCCATCATTCATAGAGGTTGCTTCTAGTTGTAGCTAGCTATTTTATGTAGTACACACGGGGCCTATAACTTAGCATGTGATTAGTTTTGAGATATGAATGTTGATTTTAAATGAATGGTGTACTCTACAGTTGATTTTGTTAAAAATTATATTTAAATTCAAAAGTTATCGATCATAGTTTCAAGTATAATAAATTTTGGATATAACATAATCCATTCTACTTGAGAGTAATCGTTAAAATCAATTCTAGATGTTTTAAATGTAAAATCAAACATATAGCAAATGTTTGATCCTGCTATAAAAAAACATAATTTTGAGTGAATTTATTCTAGTTAAAAATAAATTGAGTATATGGAGATTAATATTTGGATAATTTTGGTCGAACATCTCTAAATCAATTATACTAAACTCAATTCTATTAAAATCAATTCTATCAAACTTAATTTTGGTCGAATCAATTATGTTCACTGTCAATTTCAATTGACACATGAAAATCACGCTATAACTTTGTCACATGAATTTTACGTCACAAAGTTCTATATGAATTACATGCTTCCTCAACTACAAGTCAGTGGCGCAGAAATATATCTGATTTGTTATGTAAATTTCACGCCACAAAAATAAATTGTATCATATTTTTCACATGAATTTCACGCCACAAAAAGAATGCTTAACATATGACTACCATTTTGTAGTTTAATTTTTAATTGAAAAAATTTAATAATTATTAAAAATACAATAATTAATAAATAATACAAATATTTTCAAATAACACTTAGAATATGATTTTTTTAATAAATTTTCAATTAAAATATTGAATGTTATAATATTTAAAAATTAGTATTTAAAAGAAATAAAAATAAAAATTTCAATCATCACTATCAATAAAATTGTTATCCCCGTCATTTTTTTATTCCTTGATCACCAACTCCTCTGTTTTCACCAAAACTCTTGATTTCAATCCATTGAGCTATTTATTTGGTTCCTTTGTAAGAGTAATTGACCTATTTGCTCCTCCAACTCAAATATTTTGATGTTTATCGTCGCCTCACGTTTTGTTGTCTCGTGTATCGCCTTAATTAGCGCTAGAAGTCTCATTGTTAATATTGTTTTGGGATTCAATTGTGGTGGTCGTGACATTTCTTTCCCATCTTCAACGTTATTTTCCCATCGCAACAAACTTTCATAGTCAAAATGGTAACACCTTTGTGATATGGGAAACATGACACTACGTTAAAGGTGTCAGTCAACCGACAATGCCATCAATTCTAACAGTCAACAGTTTTTTCTCAATTTTTTTTATTTTGAAAATGAAGTTTGTGATGTGTTTTACACGCCACAAATTAATTTTTGAAAATTTCAAACTTCCCTCGTGTGCAAATGCAATGTCTTTTTTTCTATTTTAAATATTAAGTTGACTTTTTATCCACGTCACAACACTCTATTAAAAATTTACCGACCTCATGAAATAACCTCACTTCTATTTTTAAAAATATTTATATATTGCAGGGTAATAAATACATCACAATTCTTTTTTGTCAGATATTTATCACGGTGTAAAATTATGTTGCTGGAGACTTATTTTCCTATAGTAATTTCGACATGGAAATAAAAATCTAATGAAATTCTGAATTATTGCATGTTACATATGTGATGGATTCAATTTTAATTTTTTTGTTAGTCGTGTTGAAAATAGGAAAGAAAATGGGAGAGTGAGGCAAAAAAAGAGAAACAAGGTGGCAATATTCTTTTTTAGAATATGTGGGTTGAAATTAACTCGATCCTACAAAACCTGTTAGTAAGTGATTGCTCTCATTTATAATTACATGTTCATGTTATATATTGTCGGATGTGAGACTCTTTACACCGCTCTCTCACGCCTAGAAATTAGAGGTGAAGTGTGGCACTAAATGGTGGGTGGTCTAATTGATCTTAGATGAGGTTCTGATATCATCTTAAAATGTACAGATCAGACTTAACTCGGGCTTAACTCCCCGAAAAAACCGACTGACTTGTAAGATGAGAATTGCTCCCACTTATAAACATATATGTAGACCATATATTGTCCGATGTGAGATTTTTAACATTTTTAATATGTTTAGTCAATTGATTTTATTTTGTTAATATTTTTATGAACCTAACCTTTCATATACAAAGCTAATTTAACAATTATAACATAAAATGATTTCCATGTTCCACCATTGGAATGGAATTGATCACTATTGAAAACAAGGAGAGAAAAGGAAAATGTAACTTGGAACAAGATAATTGAAAACAGGAGAACTAACAGAAAATATACATTAAGATTTTTTTTTTTGGAAGCATAAAATATACATTAACATTAAATGAGAAGAAGAGAAAATCATATGGGGGTTATGTCACGAGCTTTTATTATTTCCAAAAGAGATTAAGAAAATAATTCACATTTTCTATCCCTCCCTTTGAAACCACTAATTATTTACAGCACCAAGACCCTAAAATAATGCAAGTTGCAATGAAACAACTAGTCATAACCAACCCACCCTAAAAACATAACTAAAAACAAATCAAATCAAAGAAAATTACCCAACAATTTTCACTGCCAACTAACTCAGTGAAAATTTCTAACACTTCTTCACTCCCAAATTCCAACTTCCATAAAGCCATTCTCAGAAGCACATCCTCTAAACATACCATTGCAATTAAATCCATAAGCAACTTCACCTTTACTAGAAACCGCAATCAGTCCAGCCATTCCTTCATCCAAACGATTCTTAATCACATAATCCACTGCCTCTTGAAGTGCAAGACCTTTGTATTCCATAACAGCCGACACCTCGCGCGCCAAAGTCCCGCGAATGATGGCCTCACCTTCCCCGGTACATGACACGCCAGCAAGTTTACATGCATAAGTACCTGCTCCAATGAGAGGCGAGTCTCCGATTCGTCCAACCATTTTGTTCATTAGCCCGCCGGTGGAAGTGGCGGCCGCACACCTTCCTTCACGGTCAACAACTACGCACCCGACTGTCTCAGGCGCATAAACGCTCATTGGAAGTCCATTCATTTTCAATGGACTTTCAACTCCTACACCACATCCTGAGGCTGGAATTCGATAATCAAACTGCAAGAGTAATTAATTAGTTATAAATTACCGTTAGTTCAAACTGTTAAAAATGAAAAGAAACAAAATTATGAAACTGTATTATATTACAAATAAATAAATTGAAATTGTATAATTAATTACTTAATTAACATTGAACAACACTTTGTCTTTATTTCTGTTTGGTAGAGATTGGTAGAGATTAAATAATAGGGAAGTATAGCAATTGCTCTAAATCATGTTAAAAATAAATATATATTTTCTTCATTTTTGTAAAAGATTCTCAATTACATTATTGAAAATCTTGGCCAAAATAAGTATTTTTATCAAATTTTCTGAATCTAATTGAAACAAGATCCATAGTTGAATTTAATAGTGATTACGTACCAGAATTGTATTGGCTTCCTTTGCCAGCTTAAGCATACCAATATTATCAGGAGTGATAAAGTATTCATTGTCCACAACCTCCACACCCTACCAAAACCAAAACAAAAACAGGTTAATTAGTACTAATAATTAAACTAATTTGTCTTTGGTTTGCAATGTTTAAGGAACACGTGGGGAACTATTTAACAAACCTGCTGTCTTGCAAAATCTTCAGCACCATCGAAAGCAAGATAGGAGTGAGGAGATTTGTCCATAACCAAACGTGCCAGTGAGATAGGATTTTTAACGGTGGTTAATCCTGAAACGGCGCCGCACCGTCGTTTTGGTCCATCCATTATGCTAGCCTCCATTTCCACAGTTCCTTTGGCCGTCAGGGCAGATCCACAACCCGAATTGAATAGTGGATCCGTTTCCAATTCCCTCACCTTTCACAAACATAACAAAAACTTATATTCAACAAACAAAAATAATTAACAATAAATATTCTTCTGAATTTGGAGAGGAATATTAAAACATTACTGGTGTTCTTATTCATGTAATTTTTAGGAAGATTATTAGGAATGACAATGCATATTTATTTTCTTGTTTATGTTAATAAGTGTTATTAGAGATTGTTGTAGTTGGTTATATTAAGTACCACAAGTTCAACAACATCGATGGCGGGAAGATTGGAACGAAGAGCAGAGATGCCGAGATTGAGAACACGAGTGAGAAGTTGTTTGGCTTCTTCTTGGCGTTGGAGGGGGAGGTTAGGGTCAACACCAGCACCACCATGCACAGCAATAGCCCAACCACCCATCTCTCTCTCTCTCTTTGATCTGACTAGACTCACTCTGCTCTCTTACCCTTCTGCTGTTTGTATTATGAATGTTTGGAGTCTGCACCAAAGTAGGTATCGGAGGGATGCTTTTATAGGCGATTTCGGATTTCAAAATTTTATGTACCGGAGTTTATTTTAATGTTAAGTCTCGTGAGTGGCAACGGTTTTGTGTGGTTTAGCGGTGTGTCTCTTCCCACTCAGGCCACAAGCGCTACTTCTTACTCTCTCCCTCCAAAATAATTGTCTTAGTTCTTAAAAAAATTATTTTAAAATATTTGTCACTTTATATTTTTAAGACAATTTTATTTTTAATCTTTTAATTATAAATTCTAATAGATATTTTTAATTAAATATTTTCTCACTTAACATTAATGTTAAATTGAATACATCAATAGTTAATAAAAATAATTTGATAAAATTATTATTCTTTTTTTTATTTATTGTTATTTTTTAATTTGTGTGTAATAATTCATTATTATAAATGGGACATGAGTAGTACTTTTGCGTGGTGAGATGCTTCTTTTAAATAAAAAAAAATATTTCTGTGTATTATGGCTGTCAATTAGTAAAAATAAAACTCTCATTTGAGTAAATTTTTGTATTGTTTAGTATAGAGAGCACGTTATAAATCAACAACTTTGTAGAAAAAAAGGTACAGAGAGCACGTAAATAATATGATGTCTCTTTGAATGCTATCGTTACTATGAAACCAATACTGCAGAAATATGGGTGTAGATCTATCGCGTTAGATAAAAAAAAAATATTTTTACACTAGATTTTTACACCACATCGTAGATACCATTTACAAATAAGTTATATTTTTATTTTATTGTGATTTTTTAATTTTTTTTTTAAATTTATTTTAATTAATAAAAAGTTAAAATTTAGTTAATACAATTTAAAGTTTGATTTATATATGTTTTGATATTAAAAAAATTAATATATACAGTATAAACTATGGTCAATCTTATTTTAAAATTGGTTAATACATTTCTAAAAAGAGTATGTTTAAGTGAAAATTGTGACACCCCAAAATAATGCAATAGTTAAATACTTATGATTTTTAATTATTAAATTAATTGAGGTCATAATTTATTTAGTTTATTGGATTATTAAGTTTAATGATGGAATTAATTGGAGAAGAAAATGATATTTATTTTACTTATGATTAAAAGGAATAAAATAAGGAAAGAGGAAAAATAGAATCATTTGGAGAAAACAAGACTACGTAAAAGTGAGAAGAGGAGAAAGAAGAAGGAAAACCTAGAAGTGTCAGAATCTCGAAGAACCCACAAGGTAAGGGGTGATTTCGATTGATTATTGCTTATTATGGGTTTTGATGTTGATAATATAGGTTATAGCATGTTAGGAAATTGTAATTGTGGATTTATAGGGTTCCATGAATGTGTCCCTATAGGTGTCCGATTGTCGTTGATAGGTATGAATTGACTAGGTGTCGATACCAATTATGACCGATAGGAAGATGATAATTGATGTGATAAATGATGCAAAATGATGTATTTTGGTGTTTCCAATGATGGGATTCGTATGGGTATGTGTGGATTGAGTTGTAATGGAAGAAATGTCACAAACCGAAATTTTGGTTCGAACGTCGGAAACCGGTTCCCTGGGAGAACCGGGTTCCAATTTTCTAAAATAGTGAAAATTGCATTTTGAATCGAGGAACCGGTGTGGGAGGAACCGGTTCCCATTGATTTTTCCAGGGATGAAAATATTTTCGGGAACCGGTTCCTACCGGAGGAACCGGGTCCCATACATTTTTCCAGGGGCGTGACATTTTTGAACGGTGGGAACCGGTTACTCCCAGGGAAGAACCGGGTTCCACTGAAATATTTTTAAATTTTCAAAACTTCAAAAATTCATAACTTTCAAACCGTAAGTCCGTTTTGAGCGCCGTTTTGGACGTTATTTCCTAAATTTTATGCTCTACCTTATGAAATGAAAATATTTTAGAAAACTTGAAAATATTTTGGAAAGGGGTTGGATTTCGAAATAAATGATTTTTTTTAACTAACACATAAAGATGTATGTGTAGTAGAAGAACTTTGGTGATGAGGACACTGGTAATGTGTAGGTGTAATAGCATGTTTATGCTGACGTTAGATGTATGCATGATTGGTTGATATATCATGTTGATTGGTTTGCATGTTTATGCTGATGTTGATTGTATGCATGATTGGTTGATATATCATGTTGATTGTTGTGATTCAGTTATGTTAAATGAATGTGTACATAGACTGATTAATGTTGCATGCTATTGATGTGCGTGCATATGCATTATTTTGGTGAAGTTAATTCCCATTGTGCGGAATTTGACTTGGATTGCCGATAACCGATACCCGAGTGAGGATGGGTGGTTAGGCTGGATTCGTGTCCGAGTGGTTATGGACGAATCGATGGTACTGTATCCGGTTGATGATGGATCGTGTTGGGTGACTTGGTCACGAGTCGCTGCATGCATGAGTCCGCATTATATTTGTATGAAGTGGTAACATGTTAGGATGTCTTCCAGTGTTACTCTTCGTTGATTGTTATGATTAAGCATGATGAATATGGTTGTGAATGTGAATCTGAATTTATGTTAAGTGGGTGAAATAATATGCTTGTGATATATTATTGATTGAAAGACTTATAATACGCTTTAATTATGAGAAGTCTCACCCTTACTTTACCATTTCAGATTAAATTAGCAACTGAGGAGTCGGTGAGGATGGCTCTAGAGCTTATCTTTTAGTCCGTGTGTCAGTGTCATGCTCTGATTAGATTGTAACACT
This sequence comes from Vicia sativa, assembly GCA_021764765.1. Lineage (NCBI taxonomy): Eukaryota > Viridiplantae > Streptophyta > Magnoliopsida > Fabales > Fabaceae > Vicia > Vicia sativa. The sequence continues at coordinate 207,147,246 of CM038795.1, read as the reverse complement.
GGGGACGCTTAGTTAAGAGAATCATTATTGTTTAATTATTTTGGATTTGAATTCCTTGAGAACCTTGATGTTTTATTAAATTTTGATTTCGTATTTCCGCTGTGTAAGACATGGTCTTATAATGATTGAATTTTGGGTGATGATCCTCGTAGCATGGCTACCGCTTGATGAAGTTGTTTTAATTATTAATTGTGACATCCCTTATTATACCGTGTTAACTCGATTAAAGATGATTTAGATATTAATTTAATTAATATATTCGGGTATCTAGATGGGGTGTTACAATAGTGGTATCGAGCATAGTCGGTCTTGTCCGTGTCGTTATCCCTTTAGTATGCGACTAGTGTGGTGACCGCCGATACTTGTGCTGATGTGGATTGTTTTGTTATGTTACGTAACAATGGCCGGAAGAGGTAACGGAAGGAATGATGATGCCATTGTTGAGGCTTTGGGAATGTTGGTCGGAGTGCTCGGAGGGAACCATAGGAGTCGTGATTGGTGCCGATGCACAATTGGGGAATTTTCAGGAATAATCCTCCATTGTTCAAGGGCACGCATGATCCCGAAGGTGCTCGAAGTGGTTGAAGGAGATCGAGAGGATCTTCGAGTGATTGATCGCAGAGGGGTCAAGGTGAGATATGGAACTCACATGTTCGAGGAAGTCGATGACCGTGGGTTGCTACCGTAATCGAACTAGAAGAAGATGGTATTGCATTGAATTGGGTCAGTTCGGAGAGCTTTTCCGAGGAGGTACTTTCCGAGGACGCCGAGGTAAGAAGGAGATTGAGTTTTGGAACCTGCAGGTAACAAGACTGAGTATGCTTCAAGTTTTCGAGTTAGCAAAGTATTATGCTCATTACCCTAACGATGCAGATGGAGAATTTTCCAAATGTATCAAGTTTGAAAATGGTCTTCGTGACGAGATTAAACAGGTATTCGCATCGCAGATCCGAAGATTTTCCGATCCGTTGATTGTAGTAGGATTCTAGAGGAGGATCTTGCTAACACCAAGTCGAATGCCCGAGGGTATGTTGACAGGAAAGGTAAACAACAGATGGATCGTGGTAAGCCTTATGATAGGAGTAATCAGAGATCCGGAGGTTGGAAGAAATATAGTGGAGGAGATTCTAGTTCTTCCGTTAGGTGCTATAAGTGTGGTGAGACAGGACATCGTATGGTGGACTGTAAGAGCAATGATAAGAAGTGTTTCAAGTGTGGGAAGTTCGGTCATGTGGCCAACGACTGCAGAGTGAAAGTGGTGACTTGTTACAACTGTGGTGAAGAGGGTCATACTCGTCCTCAGTGCACAAAACCCAAGAAAGAGCAAGCTGGTGGGAAAGTGTTTGCATTGTCGGATCGTAAACTAAACCGATGATCGGCCGATTAAAGGTACATGTTTTATTAATGGCATACCTTTGATTGCGATTATTGATATCGAGCTACGATTCTTTTATTGTTAGATTGTGCTAAGAGATTGAATTTGGAAATTTCTAATATGGATGGAAGTATGGTTATTGATACTCCCTGCGTTCAAAGGACTACTTCGTATGTAGGAATTGTCCTGTGATTTTGATAGGGTTTCGTATGGATTTAGTGTGCCTACCGCTAGAACAACTTGATATCATCCTGGAATGAACTCGGTTGGAATTCAACCAGTTCATATCAACTGCTTTGAGAAAACGGTCATTTTCCCAAGAGGTTAAGGTCGAAAGTGAGATTATGTCGGTAAAGCAGATGAATCTAGTTGTGAAAGATGGTGCAGTAGTGTTTATGTTGTATTCCGCGATTGAAGCGAAGGAGAAGGCAAAGAGTGATGGATTGCCAGTGGTGAACGAATTTCCAGAGGTGTTTCCGGAAGACGTTAGTGAATTGCCACCTGAGAGAGAGGTAGAATTTACTATAGATCTAATTCCTGGAACTAGTCCTGTGTCGATGGCGCCTTATCGCATGTCGGCATCGGAATTAGCTGAACTGAAGAAGCAGTTGGAGGAATTGCTTGAGAAGAAGTTTATTCGTCCGAGTGTTTCGCCGTGGGGTGCTCCGGTGTTATTGGTTAAGAAGAAGGAGGGTTCAATGAGGTTATGCGTTGACTACCGACAGTTGAACAAAGTTACAATCAAGAATCGGTATCCTTTGCCGAGGATTGATGATTTGATGGAGCAGCTCGTTGGAGCGTGTGTGTTTAGTAAGATTGATCTGAGGTCTGGATATCATCAGATTCGCGTGAAGTCAGAGGATATTCAGAAAACCGCATTCAGAACGAGGTATGGACATTATGAATATTCTGTTATGCCGTTTGGAGTTACTAACGCACCGGTGTTTTCATGGAGTATATGAAGGATATTTCATCCATATCTTGACAAGTTTGTAGTAGTGTTCATTGATGATATTCGATTTATTCGAAAAGCGATGAGGAGCATGCGTAACATCTCGAGTGTGTTGGAATTGTTGAAAGAAAAGAAACTTTATGTGAAGTTGTCCAAGTGTGAATTCGTTGAGGAGGTGAGTTTTCTTGGTCATGTAATTTCCAAGAATGGAATTGTGGATCCTAAGGTAGAAGCGGTGTCTCGAAGCGCCAAGAATGCTTCGAGATCCGTAGTTTTCTCGGTCTTGCAGTTATTATCAAGTTTATTGAGGGTTTTCCAAACCGCGCTACCATTGACTAAGTTGACCGTGAAGGGTCGATATTTGTTTGGGATGTTGAATGTGAGAAAGGATTTCAAGAGTCAAGAGGAGGTTGACAAGTGCTCGATCTTGATTTTGCCGATCCGACTAAGTCTTTTGTGGTATATTGTGACGCATCATTAATGGGATTAGTGGTGTGTTGATGCAAGATAAACAGTCAGGCTTATGCTTCACGACAATTGAAAGTGCATGAAAGGAATTATCCGACTCATGATTTGGATTTGGCAATGATTTGTTCAAGTTGTGGAGACATTATTTATATGGTTCTCGGTTTGAGGTGTTCAAGGATCATAAGAGTCCGAGGTATCTTTTGATCGAAAGAGTGAACATGAGAGAGAAGATGGTTAGAATTCCTAAAGGATTATGATTTCGGTTTGAATTATCATCCCGGTAAAGAAACGTGGTTGCGATGCTTTAAGTAGAAAGTCCCCGATATGTCGATGTTGATGGTTCGTGAGTTAGAATTGGTTGAGCAGCTCCGAGATTTGAGTTTAGTTTGTGAAACTACTCCAAATAGTGTGAAATTGGGAATGTTGAAACTGACTAGTAGTATTCTGGAAGAGATTAGAAATGGGCAAAAATCTGATGTTGGTTTAGTTGATAAGTTGACGTTGATCAACCAAGGTCAAGGAGGCGAGTTCCGAGTTGACGAGAATGGCGTTATGAGATTTGGTGATCGGGTGTGTGTTCCGGATGTTGCCGAGATTAGAAAGAGTATCTTGGAAGAAGGACATCGTAGCGGGTTGAGTATTCATCCCGGTGCTACTAAAATGTATCATGACTTGAAAAAGTTGTTTTGGTGGCCGGGAATGAAAAGGGAAATTGCTGAGTTTGTGTATGCTTGTTTAGTTTGCCAAAAGTCAAAAATCGAACATCAGAAACCATCAGGGTTGATGGAGCCGTTGTTTGTTCCAGAATGGAAGTGGGATGGAATCTCAATGGATTTTGTGTCTGGTTTACCAAGGACAGCTAAGAATTGTGATTCTATCTGGGTTATTGTGGATAGGTTGACAAAATCTGCTCACTTCATTCCGATAAGAATGGATTATCCGATGGAGAGATTAGCAGAATTGTATGTCGAAAAGATTGTGAGTTTGCATGGTATTCCGTCTAGCATTGTGTCGGATCGAGATCCGAGGTTTACATCTAAGTTCGGACAGGTTGCAAGAAGCTTTGGGTACCAAGTTGCGTTTGAGTTCCGCTTATCATCCGCATGATGGTCGACGGAAAGAACGATCTTGGAAGATTTGAGAGCTTGTGTGTTAGAGAAGGGTGGAGCTTGGGATAGCTATCCGCCATTGATTGAGTTTACCTACAACAATAGCTTTCACTCGAGTATTGGTATGGCACCGCTTGAGGCATTGTATGGTAGGAGGTGTCGGACACCGCTATGTTGGTATGAAACCGGAGAGAGTCAGAATTGGACCGAAATTGTTCAACAAACTTCGAAAAGATTAAGATGATTCAGAGAAGATGAGGACTTCTCGAGTCGCCAAGAGTTATCATGATAAGAGGAGGAAAGACCTGAGTTCGAAGGAGAGCATGTGTTTATGTGAGTTACTCCGATGATCGGTATTGGTCGAGCTTTGAAGTCAAAGAAGTTGACTCCACGCTTTATTGGTCCTTTCGATTACCAAAGAGTTGGAAGGTTGCATATCGATTGCTTTGCCGCCACTGCGAACCGCACGATGTTTTCATGTGTCTCAAGGAGGTACATTGTTGATCCGTCTCATGAGATTCGGGTAGATGATATACCAGTACGAGAGAATTTGACTGTGGAAGCGGTACCTGTGAGAATTGAGGATCGGAAATTGAAACAGTTGCGAGGCAAAGAGATTGCATTGGTAAGAGTGGCTTGGGGAGGACCAATTGATGGAAATGTCACTGGGAACCGGAGAGTCAGATGAAGGACTTGTATCCCGAACTATTCGTCTGAGGTATGTTTTCGAGGACGAAAACTCTTTTAAGTTGGGGAGAGTTGTGACACCCCAAAATAATGCAATAGTTAAATACTTATGATTGTTAATTATTAAATTAATTGAGGTCATAATTTATTTAGTTTATTGGATTATTAAGTTTAATGATGGAATTAATTGGAGAAGAAAATGATATTTATTTTACTTATGATTAAAAGGAATAAAATAACGAAAGAGGAAAAATAGAATCATTTGGAGAAAACAAGACTACGAAAAGTGAGAAGAGGAGAAAGAAGAAGGAAAACCTAGAAGTGTCGAATCTCAAGAACCCACAAGGTAAGGGTGATTTCGATTGATTATTGCTTATTATGGGTTTTGATGTTGATAATATAGGTTATAGCATGTTAGGAAATTGTAATGTGGATTTATAGGGTTCCATGAATGTGTCCCTATAGGTGTCGATTGTGTTGATAGGTATGAATTGACTAGGTGTCGATACCAATGACCGATAGAAGATGATAATTGATGTGATAAATGATGCAAAATGATGTATTTTGGTGTTTCCAATGATGGGATTCAGATGGGTATGTGTGGATTGAGTTGTAATGGAAGAAATGTGTCAAAACCGAAATTTTGGTCGAACGTCAGGAAACCGTTCCCGGGAGAACCCGGTTTCTAAAATAGTGAAAATGGCATTTTGAACCGAGGAACCGGCTCGTGGGAGGAACCGGTTCCCATTGATTTTTCCGAGGGATGAAAATATATTTTCGGGAACGGTTCCCTACCGAGGAACCGGCCCCATACATTTTCCAGGCGTGATATTTTGAATCAGGGAACCGTTACTCCTGTGGAGGAACCGGTTCCATCAAATATTTTAAATTTTCAAAACTTCAAAATTCATAACTTTCAAACCGTAAGTCCGCTTTTGAGCGCCGCTTTGGACGTTATTTCCTAAATTTTATGCTCTACCTTATGAAATGAAAATATTTTAGAAAACTTGAAAATATTTTGGAAAGGGGTTGGATTTCGAAATAAATGATTTTTTTTAACTAACACATAAAGATGTATGTGTAGTAGAAGAACTTTGGTGATGAGGACACTGGTAATGTGTAGGTGTAATAGCATGTTTATGCTGACGTTAGATGTATGCATGATTGGTTGATATATCATGTTGATTGGTTTGCATGTTTATGCTGATGTTGATTGTATGCATGATTGGTTGATATATCATGTTGATTGTTGTGATTCAGTTATGTTAAATGAATGTGTACATAGACTGATTAATGTTGCATGCTATTGATGTGCGTGCATATGCATTATTTTGGTGAAGTTAATTCCCATTGTGCGGAATTTGACTTGGATTGCCGATAACCGATACCCGAGTGAGGATGGGTGGTTAGGCTGGATTCGTGTCCGAGTGGTTATGGACGAATCGATGGTACTGTATCCGGTTGATGATGGATCAGTGTTGGGTGACTTGGTCACGAGTCGGTACCGCATGCATTGAGTCTGCATTATATTTGTATGAAGTGGTAACATGTTAGGATGTCTTCCAGTGTTACTCTTCGTTGATTGTTATGATTAAGCATGATGAATATGGTTGTGAATGTGAATCTGAATTTATGTTAAGTGGGTGAAATAATATGCTTGTGATATATTATTGATTGAAAGACTTATAATACGCTTTAATTATGAGAAGTCTCACCCTTACTTTACCATTTCAGATTAAATTAGCAGCTGAGGAGTCGGTGAGGATGGCTCTAGAGCTTATCTTTTAGTCCGTGTGTCAGTGTCATGCTCTGATTAGATTGTAACACTGGGGACGCTTAGTTAAGAGAATCATTATTGTTTAATTATTTTGGATTTGAATTCCTTGAGAACCTTGATGTTTTATTAAATTTTGATTTCGGTATTTCCGCTGTGTAAAACATGGTCTTATAATGATTGAATTTTTGGGTGATGATCCTCAGTGTAGCATGGCTACTGTTTGATGAAGTTGTTTTAATTATTAATTGTGACATCCCTTATTATACCGTGTTAACTCTGATTAAAGATGATTTAGATATTAATTTAATTAATATATTCGGGGTATCTAGATGGGGTGTTACAAAAATCACTTTAAATTTATAGTATGTGGAGTCTTTAAGTACTTGGTCTTCAGAACCATTTGTCTTCTGAAACTTGAGTCTTCAACATCTTGAGATAAGTCACATTTATGTCTTTAGATCTTTCCTTGCTACTTGTTCAACAGAACCTTTGTAGCTTAAAAGCAGAATATCTTCTCTTCTAATGTCTTGGCCACGCCATTCATCAGAAGCATAACCTATTTGCCTACCCTTAAAATACAACAAACATTATAGTAACAAAAATTGTTCACTTAAACATACTATTTGTTATCTTCAAAACATAGAGACATAACTGCATACATAATAAAAAATTGTTGCATACCATATTATATTTTATTGCTATAATTTTTGAAAAACAAAAGATATTTTATTCTATCTGGATTTTGACATCTCTTTTATTTTTGAAATTTGAGAGAAATATTTTTAAAATAAGACAATATACATAGGTGGAGTAATGATTGACTTGTTAGACCATTTTGTCTAAAATAAGATAAAATATTTTATTGTGTTTGAATTCTCTTAGTATTTTGTTATTTGTCATTAGTTTATTATATGATATTATATTAAAAAAATATAATAGTAAAGCATATAGATATCGTAAAAAATTATTGCATACTATAAATTTAAAGTGATTTTTACTTTAAAAAAAATATGTAAGAACTATTCTAAAATTATTCACACATCTCGTTCAAAATGATATTTTATTTTGTTTTTGCATGGGTTCGAACCAGTGACCTCCAATTTAGGATGAAAATGAGTTTTGAAAAGAGTCATATAGAAGTATAGGATGATGCTGCAAATCTATATAATATGTTACATCTAAAACAACGAACTATATTATGACAAATGTCAATATATGAAATGGTCATAATCCTATAACCTTATGTGGTACATCCAAAATTTTATTTTCACTTTTCAAATAGACAAATATAATATTTATTCTCGATTATATGTCACGGGTTTGAATCTTGACAAAGGCAAAAAAATCAAACTTTTAACAAAAAAAAATCTAACAAGACAACTACTATTTCAACTAATTATATTTCCTTAATTTCAAATTTGAAATAGATAATTCTTAATGGCTATAGAATTTTAGTGAAAAATAATGAATAGGTAAAAAGTTACTTTTTCTTGCTCTTAGCCTATTTCACCAATTAATCCTTTGACATTATCATTTATCATTGAACTACAATAACACAGGTTATAAACAATCACAACAAGTCAACACCCCTTGCTTAAAGTTTGACTTGTCATCTTGGATTTTTTTTTTATATTGTTCTTAAATCATCAATTGTATTATTAGTTCAATCTACATCAACATTAATGTCTAATAATCTCTCTTGGCACACAAATCATCATAATCAATTGTATTGTTCTTTTTGTGGTTTTGGAGTATAACAAACATAAATATCTAACAAATTATCTTTGTGTATGGAAAGATGGTTACTATACTTAATCATTTGTTTTCAACAAAACCTAAGTGAACAGTGTAGCAGTTTAATATGTAAAATTATTAGTCGTGATATTCATGAGAATTCAATTTACTATGTATATTATTGCTATATTAAAATATTAACTCTTATATTGTATTTGCGCCACATCATCCCATTATACTATTTGACACCTCTAAAATAGATATTGCTTAATAATGAGAGTATTTTCGTGAAAAATAATGAATATGTAAAAAATTACTTTTTCTAGCTCTAAGCCTATTTCACCAATTAATCCCTTAGCACTATCATTTACAATTGAACTACAATAACACATATTATACACAATCACAAGTCAAAACCTCTTGTTTAAAGGTGAGTTGTCATCTTGAGTTTTTTTTATATGGTTCTTAATATATTATTAGTTCAATCTACATCAATTTTCTCATAAATATCTATAATCTTCATAAATTTCTAATAATCTCTCTTTGTACATAAATCATCATAATCAATTATATTATTCTTTTTGTAGTGTTGGGAGTATAACAAACAAAAATATCTAATAAATTATCTTGGTGTCTGAAAAGATGTTTACTATACTTAATTATTTGTTCTCAATCAATTAATTATAATCGAAAATTAATCATTTGTTCTAATAAATATTATTCATCTCAAAATAGTTATAGTCAAAAATATGTTAATATGACAATTAATTATTAACTAGATAAATATATTATTTTTATAAATATGCTTTATAATAGTAACTAAAGAGAGTATAATAAAAATATTGAGAATAATATCTAATAAGATTATACTAACATTCTAATTGATATCAACGATAAAATTAAATTAATTTTTGAAATTTTATTAATAAAGTTTAAAAAAACATTTAAAAAACAATTAAATTACTATCTCAACTAGCATATTCAACCCTTTATTCACTAGGTAACTAAAGATTAACAAAATAGATATAATTTTAAAAATCCAACAAAGTATTATTTGATAATAAGTGCAAATAAAATTAAAATCATGATAATCAAAACAAAACAAAAATTATTTTATAATTTTTTAAATTTGCAAAACTAATTATAATGTCATTCTCAATTACAAATATGTATTTTTTTTCAAATAAAATATATATTTTTACATATTACTCCAACCGTTTCAAAATGAATGTTGTTTTAGAGGAAAAAAATTATTTCGAAATGAATTTTATTCTCATTTTTTAATGCAGTAATGATTATTATTTTTCCAATTACACCCTTCAACTATTAGTCTGTGCATTACTTCCAACATATTAATATGGCTAATTTAGTAAAAGTACAATAATTTATAACAACATTATTGCATTCCATAATTTGTGTGCAAAACCTTTAAACGACATTCATTTTGAAACGGAAGGAGTATTAATTAATATCATTGTCCCAATTATAATTTATAATAAATTATTATAATATAAATTTAGTAATCATAATTTCTCATAACATATTCTTAATATGTTTAAAATTAAATAAAAAAATGAATAAATTAATTTACAACCGTATATCGTGTGGGTCTTAATTTAGTTTAGAATTATATTTGATGAGGTGGTAAAGTTATAATTGATAATGTATTAATTATAATATTTGATCTATGGGAATTAATATATGGGTCAGGTTACCCCTAAGGGAACATGTTAAGATATTATAATTATAAAAAAAACTTGTGCAATAAATTTATATTTAAAATTTTATTAAATTAAATTCATAAATTTCAAAAGAATATTTTTGTAAATATTTTGTGCCCCAAAAACATATGTTAGCTTTTGCTTTAATATATTATATAAATGATTTTCGCGTTTGACAATTTGAGGAAGTGATCACTATTGAAAAGAGGAAGAGAAAAGAAAAATGTAATTTAGAATAATCTATCATATAAGAGAAGAAGGTGCCTATTAAAAACCCTAATTAGCCTTCTTACTCCTAAATCATCCATTTTATTTATCAATCCTTATTTGTGATGGCAGTTACAAGAATTACAAAAAAAAAATTTACGTAAAAACCTTCCAACTACCGGTGGTTACACCCAACAATCATTTTTTTAAACCTTTCTCATTCCTTTCATTTTAATGTGCACGGTTACAACAAGCAACAAGCTGATGGTTCTCACAAATTTTGTATTCCATATTTCATTTTCAACCGTTCCGCCCTCCATTGATGTATTTGATAGTTTCAAAAGATGTTTGAAGGTGGATGGAACCATATCACCTTGCAGCTTGGGTGAAGGAATACAAGGTAGAGCTTTCGTCAACATCATTCTCTTTTGTTTTTTTCTTTCTTCCATCAATTTAAAGTTTCTACCAGAGAGGACGAAAATGGTCTGTGTTAGCGCCGAGGATGTGAAGAAGTTGTTGAAAGTGGCGCATATGAAATCGGTGAAAGAAGGTTGATAGGTTCTGCGAAAAGTTGCAATTTTTTGTTTTAGATGTGTTTCAATTTCGATACGAAGAATCCGACTTGGACGTCTGTTACGTATGGGGTCTTTCTCTGCATTGATTGTTCTATTGACATGATATTTCGATTACATCTCTAAACTTTCTTCACTCATCTAACCTTACTTTTTGATGACATGATGTTTAATTATTGATAATTTGATTTGATGCAGGTGCTACGTGATACATTGATGAAACAAGTTGAGGTTACTGAGCTAATGAAGAATTTGAAGGCATCAAAACATCAAGTAAGTTTCTTCGATACTGTAGTAATATGTAAATACTAATTTCAACTTTCTTTTTACACCAGAAGATCATTTTACGATTGCACGTAATGATGAATTTCTTAGCAGCAACATATCAGTTATGTGTAAGAATTTGATTTATACTTACTTGCATTCAAGTTTTGCATTCAAGTTCTGTGTCCTTCCCTTCATGACCGTTTATATTTTTGTTTTTGACTCTAGTGGTATCTTCGTACCAACAATCAAATTATGAGTCCTAATAAAACAAGGAGATGTATTGGACAAAGTTTTCTCTTTGGCTAAATAGAGTTCCATTGGCACAAATTGGGGGTGAGGTTGTTTTGGGGGGTGAGGTTGTGTTATATGATTGTATCAGGGTCTCTTAGCAGAGAGTGGGAGGATAATTTATCGCAAAGCGGCCAAGACCTTAGCTTTATTATGTTAATGTGGATTCCATTGTTCTTGGAATTTACGGGCGGCGTAATTATATTTGTGAAAGAGTCAGAAGTTTGGGATTGGAGTAAGTCCCAACTAACTTCTGATGTAGAGATAACTTCTAAAGAAGAGTCAGAAGTTGAAACTTCTGAAGAAGAGTCAGAAGTTGAAACTTATGAAGAGTCAGAAAATGACATTGAATCTAAATACTATAAAGGTGGACCTTCTGAAGGGGGAGCTTCTAAAGGTAGTGATCAAGAATCTGGTGGTGATCATGCTTCTGGAAGGGAAAACTCTGAAGACGTAGGTTCTAGAGGACAAGCTTTTGGAGGTGATCAAATTTTTTGTGGTAATCATGACTCTAAAGGTGGACCTTCTGAAGGAGGAGTTTCTAAAGGTAATCTAGCCTCTGGTGGTGGTCATGATTCTGAAGGAGGAACTGGTATAAAGTGATATTGGAAATAACATGTTAAATCAGAATATAATAAAGTGGAGGAACATATTGTACTAGTATGGGGAGGGTATGTTAATTAAGAATGTTTAAGAAATTAAGTTTCTGTAAATTAATGTTTGTTATTGTAAATAAATGTACTGAAATATTTTTTTTGGAAAAAAAGTATATTCTCGAAGAAAAAAAAGTGAAAATAATTTTTTTGTTATAATATTTGTGAAAGAGTCAGAAGTTTGGGATTGGAGTAAGTCCCAACCAACTTCTGATGTAGAGATAACTTCTGAAGAAGAGTCAGAAGTTGAAACTTCTTAAGAAGAGTCAAAAGTTAAAACTTCTGAAGAAGAGTCAGAAGTTGAAACTTCTGAAGAGTCGAAAAATAACATTGAACCTGGATACTATAAAGGTGGACCTTCTAAAGGTAGTCCAACCTCTGGTGGTGGTCATGATTCTGAAGGAGGAACTTTTGAAGGTGATGGTTCTAGACAAGGTCCAGAAGTAAACAAAGGTGGAACTTCTGGTGGAAGTAAAACTTCTGTGAAGAAAGTCTAGAAGGAGATACGGTTCCAGAATCAGAAGGAGATTCTGAACATATAGGTATTGGAGAAGTTCTCAAGAAAAAGGTGTGGTTGAAGGCCATGAAAGAAGAACTCGAGGCTTCAGAAAGAAACAAGACTTGAAAGTTAACTGAGCTTACAAAGGAGAAGAAAACCATCAGCGTCAGATGAGTTTTCAAGGAGAAATCTGCATTTCTCTAAATGGAGTATTAGAAGTTGCACATTGTAGCAACCAGAAGAAACTTTCAGAAGTTCTGATGAAGGATGTCAAGACTGAACACCTTATCTATGAATGAGTTAAGGGATGGTGTTGAGAATAATTTTTATTCAGAACTTCTGAGGGTCAGCAGAAGTTCTGTTGCTCAGAATTTATAGAACTTCTGAGGTTGTATTCAGAAGTTGTAGAACTTTTGAGGTTGTGCCCAGCAGTGTGTTTAACTTTTAGTTCCTTAACTTAGCTATTAAGTTTAGTTTTAAGGGTACTTTAGTATTTGTTAGTTTGTACTGTTAGTAACTTTTATCTTGGTCACCAAGATTAGTTTTATTAGGGCCTATGTGACAATTAAATCTTATCAATATACTGAATGTTAACGAGAATATTAAATTGTTGATCAAAATATTGAATATTAACGGAAACATGAAGTTACTGATCAAAATATTGAATAATAACATAAAAGTAGATTTATTAATTAAAATATTGAATATTAACGAAAACATAACGTTTTTATATATTGAAATAATTATACGCACTGATTTATTATCTATTTTAAAAAAAAAATCATTTTTTTATAATATTTTGGGAACAAATGTACGTACCATATTGGTACCCGTGCAATAATTATAACGGGAACATGAAATTATTGAGCAACATATTGAATATTAACGAAAATATTGAATATCAACGGGAACACGAAGTTATTGATTCAAATTTTGAATATTAACGAGAACACGAAGTTACTGATCAAAATATTAATATTAACGAGAACGCGGAGCTACTTGAATATTAACGAAAACATTAAGTTACTAATAATTTTTTTAAATATTAAAGAGAACATAAAATTACTAATACAAATATTAAATATTAACGGGAACATGAAGTTATCAAAATTTTGTTAAATTTGTTGTATAAGCCTCAGTTTTATTTTTATACAGCTAACTTACAAAAATCTTTTATTTTACCTAACTTTTTTTTAATATATAAATAAATTACTATAAATCAAACCATTTTTTTAATTATATTTTCCTTTGCAATAATATCAATATTGAGAAAAATAAGAGGGCTGGAACGGGTACCCGTGCGAACGCACGAGTATCCCAATAATATTAATTGCAACATGAAATTATTAATCAAACTATTGAATATTAACGGGAACATGACGTTAATGATGAAACTATTGAATATTATGGTAACATGAAGTTATTAATCAAAATATTGAATATTAACGAAAACATAAAGTTATTATCAAAATATTATAGATTAACGAAAATATAAAATTACTTATCAAAATATTGAATATTAACTCGAATATGAAATTATTTATACAACTATTAAACATTAACTGGAGTATGAAATTATTGATTAAAATATTGAATATTAACGGAAACATATTTACTTCTCCGATAATATCAATATTGAACAAACTTTGTCATTTCAACTCAATCGCAAAACTCAAATACATTAAACATATCTTGCCATCTTCTACTGTAGCAACCTTTTCGGGGACTGTTTTGATAATACTTACAATGTCTGAGCAAAGTAAATCGTTTAGGTTTTACTATTGGACAAGTTCAATTATGCGCCTTCCCCAATACAAATATTATATAATATATCAATGATTTATTTGACCTAAATAATAATAACCATCTCTTATATTATTAATTTTGTATTCTCTGATATTTTATTAATACAATATGCATTGAAAATGTTTTTTTAATTATTATATTGTATATTTTATTAAAATATATTTTTGTATTTTATTAAATTTTATGTACCATTTACTTTTGCTTTTGCTTCATACATTCTACATATTTTTTTATTTTAGACTATATTTGTATACTTTAAATATCTTTTTTTATAATATTAAATTTTATATAATATTAATATTGAACAAAAATTAAATATTAATGGATACCCGTGCGTACGTATCACAGTTGAAAAGAGGTGAAATAACAGCAAATATGCATTAACATTAAATAAAAAAGAAGAGAAAATCAACACGGGTTATATAGGAGGGTTATGTCACGAGCTTTCATTATTTCCAAAAGAGAATAAGAAAACAACATATGCATAACTTATTATTTCACATTTTCTATCCCTCCCCTTTGAAACCACTAATTAATTACAGCAGCACCTGAGACCCTAAAATATTCAAAGTTGCAACGAGACAACAACTCATAACTAACCCACTTTAAAAAAAAACATAAAATAAAACAAATCAAAGAAAAAAGACCCAACAATTTTCACTGCCAACTAAGTTACTAAAATGAAATTTGCACAATTGTGCAATTCCCACCATTTCTTCACTCCCAAATTCCAACTTCCATAAAGCCATTCTCAGAGGCACATCCTCTAAACATACCATTGCAGTTAAATCCATAAGCAACTTCACCTTTACTAGAAACCGCAATCAGTCCAGCCATCCCTTCATCCAAACGGTTCTTGATCACATAATCTACTGCCTCTTGAAGTCCTAGACCCTTGTATTCCATAACAGCCGACACCTCGCGCGCCAAAGTCCCGCGAATGATAGCCTCACCTTCCCCAGTACATGACACACCAGCAAGTTTACATGCATAGGTACCCGCTCCAATGAGAGGCGAGTCACCGATTCGTCCAACCATTTTGTTCATTAGTCCGCCGGTGGAAGTGGCTGCAGCACACCTTCCTTCGCGGTCAACAACTACGCACCCGACTGTCTCAGGTGCATAGACGCTCATTGGAAGTCCATTCATTTTCAATGGACTTTCAACTCCTACACCACATCCGGAGGCTGGAATACGATAATCAAACTGCATCACATAATAAAAAGTAATTAATTAAAAAATATATTAAAAGAAACATAATTTTGAATTTGTACTATGTTACCAATAAATAATTTGAAATAATGGAAAAGTATAATAGTAATTGGACAACTTTGTCTTTACTTCCGTTTTGGTAGAGATTAAATAATGGAAAAGTATAGTAATTGCTCTAACATATATTTAAATAAGCATTTAATTTTTTTCATTTTTCAAAAGATTCTCAATTACAAACTCTCTATTAGTGAAATTTTGACTAAACTAAATAGTTTTACAAAATCTGAATTTAATAATAATTACTTACCAAAATTGTATTTGCTTCCTTTGCCAGCTTAAGCATGCCAATATTATCATCAGTGATAAAGTATTCATTGTCCACAACTTCCACACCCTTCCAAAACCAAAACAAAAACAGGTATAATAATTTAGTAATCAGCACTAATTTGTCTTTGGTTTGCAAAGTTTAAGGAACACGTGGGAACTATTTAACAAACCTGTTGTCTTGCAAAATCTTCAGCACCATCGAAAGCAAGATAGGAGTGAGGAGATTTGTCCATAACCAAACGTGCGAGTGACACAGGATTTTTAACGGTGGTTAATCCTGAAACGGCGCCGCACCGTCGTTTTGGTCCATCCATTATGCTAGCCTCCATTTCCACAGTTCCTTTGGCCGTCAGGGCAGATCCACAACCCGAATTGAATAGTGGATCCGTTTCCAATTCCCTCACCTTTCACAAACATAACAAAAACTTATATTCAACGAACAAAAATAATTAACAATAAATATTCTTCTGAATTTGGAAAGAATATTAAAACATTACTGGTGTTCTTATTCATACAATTTTTATGAAGATTATTAGGAATGACAATGCATATTTATTTTCTTGTTTATGTTAATAAGTGTTATTAGAGATTGTTGTAGTTGGTTATATTAAGTACCACAAGTTCGACAACATCGATGGCGGGAAGATTGGAACGAAGAGCAGAGATGCCGAGATTGAGAACACGAGTGAGAAGTTGTTTGGCTTCTTCTTGGCGTTGGAGAGGGAGGTTAGGGTCAACACCAGCACCACCATGCACAGCAATAGCCCAACCACCCATCTCTCTCTCTTTGATCGGACTAGACTCACTCTGCTCTCTTACCCTTCTGCTGTTTGTGTTATGAATGTTTGGAGTCTGCACCAAAGTAGGTATCGGAGGGGTGCTTTTATAGGCGATTTCGGATTTCAAATTTTTATGTACTGGAGTTTATTTTAATGTTAAGCCTCGTGAGTGGCAACGGTTTTGTGTGGTTTAGCGGTGTGTCTCTTCGCACTCGCGCCACAAGCGCTACTTCTTAGATTATGTAAAATTGTTTTATTATTCAATATTTTTTTATTTTTTCTATATTTTAAATTTTTTTCTCTTTTTTTCACTTAATAATTTAAAACACATTTAATTTTTAATCATTACAATAATTTTATTTAATAAAATTCAACACCACATCTCACCACCATTCACGACACACTAAAAATTTAAACATTCAAAATAATCAATAAAATTTTACAAAGTATATTATGCACCTCACTTTCTCCTCATTTAACATGTTAAATGTTTTCAACACTAATTAATTTACATCACTTTCAATATCTCATTCAACATTTCATTGCAAGCTTTCAACTATTAAATTTTTTTCATACACCTCCATGTACATAGTGTTAGTACTTTTGCGTGGTGCGAGGCTTTTTAAAAACAATTATATTCTCTCTAATTTCATTTATTAAAAAAATTTAATTTTTTAGATATATAGAATAATTACTGTAATTGTATTTAGACAATAAATTATTTAAATAGATTAGTTATATAATGTATTTAAGAAGTTAACTTTTCTAATAAATAAAATCGGAGGTAATATATTTTTGTGTCTTACTGTTGTCACTTAGTAAAAACAAACTTTCACTATAATCAATTTTTGTATGGTTTAGTATAGAGCACCTTATAAATCAACAACTTTGTAGTAAAAAAAATAGAGTTAAATGTCTTTTATCCTCATGCAATATTAGCGAGGTTTGATTTACCCCCTTTTAAAAAAAATATTTTCGCCCCTCAACAATAACAGATTCCATAAGAAAAAATCTTTTAGCTCAAGATTCCATTTGTAATGCAAACGTGGCCAGGATCTGTTTGATGACCGTGTAATTAATGCCACGGAAGACTGGTTAGATGAATGGTTGCTAATTGATTCCCTCCTTGAAAATCTAGCGTTTATTCTCTCTGTGTCCTTAATCCCTTTTGTCCCTACCGTCTCTTCAATTTCTTCTCTCCCTATTGTCTTCCTCATTTCTTTTGTAGCTTCTTACCCCAAATTTTCCCCGAAATTGATCATTATAACTCTAATTTCATTCAAAAAGATGCTAGCAAGAGTGTTGCATGTTGCAATTTGTCAAGCATTCAAAGGTTCCTAGTTGCGGATGTTGTCGTCCGATGAAGATGTGGGTTACTAACACTGTAAAAATTGTAATAGGAAATTCTAGAAATGTAGGAATGCAGGGGTAAGTGCTTGAATCTATGAGTTTTGTGAAATACCTAAACCTTTTATGGGGTTAATGTTGTTTTTTATTGCAGATGGACAATTGTTGTGATATATTTATTTGGGATGATGAAATTGCTCACTCCATTAGTGAAATCTCAAATTCTAAAAGTTATAGCAAACATTGTGATGTGGCAATGGTAAAGTATGATCAGACATGAAGAAAACTGGAAAAATCCAAGTTGAAGATAGTTGCATTGAAGAGGAAAATATTCCAACTGAATTTGGCAATTTTGATGTCTTGGTTTATCTTTGCAGTGTTGTACAATTATTTGAATTTGAAGTGTAATGTGTATTTTTAATATCATTGCAGTACGATGTCTTGGTTTATCAATGCAATATGATGTTTGTGTAATGTCAACTTTGAATCAATAAATGTGTTCCATTTTTCTTACAATTTTGTATTACCAGTTGAAATCACTGAATAACCTTATCAGATGAAACCACAATCAGATCATACCAGTTGAAATCACTAAATAACCTAAACCCTTGAAACCAATAATAAATAAGTCATTACATTAATGCATAAGTAGAACAAAAAGCCAAAGTCATTACAATTAGGCATTCCAGCTTAGCAAAATGCAGAAGTCTTAGGTTAACAAAATACATAAGTCTTAACTTATGGACACAGTCCATAACAAGACTTAGGAGTCATAATTAAAGGATCTAATAGACAAAATAAGCAATACATGTGACACCCCAAATTAATTCAACTATTAAATAATTAGAAATTTAATTATTAATTTAATTAAAGGTTTAATTATTGGCATTTTTGAATTAATGGATTAATTATTTAATTAATTAAATGGGAGTGTTGGGGGTGTAAAGTGGAATTGGGAGGTGTTAGAGTAAAAGACTCTAATTATTCCAATTATTCTAATTTGGTTATTTTATTAGTTGGAAAATAAAAAGGAATAAATAAAGGAATTGAGGAATAAGAGAAGGATTGGAGAAAATTAGGATTCATTCTACGTGCTTTTGGAAAAGAGAAGAGAAAGAGGAGAAAAAGCCAATTCGCCGAGAATTCGAAGATTCATCGCGAGGTAAGGGGTGATTAAATCTGATTATTATGCCTTATAGGTTTTGATAATCAATAGAACGAATTGATTCGTTAGGAATCTCGAATTAGGATCCTAGGTTGTGCCCTACCGTATAATCTGACGTAAAACCTTGGTTGGAAGTGTTATGAACGATTAATTATGTAAGATGATCCTAGGCTAATTAGAAAACTTGATTCTGTGGTCAATTGGATGGAAAGTTGCATTAAATAATTCTGTTCTGGTGTATCATGAAGATTGATGACGGATGGAATCCATAGGAATTCGTAACAGTGAAGAAAAACTGAGTTTTTGATGAAAAACAACAGTATGGGTCGACACATAGCCTTATGGATCGATGCAAACAGTGAAAATGTAGAAAACCAGAAGCGTAGGAATCATATGCATCGACTCATGAAGCTATGCATCGACTCATAGGAAGAAAAATTAAGTTATGCATCGACACATACGTGTTATGCATCGACACATTTGAACTATTTTTGAAAAATGCAGAATTTTTAACTGTATGCATCGATGCATACGTTCTATGTGTCGACACAAGCAAGTTATGTATTGCCACATGAGGTTTTGTGTCGATACATAATGTATTGGACAGAAGGGAAATTTCTGAAAACGGTTTCGGTCATATCTTTGCGACCGTAACTCCGATTTAGGCATAGTTGGTATCGTTGGAAAGCTTAGAACGAGTACTATCTGTTAATAACATTTTTAAAACCAGTAGTTGAGATCCTGGAGGATTTTTTTGGTTTCCGTATGTAGTGATTCGTGGTAATTCGTATTTATCTGTTGTGTATACTTGTTGTATGTTAATTTCATGTGTTATAACTAACGTTATATGTCATGACTTGCTGTTATCATGTGTTGATTAGTGGTGTGGCTATGTATAGAATGGTGTGGAATTATGTTGTAATCATATTCTGTGGAGTGAATGTTGCATGCTTAATGATGTGCATGCATATGCATTCTGGTGGAGTTAATTCCCATTGTGTGGAATTTGGCTCGTATTGCCAATAACCGTACCCGGGTGATTGTGGGTGGTGAGGCTGGATTCATGTCCGGGTGATTGTGAACGAATCGATGTTGGTGACTTGGTCATGTTTGGTACCACATGCATTTGGGTCTGCATTGCATATGTAATTATAACATGTTAGGATGTTCTCCAATGTTGTAATTGCATTGATTGTATTTATGTGCAGAATGAACTGTATGGCATCGTATTTGTGGATTGTTATCTGGTTATGCTAATATGAGTGGAATAATGCATTGATTGTTTTATTGTTTTAAAGAAACGTATAATGCATTTTAATTTTGATGAAATCTCACCCTTACTTTGATGATTTCAGATTGAAGTGATTAGATGCTCAGGATTTGGTGAGGATGGCTTATAGAGCTATGCTATTTAGATTTGTCTGCGTGTCAGTGTCATGCTCTGGTAGTTGTAACACTGGGGAACGATTGGTTTAGAGTTATTATTAAACTCTATTTTCTTTGGTTTATGTTGGAATAATTATGATTTGAGTTATTCCGGATTTTTATGTTCTTTCCGCTGTGTAAAACATAACTGTTGGTTTTGAATTATATTTAATAAGTTCTTCAGTAAATGCATGACTACTGGTTTGTTATTTTATTATTTGAATAATTTTTAAATTGTGACGCTCTTCGTTATGTTAAACTCTGATTAAAAATATATAATTCGCGGGGAAATTAGAAGGGGTGTTACGATACAGACATAAGACTACTTCTTAGATTTCTTCTTTGCACGTTTAGAACCACATTCATCATCTTCTTCTATCAAATACATAGGCTGATTAGGGTTTGAACCTGGGCTTGTGATTGGTTTTTGAAACCACTTGCATTTTACTCTTTCACTGCACCTCTTTCTCACTGGCTTGGCATCTTTCAATTTTGTGTTGCCCCTTTTGTTTGCTTTACCAACCAGAACAGAACATCGTGTTGTGTTGATTTTAGGAAGACTTGAAATGATATTATTAGTTATGACCCCAAAATAGTCAACTGGTTCAGTTGTTGCAGTTTGTGTTGGTGCCTCAGTTGCATCAGTTTGTATTGGTGCATCAGTTGCTGCAGTTTGTGTTAGTGCCTCAATTGCATCAGTTCGTATTGGTTCATCAGTTGATGTAGTTTGTGTTGGTGCCTCAGTTTCATTAGCTTGTATTGGTGCCTCAGTTGCATCAGCTTGTTGAACATCATCAGGTTGTATGGTTGTACCTACCTTGACCGCTCTCTACAAAAATAAAACACATTACTTCTTAGTTCAAAATGCATGATATGTCAGTTCATAATACACACTTATCATACCTTTCTTATTAGTCCATTAGGATCTTGTGTTGTGCTTTTACGTGTTTGAGCATTGTGACCAAACTTGTCACACTTAGTACACTTGTAAGAAACACATGGCAATCTCCTCTTTCTAGAACCCTCTTCATCGTACTCTCGTATCCTTAACTTTATTGGTCTTCCTGGACCTTTCTTGTACATAAGGGGTAAAATATCCTCTGAGTGAACTTCTGTCCATATTTCCTCACCATTAGTTGGACTCACAACAAAACTATAGCAGACTGCATACTTGTCTCTATAATAACATTGATCAACAAAATCCTCTGGATTCTATTGTCTAAAACCTAAAGCAGCAACAACATGCCTACAAGGGATATCATCTAAATCCTAGAAATTACAAGTACATGATCTCGTAGAAATATCAACTTTAAATTTCTTACTGTTATAAGAATGAGTGACTTCCAATTTTTCATCCATTACCCAAGTAGGAAGCCATTGACCACTTAACATAACCTCATTATCAAGTCTTTTTTTAGGAATAAGCATAACCTTATGAGGCCATTTTTTAAGCTTCATGGAAGAAGTAGAGCATATATTCATTAAATACTTCCTAATCCACTCACACAATTTTAAGATTGGTTTATCCCTAACACTTAATATGGTGGCATTAAAAGACTCAGAAGTATTGTTCATAAGAACATCACACTTAGGGTAGAAACTGAAAGCATGCTTACACAACCCCCAATAGTATATAGATTTTGCAGCTCCCATCATTAGATCTCTAATTAAAGCTCCACCTCCAAACCTTTTATTGAAATTTGCATCAAGACGCCTTAAACACAACCTATGCTTTACCCGTTCAAACATATCCTCAAACACAACTACCAAACCCTGAAACATTACACAATATTAGTAAAAAGTAACATATGCATAACATATAACTTAATGACAATAAGACATGCCTTTTATTGATAAAGATATAAACACAAATCTCTTGTCCTGGCCTACATCTGTCATCAGCAACTCAAGAAACCACCTCCAACTTTCTTTGATTTCAGTCTCAAGAACCCCCAAAGGCCAAAGGAAACTACTGATCATTTGGGTCCCTACCCACGACAATTAATAGCTGACCCCCATACTTTGTTTTTAGATGACAGCCATCAGCTCCAACAAATGGTATACAACCATTAATGAAACTCTTTTTACAACCATCAAAGCAAAAATAAAAGGAACCAAGCCTTGGTTGAATAGATTGACTTGGTCTTTCTACAGTGATAGACAAAGTGTTTCCAAGATTCACTCTATGTAATTCTGCAACATATCTCCTTAAATTTGCATACTGCTTGTCTGCATCTCCTTCAAGCATCTTCTTGGCTATAAGTTTAGCCTTCTATACCCTACCCATAGTGATTCCTACGGAATAATTTTGCCTCAAGTCTTGAATTATATCACAGATTCTGACACTATCAGAAGTTTGCATCTTCTTCAACACAGCCTTAGCCACCCACCTTGAACTTGCAGATTTGTTGTCAAAAACCCTAGAACATGTATGTTTGTCAACTATGGTTTTTATAGCATAAGTGCGCTTATGGCCCATTTTAGAGAACAACATTAAAAATCCACAATTGGCCATGCATACTACCCTTACTCAATCACTTTCATTTTTCATGAATGTAATTTCCCTCCCATTTAATACTGACCACTCACATATGACATATCTAAATTCATCTATGAAGTTGAATTCCATATCCTACTGAAATTTAAAATCCTTATTTAAATGCATTTTCCTAAACTTTTCAAACTTTGGCACTTTCCCTTTCTTACTATCAGATAAATCTGGGTCAGAGTTATCCAGCTCATCGGTCACATATTCATCATCCTCACAACTTTTCTGTTTGGACCCACTTATAAACTCACCAACTGAAGAGCTGTCATTAATGAGTTTAGTTACATCAATCCCTTCAAAACCATCTAGAATAGCAGTGGTCCGTTCATTCTCACTATCACCCAACCCTTCAACTACATCTTCATCACATCCTTCCATCTCAACAAAGGCTCCAATATCAATAACATCATGCTCCACGAACATCGCTCAGTCTACTTGGGTCGCACACAAGCGTATGCAGCGAAGTCGTAGCAGCCATCATCCTTCCTAAGCTGGAAATTTTTTTCATCTATTTCACGATTTAAAGTCCAAGTTCTATATGCTCCTTGCTTGTAACCCCAATTGGTCACCAACCTATGGATACTAAGCATTGTCAACTGATCCATATGGAGATCCAAAACAAAAGTAGATATACGCCCTCTGTAAATTGTAACCTCATTATTCAATATTACAAATTCACCACCATGGTGGAATACGACATTGAACAGTTGATTAATCTGAAATCATTTGAGAAAACATTAAAAACCTAACATTTCAATGTATGCTTGAGTAAACGAACCACAAGGTGAATAAACTTGCCTTTTCAGCATCAACAGAAGCTCCTTCTTCGTCATGCTTCTTCGATTTCCTTGAATGCTTCGATTGTTTCAGTTGCTTCTTCTTCTTCGCTGCATGTTTCTTCCCCATTTCCAGCTTCCTAACTTTATCTGAAAGTAAACCCAAGATTTTCAAGGCGGGAATCAAGATAGCAAGTATGTTATAGTTATCGACCTTTCATATAACCAGTCCACGGTGGCATGCATTACACATTCATCAAACAGATCCTAGCCACGTATGCATTACAAATGGAATCTTGGACCAAAAGATTTTTGGTTATGGAATCTATTATTGTTGATGGGCGAAAAAAAAATTTAAAGGGGGATAAACTAAATCTTGCTACTATTGCATGGTGATTGAAGGTATTTAACCCAAAAAACATAGAGAGCACGTAAATAGTAAGATACGGCTTTGAGTGTAGATCTATCGCATTAGATATAAAAAATGATATTTTTACACTAGATTTTTACAGCACATTTTAGATATGATTCGCAAAAAAGTTTTATTTTTATTTTATTGTGATTTTTTTAATATATATTTTTCTAAAAATACTTTAATTAATGAAATGTTAAAATTTAGTTAATACAATTTAAAGTTTGATTAATATATGTTTTGACATTATATATATATATATATATATATATATATATATATATATATATATATATATATATATATATATATATATATATATATATATATATATATATATATATATATATATATATATATATATATATATATATATATATATATATATAGACTATGATTAATTTTATTTATAAAATTGGTTAATACATTTCAGAATTTGGTTAATAAGTTCACAAAAAAAAAAATTAAATAATTTAATAAAGTTGATTAATGGAGTGTAAATGTCAGTTAATATATTTATAATTTACTGTTAGAACATAGTTAATATTATGTAATTTATTGATTAATGAAGTGTTGAAATTGGTTAATAAATTATAACGAAAATAATTGTTTTATGTCCCTAACTAAAATCTAAAAAGATGTTTTGTGTCTCTTTTATGTTTTGTATTGTAGGTGTTGAGGCAAGAGTATTTGTTTCATCTACTAATCTAAGCTTTTGAGGATTAATCTTCAGTCAATTGGTTATCCATTAGACCTCAAAAGCATGACTTCAAAAGCTATTCTTCTATCATCAAAGTGTTTTGTTTTGAACATCTCTCAACTTCATGTAGTCTAGTTTATCTCAAAATATTGTAGCTTGATTCATTAAGAAGCTTCATTGGCTCATGTATTTTTTTTCTATGTCTTTTTCAACAAGTTTAATCAAATTATGAATCTAATCATCATGTGTGCTTCAAGATAACATCCTTTCAAGGTCCTATTTACTTCATTATCCCTTGATTTGCAAGGCAAAGTTCCATATATTTGAGGCTGATCACACTCTTTTATCTTTTGGCAGTGATCTAGGGATTTGATCAAAGTCACGCGACGTCATCTAATGTAATCATCATCTCACTATATGGCATGTAAAAGGAAGATGTCTCTAAATGTCATCTCTCTACAAAATCGAATAGTGAGTTTGGGTCTATTTTGGACCGACTCGTTTTCTGAAGCAAATTAAGATCAGAGAGATTCACATAATTCTCAATCTTTTTTTGGAGTTGCTGTGGAACCCAACCCTAAAACTTCAGTCCATGTGCAGCATATTTAGTTTCTTCTTCGAACCTCTCACAAAAATATACATATCAATAAACACAAATAAAAATTAAAAATTTATTCAACATAAAATAGTCATTTTCTTATCTTCTCAAATCATATATACTTAACGCATAAAATTTTATCATGAGGTATAAAATCTGAAAATCACTTTAAATACATTGGTCAAAATATAAAAACGTGTTTTAATAATAAAAATATTTTCATATCATTTATATTTGATATTTTTAATTTTTTTTAAGGTTAAAAACAATTGATGTCTTATTGAGATTTCAAAAACTTATACCTAAAACAATGTTGTGTCTAATTTTGCAATTAAAAAAGGAGCAAGGAAACGGAGAGTATCCAAGTAGATGAATAAAAACATAGCTTTTATTTTTGCATTAGAGAAAGTTTATATGATAAACCTTCTTTTTTACTTAGAAGTTTATATAATAACCTAGACATTGTACTCTTGGTCCATTTATTTAATTGCCTTCTTTGTGAAATTATTATATTCTCCTTATTTTTTAATTACCTGCCTTCTCTGTGAAAACATTACGACATGTGAAAATATAATTTAGAAATTTTATTTCTTTGTCGTATATAAAAGATTCACTTCTGAAGAAAGGAATCACAATATTTTTATTAGAGGTAAAAAGAATCGCCGTTTTTGAATAATAAAAAAAAACTAGAATCGGCGTTTGATACAAGAACATGAGTCAAACTCCACTGGTTCCACGTCATTGTTACAGTATATACGAGATTCGATCTCGTGCACTGTGTTTGTGGAATCAAAACAAACATTTATAATTCCTCGAGATTTTCAATTCAATATCAATGTCCCTTAATTGGTCCTACCCTATTCTAACCTACTAAACACATAGTACTACTATCATTAATTAATTATTATAAAATATTGAAAAAGTATCATAAATTAATAAAAGTACTTTTTTCTTCCGGAAAAGACAATTCCTAGTAGAGCCAACATGTTCAATTTGAACTTTTCTTCATTTTATTTATACCTTATTTTCTTCACAATATTTAATTAAAGGAAAATCTAGAGATGTTGGTCATTATATTTTAAACAAAGAATCTCGCATTCTAAAATTGTATTTTAGCTTGAAAGATCGTAAAATATATTATTTTGGTCTGTTTTATAAATAATTTTTTTTAATTTATTGAATAATAAATATATTTATTTTATATAAAAGATCAAATATATGTATTATTCAATAAAATTGAAAAAAAAAAATTTTACTTATAAATAAAATAAGAGGAAATATTTCTCTATAGATCTTTTGCTTAAAAGATTCTATACATTTTAATATTTTATCTAAATACCTTTTTTGGATTGTATCACATTTTTCTAAACTTTTTGCCTAAATAATAGTAAAACTGACGAAGTTCAATAAAAGAAAAATATTTTTAATTTAAAGGTGAAAAGTATATGCTTAAAATTTTTTGACTTCATAATACAAAATTATGAATAAATAGAAAGGATATAAATAATTGAATTTAAATTGAGTAGTTGAAATAGAGAAAGGCATTAGATGTTTTACGTGCATACTAAGTTGAAGATTAAATTTTGTCGAATTTGCTGCAATTTTGTATGAAAAAAAATATTGAGTGATTAAAAAATAATATGAGAATGAAATAAGTATATTAGAGATTAGAATCAAATAAGTATATTAGAGATTAGAATATTGCGGTGGATGTGCGGTATAATTTGACATGATAAAATTAAAAAATAATAATATTTGAGAGTATTGAGTAACACCTATAGTAATGAACATGATGAAAAATATATTTAAGTAATTTTATCTTGTTAGTATGTTTCTGTTCAAACATTAGTTTAATTTCTTATTTACAAAACTTAAATAAAATATATTTCAATAGGTCAATAAAAACATTCAAAAATAATATTCACATCTAAAAATAAATATTTATGATAAATCACAAATTAGATTTAAATTTGACAATAAATATTTATGATAAATCAAAAATAATATATATATATATATATATATATATTATCGATAGAGTTTTCAAATAGTATATCTAGTGTAGAAAATATTAAAAACACAATTTTATGTACCATTTTAAGAAAATAGTAACAAAGTGTTTTTAATAACTAAAATTTGGGACACTCAATCTATTTTAAATTTAGTGGACATGCTGGTCTAGTTGTAATAATTATTGAATATTTAATAAATAAGAGTACTAAAAAAAGGTTATTTTGCCGACTGATATAAAAATAGTAAAAGGAGAGAGCCTGCAAGAGTCGGTAGTGATACTATTAAGTTAAAGTAGAGATGCATGAATCTGTGGAGCAGTATTGTTAATTCTTAATTGTATTCCATGGTTGAGGGAAAAGCTACTAGCTGGTAGTACATGTGGACCAGAGACAAAGAAAATAAAGAAAACAAAGAGAAAAAGAGTCAAGTGTGATTTGTATAACCACACACATCCACAGTATTAAAATATCGTCGTCAAACTGGCAGCTCCTTAAACCAAGGAATCCGGCGGCTAACAACTTGCATATTTTCAATACTCATAAGATTTTCAACTTTTAATAACTAATAATATTATTAATAATAATTAGGAATGGCAAACATGTTCTTCTTATTTTACTTCCTTTTGCAAAAGTTTGGAAAAAAAAAAAAGTTTGTAAATTTAGGTTGTGTTTGGTTACACGGTAAAAAATTGTATTTAAATAATTTTCAAGGTGAAAATTATTTAAATGTATGTTCAAGTTTTCAAACGTGTATCCAAATATTATCAAAAAATTTATTCATCCTAAAAAAAGAGTGATCGAATTAGGTTGACGATCATTGTATTCTTAAAATTTATGTTGTGAATCGGATGTCTTAGAACAAAATATAAACTTGTTGTTTAATAATCAAAAAACAATTAGCATTACAATAAATAAGATATTTGGCAACGACTTTTTTTCAGCAACTCTTAATTTGTTGCCAATAATGTACATATAGCAACGAGTGATTTAAGACGTTGCAATAAGTTTTTTTTCCACACTACTAGAAAAACTTAAAATAGTGTCAGGCATTAGAGACAGATTTATTTTGGTCTATAATAAAGACAGAAATCGAGACGAAATTTCACATATTGAAAGTTGAATATTAGAGACAAAATTTAGAGACGGAATCCACCGTTTCCAACATATTCCGTCAATAATTTCGTCTCAAAATAAATAAATATACTTTTTTAATAATTAAAAGTATTTTAGAGACGGATTTAGAGATGAAATTAATTTATATGATTATATATCCTTCTAACTAATCAAACTTCTAGAAACTAAATATAAACTTCTATAAATAAAGATATTTCTATTTAAGTGCTATTTAATATGGTTTAAACTAAAAATAGTAAAATAAATAAATAAAAACTTAAATACATATTTCAATAAATAAAAGAACTTAAAGCTCATTATCCAAAAAAAATATTTTATGATTAAGTAAAGTCATGATCATTATAAGAATGAATTATGGTTTATTAATATTATAAGTAATCTTATATGTTTAAAATTTATATATTTATAAATTTTATTTAATTATATTTATAAAAAAATAGAAATGCAAATAGATGTGAGTTGTAGTTAGAAGTTATTTTTTTTTTTAGTTGAATTTTATTTTTCATGAAATATTTTTTGGATGAATAAAATAATA
The DNA here is from genome assembly GCA_021764765.1 of Vicia sativa. Taxonomy (NCBI): domain Eukaryota; kingdom Viridiplantae; phylum Streptophyta; class Magnoliopsida; order Fabales; family Fabaceae; genus Vicia; species Vicia sativa. The sequence goes on along the minus strand of CM038795.1, from coordinate 207,118,161 downwards.
TATTAATATAATTTGGAAATAAATTTTTTTATAAATATTGGAATTTTTTATAAATCTTTTAAGTGACTCTCTTTGCCAGCTGAGCTATCATTACTTATATGTATTATTCTACAATTATTTGTTATTAATAAATATCTATGTAAAAATTTCATTAAAACTTAAAATACATCTATATCAGAACCCACAACTTCCCTCTCTCATTTTCACCGAAAACCTAAAATTTTCATCTTCCCTCTCGAATTTTATCGAACCCCCTAACATAACATTTCATAGAAAATCCTAACTTTTCATTCCATTGAACATTGAGTCATCTCCATTTTCTTGTCTATAATTTTATCATAGTTGGATCTTCTTCAACCTTCAAGCCTCCACAACTTGGTATATAGACTGGTTTTTTACTCTATTAGCTTCTTATGATTTCCTTTCTTAAAGAGGTTTTGTTTTTACTCGCTAATATGGCTCTTTCTGGTTTCTCATTTGTATCAGGTTTATTCCTTTCTCGCAAGTTCTTAAGGTGATTTGTGGATTTGAAGGGAAAAAACCTAATCCAAGATAAAGCTCATAAAAGTTTCTTCTCAACTATATTCATTTCATGAATTACTTTAAAATTTGCTGATAAATTTATATTTAGTTAGAAAGCTATTGAGCCATTTTTTTCATGGGTAGTATTTCATAAGTACCACCTTTTCTATATTTTCTTCATGAGAAATGTACATAGGTTTGGTTTAGTTCATCCACAATATTACACTCCTAACATCAAAACTTGAAGTGGTACTTTTGTTAACAGAAAATCTGACTATACCTTGGAACCCTCTGTATTTATTATTGAATATTAAAATTGCTTTGCAAGTTTAATTCCTACTTTTTTTAATCTTTTTCATTAGTATTAGCATGTGTTGTAAATATTACTACTATTAGTGAAGAATCTTTCTTCCCTCTGTAATAGAGCTTTTGTTCATCCTCTCAAGCAAATTTAGAAATGAAAGGGAAGAAGAATTAGACATGAAATTTGTTGGTCTCATATCTTCAATATTTTAACTTAATTTTTTTGTGATATCCCAAAATCTGAAATCGGAGGTAAAAATATTTGGAAAAGTTATGAATTTAATTTACAGATTAAGTGGTAGATTAAATGCTCTCATGGGCTAAATTATGTTTATTTCCTGTTGCAAATTTATATATTTTGACCATCCAAGTTGAAACAAGTGTAGAAAATGACTTCCCTTATCCTTTCCTCCATGATCTTTCAGGCGTTCAGGGCACACTTTTCTTGTGTGACCCTCCTTCTTACAATGAGAGCATCGAATACTAGATTCTTCACCAATGTAAAACTTCTGCTGACTTTTACCTTTCTTCTTGTCGAACTTACTATCCTTTCGCAAGAATTTTCCTTTAGCGGCAAAACCTTCACCAACCGTCGAAGTTTTATGCTCCTTTAATTTGTTCAAGTCCTTTAAATACAAGGTTGATTGAACTTCTTCAAAGGTCAGGGACTCCCTTTGATACAAGAGTGTTTCTTTGAAGTGAGCATGTGATATGGGCGACGCACACAATAGCAACAACGCTTGATCTTTATCATCGATCTTCACATCAATATTTTCAAGATCAAGAATCAACTTGTTGAACATATCCAACTGCTCATCCAACACTTTGTCTTCAATCATTTTGAATGAATACAAAGCTTGCTTCAGGTATAGTCGATTCACCAACGATTTGGTCATGTACAAACTTTCAAGTTTCACCCATAACCCTATCATCGTCGTCTCCTTTGATACCTTTCAAAGAACCTTATCACCAAGGCTCAACAAAATTGCGTTGTGGGCCTTCTCTATCATCGTTGTCTTCTCATCTACAGTTAACACAGCGTTCATGGCTGCCTTTCCCTTCAACGCTTCCAAACAACCTTGCTGAACTAGTAGGGCTTTCATTTTCAAGCGCCACAGACCGAAATCGTTCACTATAGTGAACTTTTCAATCTCTTACTTTGTTGAAGGCATCTTCTCCATGCTCACAGCACCAATTTGTTGTGAATCGGATGCCTTGGAACAAAATATAAACTTGTTGCTTAATGTTCAAGAAACAATTAGGGTAGGAAAAAGGAATGAAGAACACGATGAACACAAGGGTTGGTTATTAACTGCTATTCTTTCCTTTCTCTGTAAATAAGATTACAAGTATACAAGAATAACAAATAACCGTCTCACCCTAAATTAGGATTTGCAGTATGCAATAATGAGAGACTAGTATGCTATTTATAATAAACCTAAGGTACTAAACTAATGGACTTTTATCATAAATACACATTACAAGCTAACTTAACCAATTGGACATAACAAACATGCCCGATTCGATGCTAACAATCCTAGCATCCTTCGACACTACAAATTAGAACACACTTCAAATACAACTTGTAATACTTTGACAACAGAATGTGAGCAACCTTCGACTGCATGCTAAACTTTGTCAAATCGTCGAACCAAAAGTTACCCTTCAACCCAATAGAGTTCGATCTAATATCTCACAATATAAAATTGTAAAATCAACAAAAAAAATCACACATGTAAAAGTGAATATTAGATTTTAACTCCAATGACAACATTCAAATTAATAATATTGATTTTCTTAAATTAAAATTTACAATCATATCAAATATTATTTTTATAAATCAACTATATTTTATGTCAACCGTAGTTGATTAAGTCATATAAATGTAGCTTTATAATTTTAGAGTTGTATTAAAATTTGAAATATTTAATTAAACGTGAGAGATTCCTCACTCGATAATGGAAGTGGATATTCCCGAGGCATGCTTGTAGGCGAGACTTTGTGAACTGATTACGGTGGATGACAACTGGAACTGGCAGCAATTTGAACAGTGGCTTCTGGAAATTATTATTCTGAAAATTATGGCAATTCTACCACCGTGTATTGAGTATGGGGATGATGAAGTTCTAGTAGCAGGGTTTTGTAAATACCATTTTTCGGTGAGTACGAGTTTTGCTAATATAACCAAGAATGCAAGTAATGGTATGAACATTAGATGGAAAAAAATTTGGAAGTTGAAAGTTCAGGGGCGTGTGTGGTGCTTCAATTGGACTCTTGCTCACGATCGGATTGCGTCTAATTTGTTGTTGAGTACTAAAGGTCTTGGTAGTGCTAACTACCAATTATGTGGTTGTGTTATGGAAAATGCTCTTCATGCCTTGAGGGATTGCAGAGTTGCAAGGCATATTTAGGCAAACAAAGTTCCTAGCAGTATCAGCAAGGAATTCTATAGTGTGAACCTTCTGGGTTGGATTAATTGTATTATAAATGCAAGCACTAGTTGGGCTAGCTACTGGGTCATAGGGTGTCATATCTTTGGAATTTGAGGAATAAAGAATGTCATGATGTCGAGTATAATAGCCTGCCTGAGCCAAATTTGTCAGCGAAGAGTCCATGATTATATGAATGCTTCGAAGATTCAGCAGGTAATGATTCATCGTGAGCGTAGTATGATTAGTGTGATCTGGAGACCACAAATATGTGGTGGGTCAAGCTCAACACTGATGGTGCAAGGGTAAATAATGCAGTTGCAGGTTGTGGTGGTATAGTTAGGAACAATCGTGGTGTTTGCTTGAGAGGTTTCGCTAAGTACTTGGGTCTATGTAGTGTTATTAAGGCGGAGTTGTGGGGTGTGTTTGAATGTCTTAAAATTATTCAAGAGTTACGATGCTCAAAAGTTGAAATTAATGTGGATTCTAGTGTGGTTGCTGACATGATCAATTTGGGTATAGCAACTACTATGGATAGAGTAGTAATTGTGAAGCAGAAAAGTAATCTAATGTTGTGCATTGGAGATGTGAGAGTTTCACATTGTTACCGAGAAGCCAATTTTTGTGCGGACGCATTAGCAAATTTTGGAGCTACTAGCGGTGGTGTTCTTTTGTTTAAGGAAGATTTTCCTATGTTTATTTCTCAACTGCTTTCTAGAGACACATTAGGTGTCCCAATTTCGAGGTTATCATCGCTGTAATTTTTTCGTTGGGGCCTTTGGCCCTGCATTTCACCAAAAATAAAAGTATAATTGAAAATTAAATAATATTTTAAAAAACATATAAAAATATAAATTTATAATTTATAATTAAAATAATTTATTTTAAATTTCAACAATTAAATAAATATTTTTTTATTTTTTATATTCAAATATTTAATTTTGACTCATAAACATAAGTTATTAAAACACTTATGAACAAGATCTTAATAATAACAATTGCGCAATCAATACCCGATATTAGGAAGAAAAGATCTACATTAGATATGGTTAATTAAAGAGTTAAATATGTTTTAAGTCCCTATAGATATGCGACCCTGCAATTTTGGTCTCTCAAAAATTTTCCTTCGAATACTGGTCCTCGCAAAATTATTATGCACGTAGTTTTAGTCATTGATGTTAACTCGATGTGCATTTTTGAATGATTAGTTTTCAGACATGTGTAGAATGTTATAAAAAGTTCCTTGAAAAAAAAGGAACTCAAAATTTGATTTCTAAATTGAAATTTTCATTGCTTTTATCAATATCTTATGAAATTTGAAAAATTCATATTTAATTCTTCTCATTTTAAAAAAATTTAAAATTTAATAAATGGATATTTTATAGTATTCTGAACGCACATGAAAAGAATTATTCAAAAAATTAAAAATTTAAGAGTAATTAAACTATTTTAAAATTTTTAAAAAATAACAGAGACTAAAACTGCATGAATAAAAAACTTACGAGGACTATTATTCAAAGAAAAATTTTAGAGGGACAAAAATGACAGGTCTCATATTTATAGTGAATAAAAACGTATTTAACTCTTAATTAAAAAGAAGGTAAAAAAGACAAAAAATTATGGAAAAATGATAGAAATGATTAAAAAATAAATAAAAGATGATCTCTGTCTATGATTTTAAAGAAAAGATATATTTGAAATAAAAATCAAGTCCTAAAAACTAAGGATATGACAAAAATATATGAGAAAATTGATAGAAAAAAAAGTGGTCCTTCCTATGTTTTATTTTCAAAATGGAGGAAAAGAATCTTTGCAAGACCCACGACATGTTTTTCTGTTTTTTCTCAAACTTATGTATTATGAAACACAAAACATAGAAGAAAATTGGTGTGTTTCCTTACTCGTGCGGCACTTTTCCAATGGAGTGTAATCTACACCTTAGCAAAGATATTTTAAACCGGTTTTAAAGGTTTATTTTTAACATCATTTTTCAATAAACTCTTTTCAATTCAATTTTATAAGGTCTTTAAGAATATTTATAGAAATAACTTACATTAAATTTATATAATGTTTCTCTTTCTTCTCTTTTCGAATGTATATATAATTTTTACGGTATATAAGTACTTGTGTAAAATACACTTTTTAAATAAACCTTTACTCAAACTATTTATCCAAATACCTCTTATAAATCTCAAACTAATGGTGTATTTCAAACATCTTTTACAAATTTTAAGATTCAAATAAATACTAATGAATATGATAGAGTACTTGAGGGCGGTAAGAATATCAATAGATTAAAAGTCTAGCACATCATAAAAATATCAAATTAATCACGTGATTATAATTATTTCACAAAATAATATATTTGTAAGGTATTTTTCATCTCACAACATTTTTTTAAAAATAATTATAAGTTTTTTCATCTCGCAATAGATGGAGAGAAATTTAAATTTTTTTAAAAGAAAGTTGTTAGGTGAAAAACAACTTGCAAATGTGTTTAAAAAAATGGAGAGAAATTCAAAGCATGCAATTACTGATGTGTCAGGGGTGGCAAGTGACCTTTACTGACACATACTAGAAGAAAAGTTGCGGGGTGGTCTACACTTCGCAAGTCCCAAAAGAAAGAAAGTTGTGGATTGATTTTCACCTCGCTAGATTCTTTTATATATGCATGCTTCAGTTTCCTTTTTCTCCATTCCAGAATCATCTTTCAATCTCTATTTCTCTTCCTCTTCGGCTTTTCAATGAATGTTGTGTTGTTAATGTTGTTGCTGAGTTAATTATAATGTATGTAGATTGTTTGAAGTGCAATTTAAATTATTCAATATTTTTTGAATTGTATGCATCTCGTAATTCATCTATCGCTCTTTAACACATAAAACTTGCTTTACTACCTCAAGTTCTAAGCAACGGTCATTCTCTTTTAGTTTATATTGCAAAACATCAAATTTGTTGAGAAATTCTTAATCATCTTCATCGATGTCATCATAATAATCATCATTGTAGATTAAAACAATGATGATGACAGCGGGATGATGATTATGAAATAGTCAACATATTGATGTTTTGAAAAAATAAACTAGGAATGAATCGTTGTTGTAAAGAACTTGAGGCATTGAACCAAATACTATGTGTTAAATAGCAAGAGATGATTTACTATTTGAATGAAATTTGAAAAACTGTGGTTCATTTAAGTTGTTTTTCAAGAATAACTTAATTTATTAAATTATTATCTGTTACATCATTTTTAATGGTTGTATATATTTAGTGAGGTGTAGGGAAAAACAAACTATCTACATATTATATAATAAATTCATGGTGAAATGTTAATTATATTCTAAATAAATTTCTTGTTAGATTTCGAACCACTGACCTAAATATATATCACAATAGTTGTGTAATATAATTGTTGTGATGGGTAGAATGTTACTTAACTTTTCACCACGGTCGCACAATTGTGGTGATAAGCGCCATACATACAAGATATACTAGTATTCTTTGCGTCACTAATATTAGCAAACAATCTCTTGAAACTTGAAATTATTGGTATGTATCACATCAACTTGGAAGAAATACCCTCGCTAGTTACACCATCATCATCATCATCAACACCATTGTCCTTCTGCTCGACCTATTTAAGGCTTCAAAAACTATTGTAATAACTTAAACCCGACTTATTTAATTAAATAGGCTTTTAAAAAAAAGCTTAAACCAGACCTTTTTATTAAATAGACTCGACCTGGTCTGACCTTAAATAAATTAGGTTATAGACCCGTATAGACTGATCTGACCTATTGTCATCCATATTCATCACTTAAGATGTTAAGACATACTTCAATAATTACTTTATTTAACTTATTGGAGAGTTCGGGAATAATGAGAATGTCAATGGACTAAATGTCTTGACATACTTCAATAATTACTTTATTTAACACATTAATATTTATATTTAGCTATTTAACAAATAAACTCTCTTTTATATATATATATATATATATATATATATATATATATATATATATATATATATATATATATATATATATATTACTTTATATATTACTCCCTTCGTTTTTTATTATAAATCATTTTGAAAATAAATTTTGTACCACAATATAAGTCTTTTTACAATTTCAATGAATAATTAATGATATTTTTTCTATTATAGCTTTAAATATTTATTATTCTTTCTCTTTTCTATTATGTAATTCGTCTTCCATATATTATTAATGAAAGACAATTTTATAAAAAATTTCAAAATTTCTCATTTTCATACAACAATTATTTTTAATTTTTTAATATGTGTGAAAAATTCAAAACGACTTATAATAAAAAACGGAGGGAGTATCGTATATAATTGAACTAATTATTCTAGCTATGGACTAAATGTCTAGAATCTTGACAACACATTAATATTTATATTTAGCTATTTAACAAATAAACTCTTCTATTTTTTATATATTACTATGCATTTTAGTTAACTAATAATTGTAGCTAAACTAGTGGTGAAAAAACGAGCATTGTAATTGATTGCAATTGATAATTTATGAACGCCAAGTCTTTAGAGATAAGATATGTAGGCAAGCATTTAACATCCACATATATTGTCATGATAAAATAGAAAGGACACCAGCTTATCAAAAGAAAAAGCACAATAATGAAAAGCAGCAACTAGGGTTGGCTATATATGTTTACTCGCTAACCATTCATTTATGCGTACTCTTCTGTTTGAAAGGAACATGCAAATGCATGAAAGAAACAGGAGGAACGTAGACCACTTTGATCCTAGCTTTTAGGACAGCCAATAAGCCATTACATATTATTGGCTATTTTTCCTTTTTGTTATGAATCAACTTTATCAGAAGACACCATTTATTGGTCGATTTGATGACCCCTTAGGGATAACTGTTTATCTTCATGCAAATACTTGGTCATGGATAATTGTATCCAACGAGTTTTCTGTTAGATTAGCATATATAACTTTGTTAGCTAGGTCACTGATCAAGTCGTTTCGGTCTAAATGGAAGGCTTTAATGGTATGTTTGGTTGGTGTGAAAGATGGTGAAAAAAAGTTTAAGGAGAGAAAACTTAAATTTCAAAATCTTTTCAGTGTTTATTTTCTAAAAAAGAAAGAGAAAGAAATAAATATTTTAATGAGACACACTTTAAAAATGTTTCTAGTCATAAATATGACAACTAATAAAAAATTTATGATGAGAGGTAATTTCTCTCTAATTCTTACTCTCCCTCCAATCAGGGACGGAGCCATGTACACCATTAATGAAAAGTAGTAGTTAAAATAGTATGACACGATCAATTAATTGAATTATTATTATTCATACATATGAATATATTATTAAAAATTAGATACAAAATTATATGATATGTAAATAATTTAGATTTTGTTCGATGTGATTATAATTTTTTATTTACTTTAAAAGTTAATTATAAAACAAAAATATATTGAGCTAAATTATAATATATTTGATTTTTTAAAAATTTCAAGATAGTTTTGACTAAAACTTCAAAAGAATATATATGTTTCATATATTTTTATTTTAAAACTAAAACGTTAGGACCAAATATCTCATACAACTATTAATATTATCGTTAATTAATCATATATTTATACTTTAAAAATAATTATATACATTTTATGTTATAATAATATATTGCCCTGGCAACTTAAATTTTTGGCTTTGTCCCTAACTCCAATCATCACTTTTTTCCTTAAAAGGAAGAATTAAAGATTTTCAATTTCAATTATAAAAAGGCTTGAAAAATAATCGAGACAACGAGAAATTACAAATCAATTACAATTACGAATGATAGAACAAATGACATTTGCTAAATTCGTAAAAATTATAATTAAGGTGGATAATATCTCCAATAAATAATCATTTTCAAACCATATTCTTAATACTCCTAGTGACATCAAGCATGTTCCAACCATCATTGAGGAAAATTATACCATTCCTTAAATTCCAAAGGTAACAAATTGCCAACCAAATGCGACCTTCTTTGCCTTCTCTTACCTTTTTAAAGAATGTCACCGCAAAAAACTACCTTTGAAACCTCCTCTCGATAGCTCCGATAGCCCAATCCAATATGTTATCTCCCTCCACACCAACAAAGCAACACCACAATACAAAATGGTGTGTTCCAATGTTTCATCAAACAAATTTCAAAAAACACAACTTTGAAAATCCAAAGGAATATTAACACCTCTGCATTTGAGAAGGTCCTTTGTCAGAAGCCTATTAATGAAACAATACCAACCGAAAGTTTTAACTTAAAAAGGCACAACATTCTTCCACACTAAAAACAAAGCCCTGTCGAAAATATTAGGTGGACCAAAAGGAATAAAATTTTCGACCAGCATCCTGTAGCAAGTGCTAACAGAAAAATACCATTATGTTCTTTGGCTGAAATAATTGAATAGGCACGACCAAAAAAGCTACCTGCAACCGATAGGTTTAAACGCAGTTGCCGAAGGCTGGACGCGACAGCAAGGAAAACCATCATAGAGTGAGGAATAGCGAGATCGCTCTGTTGCCATAAGTTGTCTACACATCCCCCATGTAACGCCCAGTTTTAATTAATATTATATTATATTACTATTTTCGAATTACCGATTGATATTTATTTTGCGACGAGAATATTTATATTAATCGATATATCTATTAATATATTTGGCGACGTTTCGTTTGTTTGGTCTGGTTTTTTATTCCGTTCGGTTCGGTAAAATATTATTCGGATCCGATATTTAATTCCCCGAAATTATTTTAATTAATTGAGATAATAATATTATTGGATATTATTCGTGTGTTAATTAATAAAAATAAGTTAGGGGTTTGAGGAGTAATTGTGTAGAAATGGGGTTTACACCCTTGTTGCTAGTAAGAATACTTATAAAACCAATTTTCCTCATTTTCTTTCCATTCATAAAAACACTTCTCTTTGTTTTCTTTTTGTAACACCCCAATATTAACCAAAGTTTAATATGCTAAAAACAAATTAATTAAAAATTTCATAATTTAAATACTGAGGCGTCACACCTTCAAAACCAAATCACTTTAAACAATTCACTTTAAAGTATAAATCTCAGATACATAGCCTCGTCGCAAATCATAAATTGATTCATAAAAATAAAACATCTCCTTTATTAAACTTCCTCATCAAAATCATGTTTTCATAAATTATGATTCTTATTTACAAAGGAAAACAACAAAAGAACAACAACAAGACAAAATAATAATTCCCCCCGAGTGCTACGTATCAGAGCGACACCGACTCGACTAATAGCAGCTATAAACTCCGTCTTCATAACCTGCACGTTACCAATATAAAGGTAACGGCGAAACAAGTAAAGGGTGAGATACTCCAAAACATATAATTAAAGGCATGATAAGTATATATATAGTTTTGGAATTATAAAAGATATAGGTTAGTGAGTGCCTTCCAACACCTATCTAAATCTCACTTACTTTGATCGCCATTCTAATGTGTATAATCTACACTTTGTCTCCATAACCTTATTGACATAAAACGTCACACCACATAAACGTTCCTCACCACGAAATTGTCACAAGTTAATACTTCACTAATCAATACGGAAATCATAAACAACACATCAACCAACAACATCAAACAATGTTAATACATAAGCAACATCAATAGAATCATCACAAATTGGCTAAAGCCCATCGTCGCTTTTTGGCATAAAAGCCCATCGTCGCAAACATCATCACATCATATTTGTATTAAGCATTTCATCTAAATTAAATCGTCACAAAGTTCATCATTTATATTCATCGCCTAGTTATCATGAAATTATCAAGTTATATTCATTTCATGTTTATCATAAAGATCCTCACCAAACAAAACATCATATATCATCGCAATTTAACATCGTCAATTTAATTAAAACCCAACGCCAAACAACTCAAACATAAACATAATCGACTCCATGAGACACGACTATGTTATGCATGTGGTACCCATCGCTTTGTCCATAAATAGGAACACTTGGCATAAAAGTCTCGTCGCTTGGCATAAAAGCCTCGTCGCTTGGCATAAAAGCCCATCGTCGCCAATGCAATATATGTGACTCGACAATAAAACAACACAACACAAAAACATCGTCGTCGCTCATCAAAATTGGCATAAAGCCCACATCGCCATAATTCATCCAAAACAAGATAAATATATATATATATCATCGCCTCATATTTGCATTATGCAAAACATCACCAATAATTCATTATCATCAAAAATCATGCATTCACAAATCGGAAGCATTTATTAACAACATCAATATAATCATCACATCATCATGTACAAAGACATATAACCTCGCATCGCATAATCAACAAGTATTCCTTAGTAACTACATCGTCGCAAACATTATGTTTATTCACACCGCATCATTATCAATTAATTTACCAAATTCCAAAAACGGAAAAATAGTCAAAACATCAATAATCGTCGCGAAAGTCATTCTTAATAACCGGCATTAATCAAAATCATCAACATCGAAATCAGATTGTCCATACGTGCCTTAAATCCACTAAAACACAATCTGATTCAATTTAACCGCAAATTGGCCTATTGCGGGTCATCTCGTAAAAACTCGTAATTTCTAAAAACTAACCTCACCACTACGTTCTACACGTCAAACTTAGCTGGCACGTCAATTTTCGTTGAATTCGGAGCAACTTGCTCCGTCGTCGAATTTATCGAAATTAGAAAATTGGAACATAATCGGGGCAAAAGAAGTGCAAAAATCAGAATATGGGAGGCTACAGATACATCAACACGGGCCCCCGTGTTAATTAACACGGCCCGTGTTGAAAAGCCACTAGAAAGCACAAAAAAACACCAAGTCAGTGAATCAACACGTGCACCCGTGTTCATCAACACGGCCCGTGTTGATTGGCCTGGCAGCACATATCCCTTCTTCAAGAGGTCAACACGGGCACCCATGTTAATCAACACGGCCCGTGTTGATGGCTGCGTTTGAAAACTCCATTTTTAACATTCCCAACTTCACTTTTACCATTCCCATTGATTCTAATCATCATCAACCTCATAATCCCTACTCCTATTCCAACTCTTCTAATCTATTTCACTTAAACAATCAACCAAAACCCTATAAATCAACTTATTAACTTTTCCCCCAAATCCAAAACATAAACATCAAAACCTAACAATATGAGATGGAGAATCAAACCCCTTACCTCTAGCTTGGATGATTCTACAAGACTCCACTTTCAAGCTCTTGCTCTTCTCTTGTTCTTCTCTAGCTCTTCTTCTCCCAAAACCCTTACTTTTCTCTCCATGCCTCTATGTTTTCTTGGTGTAGGAAATGGAAGGAAAAGGGAAAGAAAATGGTTTTATAACTTATGTTTTCTTACTAGCTTCCAAGTTTCTGTGTTTGGCTTTGAGTTTTGAATGGAAGGAAAATGAGGAGAAATGGTTTATAATGTGTTCCTTACTAGCAACAAGGGTGAAAACCCAATTCTCATCAATTAATCCTCACACCCCTCATCTATTCTTATAAATTAACACACTAATAATATCTACCAATATTATTAATTCAATCAATTAAAATAATTCCGGGGAATTAAATATCGGATCCGAATAATATTTTACCGGATCGAACGGAATGTCGCCAAATATATTATCATATATATCGATTAATATAAATGTTCTCGTCGCAAAATAAATATCAACCGGTAATTCAAAAATATTAATATAATATAATATTAATTAAAACGGGCGGGGCGTTACAACTCTCCCCCCATTTATAAACTTTTCGTCCTCGAAATTTCGACCAAAACGAACAAATCGGGACATGCCTACGCATTCGCCCACTAAATCCTTGCGTCAATTAAACAACATACAAAAATACACCAAACACAAGGGTATCTCCCTAACCATAACGTCCAAACAAGAACAACCGTGCCGAGATGCAAAGCCCATACAATGCACTCGACAACCAACTAACACCCAACAACTAAACATGTCGCAGGCACACCGGTTCACTCGAGAACCAAACAAACAAGATTGGTACCATCCTAACGTCTCGATCATGGAATTAGTCACACACTCGAACCGACGCCTCGGAAACGAGTCACCAAAGATAGGAACATAAAGTCCTACGACACAACACTGACACCATCGCTAAAACGAAAACAACAAAATGGTTATACAAACCAAAACTGAATCAATCAGAATACGATAGTACCACACGTGCTACGCAAACACAAAAAAGATGCCTTCATTCACGCATAAGTACGAACTCAAGAATTACACTTGCAGTTATCGCTTTCATTCCAGAAAATCACAAGGTTACTTCGTCCTTGTAGATTACCAACACACAACCCTTGAACAATAACAAGCTACTCAAACCTAACCGAACTGCGATACACCACTCATTCTAGGGCTATACTGACGGCTTGCGACTATAACTCACTAGCCCAAATCCAACAATCTCGCATACTCGCTAAAACTCAATGCTCGATATCTAAACCATGATGCGTCACTTTTATGCATAAGATGTCAACCGTAAAACAACTTGGTTAATCCTCAACTTCACAATTACTCAGAATGGATACGTTCAAAGCGTACACCCATCAAGACACCTCGCAACATCAGCTTCATCAACTCGAAGAATCACTCTTTCATTCTCGATTGATCAACGTCCATTGGTCCTCTAAATACATGACATAGTTCGACCTTTTCAAGTTCTGTCCAAATATTCACTTGTGAAACTTCAACGTATACACTCGACTTCAATGAAGTCTTCCCTTATAACAATTCAATTCCCAAAGTATATATAAGTAATCACTATCCTCGTACTGTCGCAACGATCAATACACAGGCTTCTTCTTCGAAACACCTTTCACAACTTTCAATCTTCCAAAGTGGCAATTCAAACCAAAACACTCTCTCAAGAACTCAACCCATCAACGTCGTCTCATACTCCTGACTTACAACACAGGTTGGACTTAGAACCATAACGTCAATTTCTATGGAATCCAATCATGAACACCGTCGCGACCGACTTAAGTCACAATAGCACACATTCCTCTCTAAAACATCAATCATCTTTAAGTACCTGTGGTTACCAAACCATCACCAAATTCCTTACCGTCAAGACTTATTTTAGTCGTAATCTAATAATCCACCGCGACCATTAGTATCTGACGAAATCCATATGTTAGTAGTGAACAAATCCTTAATAAACTTCTGAGCTTAATCTCAACAAGCGTCTCAAAACAAACATGCAACATTCTTCAAAATAATAAATCCCAAATCAGATATTCTTGGGTTATCTGCGATATCAACATACTAAACTCATCACCAGACAAAGTATCTTTATAGATCGCACTCAAACTTTGAATTTTCTTCAACAATTCCAATCTTCTCGCCGTTAATATCTGCACCTTTAAGATTTCAAATGCTCACAACCGCATCAAACTCTAACTCACGTGTCCGACAATTTTCCTTAAGAAAATCAAATCGTTCCAAGGTAGTAATACACTTTTCCAACTCTACGTCAAAATACATCTTAAGTCCAAAATGAAATATCACAGTACGCCGCACAAGGTCCTCCAGTACAAAACAAAACCAAAATCAAGGCATTCCCTAAACTTTTCACCGGCTCAAACAAATTCGCTTCCCATTGCGAAGTCCTAATAATAACTCGACGATCTCAATTCAAAGTACCCACGATCAATGCCAACTTATAAAAAGATCTTCCATCAAACTCACAAAGCTAACCATCCAAAACAAAGGAACTTCTAAGCTCTGAAATACCTCTTGAGGTCTCCTACAAGATACAAAATAAATCTTCGCGGAGCTGTCCATAATATCACCGTCTAAGTCGCTTACTTAAGACACTCACGTCCAACAGTTCCAAAACTCCTTCTTTAGAGTACTCGACATGCACCGATCTAACTTCACTACTGATAACGCAACGCTTGGATGCTTGCCACAATTCCTTAACTTGATGTGAACCAAATAATATCCATGAACACGAAACAACTCTTACAGCTACTCATGAGAGTACTGTCTGAACACTCCAAAATCACACCTGACACATCAGTCACACTAATGACATCAACAAACACTCGCCAGGACCATACGCTACTTTGAAAAGCATTGTCTAAACATCTTCAGTTCTCACACTAACCCGTAGACAACCAGACTTTACATCGGTTCCACTAAACATAAAAGCTCCAAATGACTGATCTATCCAACATCAGTCCTTGGAAGTAGATACTTGTCCTCAACATCCACTTCGTTCCTTTGCCTGAAACGACACATCAACTTAAGCGACCTTCGTTCTTCTCGAGCAACACAACGATAGCACTCCACGGTGACCCGCTCGAATAAACAACCTCTGCTTAAACCAATCCTCAAGTTGACTCTTCAACTCTAACTCAGAAACAAACATCCCTTTAGAATACTTCGAATCACAACTAGTTCCAGAAACTAAATCCATCAAAACTTCACCTCGCACTACTGCGGTAATTCACTCCCATCTCCACCAAAAGGCTTTGGAAGAATCACAACAAGAAGCTCACTTGCCAAAATCTTGTTTCTCACCAAAATCCAAATTCGCCCACAACTCAAGTAACCAGACACCACCTTGTGCCAACACATCTGCCTCATACACTATAAAGCTGGCAAGACAAGTCTATCCCAACCAACACAAATCCCGACTACTATCAACAAGAGATTAAGGGTGATCAGTTCCTCAATTTGTCAATAGACAGTCGACAATCATGATGGTGACATAAACCATCTTTACCCAACTACAACAGCGTCTTCAAACTTACTCTTCAAGTTAGCAAGGCGTAACCCTGCTTGAGGCTCCATCTCTATGCCACAAGCGCCACCAAGAAGTAAAACTTCTCCCCCACCTATTTCAAACTCATCTCTGCAGACTAACAAATAGAAACGAGCAATTGTTTCACACACATACATACTGGTTTAAACACATAAATAACCTGGCCGACAGACCGACCTGCTCTGATACCACTAATGTAACACCCCAATATTAACCAAAGTTTAATATGCTAAAAACAGATTAATTAAAAATTTCATAATTTAAATACTGAGGCGTCACACCTTCAAAATCAAATCACTTTAAAGTATAAATCTCGAATACATAGCCTCGTCGCAAATCATAAATTGATTCATAAAAATAAAACATCTCCTTTATTAAACTTCCTCATCAAAATCATGTTTTCATAAATTATGATTCTTATTTACAAAGGAAAACAACAAAATAACAACAACAAGATAACATAATAATTCCCCCCGAGTGCTATGTATTAGAGCGACACCAACTCGACTAATAGCAGCTATAAACTCCGTCTTCATAACCTGCACGTTACCAATATAAAGGTAACGGCGAAACAAGTAAAGGGTGAGCTCCAAAACATATAATTAAAGGCATGATAAGTATATATATAGTTTTGGAATTATAAAAGATATAGGTTAGTGAGTGCCTTCCAACACCTATCTAAATCTCACTTACTTTGATCGTCATTCTAATGTGTATAATCTACACTTTGTCTCCATAACTTATTGACATAAAACGTCACACCACATAAATGTTCCTCACCACGAAATCGTCACAAGTTAATACTTCACTAATCAATACGGAAATCATAAATACACATCAACCAACAATATCAAACAATGTTAATACATAAGCAACATCAATAGAATAATCACAAATTGGCTAAATCCCATCGTCGCTTTTTGGCATAAAAGCACATCGTCGCAAACATCATCACATCATATTTGTATTAAGCATTTCATCTAAATTAAATCGTCACAAAGTTCATCATTTATATTCATCGCCTAGTTATCATGAAATTATCAAGTTATATTCATTTCATGTTTATCATAAAGATCCTCACCAAACAAAACATCATATATCATCGCAATTTAACATCGTCAATTTAATTAAAACCCAACGCCAAACAACTCAAACATAAACATAATCGACTCCATGAGACACGACTATGTTATGCATGTGGTACCCATCGCTTTGTCCATAAATAGGAACACTTGGCATAAAAGTCTCGTCGCTTGGCATAAAAGCCTCGTCGCTTGGCATAAAAGCCCATCGTCGCCAATGCAATATATGTGACTCGACAATAAAACAACACAACACAAAAACATCGTCGTCGCTCATCAAAATTGGCATAAAGCCCACATCGCCATAATTCATCCAAAACAAGATAAATATATATATATATCATCGCCTCATATTTGCATTATGCAAAACATCACCAATAATTCATTATCATCAAAAATCATGCATTCACAAATCGGAAGCATTTATTAACAACATCAATATAATCATCACATCATCATGTACAAAGACATATAACCTCGCATCGCATAATCAACAAGTATTCCTTAGTAACTACATCGTCGCAAACATTATGTTTATTCACACCGCATCATTATCAATTAATTTACCAAATTCCAAAAACGGAAAAATAGTCAAAACATCAATAATCGTCGTGAAAGTCATTCTTAATAACCGGCATTAATCAAAATCATCAACATCGAAATCGGATTGTCCATACGTGCCTTAAATCCACTAAAACACAATCCGATTCAATTTAACCGCAAATTGGCCTATTTTGGGTCATCTCGTAAAAACTCGTAATTTCTAAAAACTAACCTCACCACAACGTTTTACACGTCAAACTTAGCTAGCACGTCAATTTTTGTTGAATACGGAGCAACTTGCTCTGTCGTCAAATTTACCAAAATCAGAAAACCGGAACATAATCGGGGCAAAAGAAGTGCAAAAATCAAAATATGGGAGGCTACAGATACATCAACACGGGCCCCCGTGTTAATCAACACGGCCCGTGTTGAAAAGCCACTAGAAAGCACAAAAAAACACCAAGTCAGTGAATCAACACGGGCACCCGTGTTCATCAACACGGCCCATGTTGATTGGCCTGGCAGCACATATCCCTTCTTCAAGAGGTCAACACGGGCACCCGTGTTAATCAACACGGCCCGTGTTGATGGCTGCGTGTGAAAACTCCATTTTTAACATTCCCAACTTCACTTTTACCACTCCTATTGATTCTAATCATCATCAACCTCATAATCCCTACTCCTATTCCAACTCTTCTAATCTATTTCACTTAAACAATCAACCAAAACCCTATAACAACTTATCAACTTTTCCCCCAAATCCAAAACATAAACATCAAAACCTAACAATATGAGATGGAGAATCAAACCCCTTACCTCTAGCTTGGATGATTCTACAAGACTCCATCTTCAAGCTCTTGCTCTCCTCTTGTGCTTCTCTAGCTCTTCTTCTCCCAAAACCCTTACTTTTCTCTTCATGCCTCTATGTTTTTTTGGTGTAGGAAATGGAAGGAAAAGGGAAAGAAAATGGTTTTATAACTTATGTTTTCTTACTAGCTTCCAAGTTTCTATGTTTGGTTTTGTGTTTTGAATGAAAGGAATATGAGGAGAAATGGTTTATAATGTGTTTCTTACTAGCAACAAGGGTGAAAACCCAATTCTCATCAATTAATTCTCACCCCCATCTATTCTTATAAATTAACACACTAATAATATCTACCAATATTATTAATTCAATCAATTAAAATAATTCCGGGGAATTAAATATCGGATCCGAATAATATATTACCGGACCGAACGGAATGTCGCCAAATATATTATCATATATATCGATTAATATAAATATTCTCATCGCAAAATAATATCAATCGGTAATTCAAAAATATTAATATAATATAATATTAATTAAAAACGGGCGTTACACTTTCCATTTACTACTCAAAAGCCAACTTAGTAACCTTGGGAGAAAGATAGGGTTTTGGAAGGAGAAGAGAAGAGCAAGAGCAAGAGCTTGAGGTTTGGAGTGGTTGAATCTTCATGAATCATCCAAGCATTTGAGGTAAGGGGTTTGATTTCTTCATCTCATATAGTTAGGGTTTTTGGTTGATATAGTTTGGATTTGGGGAAAAATTGATAGGTTGATTTATGAGTTTGGTTGGTGGATTGTTGAAACAGTTTAGAAAGGTTGAGTTAGGAGTATGGATTATTGGGTGTTTCCTTGTTAATTTATAGGTACTAGAAGTATGAAATGAAAATGGAAAAAACTGTGAAAAAACCAGAAAAAGAATAACAATGTCTGTTAGAAAAACTAGTTGCAGGGAAGAAGAATTATGGGAGATGTTACAAAGGGGGAGGCGCCCACCTCTGGCTATGGGGCGGCCGTCCACCTTCATGAGGCCCTCTCCTCCATTCATAAACAAGGAGTGGGACGTGCGTCCCACATTGCAAGGGAGAGATACCATTTTTCTTGTTGTTATGCGTTTCTGTGGGTTACGTTTCTGTTTTTCTACAGAATTTATTTTTCTGCATAATTTTTCCTACTTCTGTTTCTGTCTAAATTCTAAATTCAACATACCACAAGTTAGTGCTAATAAAATATAATTAGGACATAAGTTATCCGAATAAATTTGGATATGTCCCGATTTTCCGATTCCGGTAAATTCGACGACGGCGCAAGTTGCTCCGAATTCAACGAAAATTGACGTGCTAGCTAAGTTCGACGTGTAGAACGTAGTGGTGAGGTTAGTTTTTAGAAATTACGAGTTTTCACGAAACGACCAGAAATAGGCTTAATTACAGTTAAATTGAATCGGATTGCGTTTTAGTCAATTTAAGACACGTTTGGACAATCCGATTGCGATGTTGGCGATTATGATTAATGCCGGTTATTAGGAATGGCTTTCGCGACGATTATAGGTGTTTGACTATTTTTCCGTATTTGGAATTTATTGAATGAATTGATAATGATGTGGTGTGATTAAATAGGATGTTTGCGACGATGTATTTATTAATGAATACTTGATGATATGCGATGCGATGATATATGTCTTTGTACGTGATGATGTGATGAATTATTGGCGATGATATATTTATCTTGATGTAGATAAATAATGGCGATGTGGGCTTTATGCCAATTTTGATGAGCGATGATGATGTTTTTGTGTTGTGTTGTTTTATTGTCGAGTCACATACATTGCATTGGCGACGATGGGCTTTTATGCCAAGCGACGAGGCTTTTATGCCAAGCGACGAGGATTTTATGCCAATTGTTCCTAATTATGGACAAAGCGACGAGTACCACATGCATAACATAGTCGTGTCTCATGGAGTCGGTTATGTTTATGTTTGAGTTATTTGGCGTTGGGTTTTTAATTGATGGATGATGTTGAATTAAGATGATATATGATGCTTTGTTTGGTGATGATCTTTATGATGAACATGAAATGAATATGACTTGGTAATTTCATGATAACTATGCGATGAATGTAAATGATGAGTTTTGCGATGATTTAACCTTGATGAAATGCTTAATGCAACTATGATGTGATGATGTTTGTGACGATGAGCTTTAGCCAATTTGTGATGGTTTTATTTATGTTGCTTATGTCATTAGAATTGTTTGACGTTGTTGTGATGATTTATGTCGATGAGGTTATGGCGATATAGTGTAGATTATACACATTAGAATGACGATTGGAGTAAGTGAGTTTTGGTTATGCGTTGGTATGCTTTTTTTTAATCTATATCCTTTATGATTCCAAATACTATATATATATATATATATATATATATATATATATATATATATATATATATATATATATATATATATTATCATGCCTTTAATTATATTTTTGGAGTATCTCACCCTTTACATTGTTTTTACCTTTATATTGGTAACGTGCAGGTTATGAAGACGGAGTTTATAGTGCTTTTAGTCGAGTCGGTGTCGCTACGTAGCACTGGGGAATAATTATGTTGTCTTGTTGTTGTTCTTTTGTTGTTTTTCCTTTTGTAATAAGAATCATACTTTATAAAAATATGATTGGTTAAGGAAGTCTAATAAAGAAGATGTTTTGATTTTTATGAATCAATTTATGTTTTCCGACGATGCTATGTATCCGAGATTTATACTTTAAAACAAACTGTTTAAAGTGACTTGGTTTTGAAGGTGTGTGCCTCAGTATTGAATTTATGAAATTTTAATTTACTCTGATTTTTGCATATAAAACCTTGGGTAATATTGGGGTGTTACACCCCATACCCGCAATAGAAATAAACTGGAGCCGAGAGGAATAGTACAACTGCATAAATAAAATTTAAGCTTCCATCATTCATCTATCTAGAATGCCAAAAATTTATAGTGTAGCCATTGTTAATATTAAACTTGCAGTTATACAAGAAAATGTTGTTGACCACATTCTTGTTAAGAGAAATAATGTCTGACCACCACGAAGAGTGAGAATAACTCGCTTTTTTGAAGCACTCTCCATTCACCACTCGAAGACAAATATCCTCATATCTAGCTTTCAAAATAGAAAACCACAACGAATATGAACTTACCAATATCCTCCATCTCCATTTTAAAGAATATCTGAATTGAAAACCTTTATCCTTTTGATTCCAAGCCCACCGATATCATTTGGCTTACACACATCCTTCCAACTAACCCAATGAATTTTCCTCCTACTTTTAGTTCCTCCTCAAAAAAAGTTGCTTTGAATTTTTGTAATCTCTATAGCAATCTTTACTGTTATTTTGTAGTAATCTTTTCCAGTAAAAATATATCATTCAATCATTTCATATAAATAATTTAAAATTTCAGTTTAACTTAACAAAATTAATAGTCGTGATTAATCCACGATATAAAATTAATTTACACTATTGATTCATTATATTTTTTCTTAAACTTTATCCCCACAATATATCTTTAATAACCCAACTTTAGCGGAGGTTATTTTGTACTCCCTCCATCTTATAATAAATATCCTATTTGAGTAATGCGCAGTTTTAAAAAAAAATGATTGGATGTATTGGTTTTAGTAAAAAAGTTAATGTCATTTACTAAAATACTCCAATTAATTATAATTAATAAAATAATTGAATAAAGTGAAAGTTATAAATAAGAGTATAGTAATAAAAAAAATAATGATTGATACATTGAAATTGTAAGTGGAAAATTAATTTGTGACAATGAAAAAGTGCAAATTGTTTAAATATTAAATTAGAATATTATATTTGATTTGATTTAATATTTATATATAATCTAAGTTGTGTAGTCCTAGCCTGTATCATTATTTGTATAATTCAATAATACAAATCCGTATTTCCTTTATGATTCTCTATTTCTCTCCTCACTAAAAGTGCTTCACGCACTAACAAATTGGTATCCGGAGCTTCTGGTTATTGTTCTTGATCAAGTTTTCAAGAATTTCACGTTAGAGATCGTGTTTCTAGGGAAAGTGAATCAACGACTGCAAATATATCTAGTGATAAGGGCATTCCAAATTCTCTTCCAATGCTTGACGGCAAGAATTGGATTCGATAGAAAAAAACAGATGCAATTCTTATTTGGCTTCCATGAAATCCTAGAGGTGGTTACTGGCAGCATTCATGTGTTGGCTGCAGATGCAACCAAAGCACAGAAAAAATCCCACAACAAAGTCAAGAAGAAAGATTGCAATGCTGCTTATTGCATTCAGAAAGCTGTTGATGCTGCTAATTTCGACAGAATCTCTCATGCCGAAACGACGAAGAAGGCATGGGATATTCTGGTGAAGTATTATGATGGAGGTGAGAAAGTTAAGATTGTCAAGTGACAAACTTTGCATCGAAAGTATGAATTGTTGTCGATGAGAGAAGATGAAAAAGTTGCAGAATATGTGTCGAAGATCCAGAAACTCGTCCATCTCATGAAGGATTGTGGTGAAACCATAACTGATAAGATGATAGTTGAGAAGGTAATGAGAACGTTGACCTCTCACTTTGATCAAGTTATTGTAGCTATTCAAGAATCCAACAAACTTGAAACCACTAAAGTGGAAGATTTGGCTGGTCCGTTGGAGGCGCATGAGATGAGGATTATCGAAAGGAAAGGAGTTCAGTACTTGATACAGGCTCTGCAAGCTCAGTCATGGAAAAAGGATGGTGGTTCCAACAAATTCAAAGCAAGTTTGACAAGACTCAGGGCAAGAAACCTTGGTCGAATTCCCACAAGAATAAGGTCGAAGATAAATCTTCTGAATCCTCGAAAAGGGGAGGAGGAAATTATCGAAAGGACAAAGAAGATAAAAAGGTGTGCAGTGCTATAATTGTGAAATGTTGGGCCACTTAGTCAAAAAAAATTGGTACATAAAAGACAACAGATCGACAAAAGGCAAGGACGAAGGAGCGAACCTTGCACTTCAAGATTCAGAAGATTCTGAAGATGGTATGGTGGTTACGGCTACAGTTTCAGATAACCATGTCGAATCTAAGATCTGGTTCCTTGACTCAGGCTGCTTGAATCACATGACTGGTTGAAAGAAGTGGTTGGCAGACTACGACGAGTCGAAGAAGAGCAAGGTAAAACTTGTTGATAATAGTTCGTTGCAGGCAGAAGGTACTGGAAAATTAGTTTTTCAAATGAGTAATGGAGGGAAAGCTATGATTAAAGATGTGCTCTATGTACCTGGAATGAAGTGCAACTTTCTAAGTGTTGGACAACTGGTCGAAAAAGGTTTCTCAGTTGCTATGAAAGATGGAGCTTTGAAATTGTTCGACACCAAGAATAATTTGGTCTTAAAATCTCCTTTATCGAAGAATATGACATTTAAGACTATGAACAGTTCGACAGAAGTTCAATGTTTGAAAATTGTTGTTGACCACAAGGATAGTTGGTTGTGGCATTTGAGGTTTGGACATTTGAATTTTCGATCACTCAATCAACTGATTACTCAAGATATGGTTATCGGAATTCCAAGTCTTGAGATTCCTTAAAAACTTTATGAAGGTTGTTTAGTTGGAAAGCAATCCAGAAATTCTTTCGTTTCGACTATGCCAATGAGATCATCCTGCATTCTCGAAGTGGTACATTCAGATATATGTGGTCCATTCGAAGAACATACCATTGGTGGAAATAGATATTTTATTTATTTTGTTAATGAGTTCAGTCGAAAGTTGTGGATCTATGTGATCTAGAGAAAGGATGAAGTATTTAAAATCTTTAAGAGATTCAAGATACTTGTTGAAAATCAGAGTGAAAAAAGGATCAAAGTTCTGCGAACAGATAGAGGTGGCGAATACACTTCGAAGATGTTTGAGAAATTCTGTGTAGAACATGGTGTTGATCATGAGGTAATTTCTCCTTATACACCTCAACATAATGGAACTTCTGAAAGAAGAAACATAACCATATTAGATATGACAATATGCATGCTAAAGCAGAATAATTTGCCAAAGTCTTTATGGGAAGAAGTTGTTTCGACTGCAGTTTATATTTTGAATAAGTGCCCTACAAAGATTTTGAAGAACAAGGTTCTTGAAGAAGTATGGAGTGGAAAACGACCATCAGTAAGACATTTGAAGGTATTTGGCTCTATGTGTTACAAGCATATTCCTGATGTAAGAAGAAAGAAGCTTGATGACAAGAGTGAACCTATGATTCTAGTAGGATATCATAAAACTGGTGCATAAAGGCTATTCAATCCAGTTAATAAGAAGATTGTGTTGAGTAGAGACATTCTAATTCATGAAAATTCTACCTGGGATTAGAATTCTAGTAATTCAGTAAACAAGCCATTGATGAGCTCTGATTTTGACGAAGAAATTGACGGGGTCGAAGTCGAAGGAAATACTGAGAATCCAGTCGAAGTCGAAGTCGAAGATGAAGCAAATGCTGATATTCCAGACAATGTCGAAGTCGAAGAGGGTGTGGTTAGCACAAGCCATAGACCTCAAAGAAATAGAGTTCCTCCAACAAGACTTCAAGATTATGAAGTAACTGGTGATGATGAAGTAACATCAGATGGAGAATTAGTTCATTTTGCTTTACTTATAAGTGTTGAACCAATCAACTATAGCGATGCTTTAAAGAGTAACAAATGGAAGTTAGCTATGGTCGAAGAGTTACAGGAAATCGAAAGATACAACACATGGGAGTTAGTCGAATTGCCAGCACATACAAAATCTATCGAAGTAAAGTGGGTATTCAAGTTGAAACATGTTGATGGTTTGATAGCAAGACATAAAGCAAGATTAGTAGTTTGAGGGTTTCTTCAAAGAGAAGGAATTGACTACTCTGAAGTATTTGCTTAAGTAGCAATATTAGAGACTGTTCGACTAGTAGTAGCATTGGCATGCAACCAAGGTTTGTCGACAATTCATTTAGATGTGAAATCAACATTTTTGAATGGTCCTTTAGAAAAAGAGGTTTATGCCACACAACCTCCTGTGTTTGTGATTCAGAAGGAAGTGAGTAAAGTATATAAGTTGCATAAAACGCTCTATAGTCTCAAGCACGCACCTAGGACATGGAACAAGAAGATTGACTCATACTTAGTCGAATTGGGATTTTTCAAATGCAAATCAGAGTATGGTGTATATGTTGATGACTTGCTAATAATTGGGAATAGGTTGAAGAACTTGTCGAAGTTCAAAGAGCTGATGACGAAGGAATTTGAAATGTCGAATCTGGGAAAATTATCTTATTTTCTATGCATGCAATTTCAAATAACGAAGCAAGGTATAGTGCTACATCAAAGGAAGTATGTCAAAGAGATACTCAAGAGATTCATAATGGATGATTTGAATCATGCATCCTCACCTGTCGAACCAAATGTGAAGTTAGAGAAGAATGGAGAGAAAGAAAAGTTGATGTAACTTTGTTAAAGCAAATTGTAGGATCTCTGAGGTATTTATGCAACAATCAACTTGATATAGGTTTCACAGTCGAATTAGTAAGCAGATATATGAGTAAACCAAGATTGTCACATATGAAGGCTGCAAGAAGAATCCTGAGATATCTGAAGGGTTCGATAAATTGTGGAATACTATTTCGACGAAATTCTGAAGATAAATAAGCAATAGTTAATTGTTTTTCAAAAGCTGATTGGTGTGGAGATAAGGAAGATCAAAGAAGCACAACTTGATATTTCTTTCAAGTATTTGGTGCCCCAATATCATGGTGTTCGAAGAAGCAACCTGTGGTGGCATTGTCATCTTGCGAAGCTAAATATATAGCAGGATCCTATGTTGCTTGTCAAGCAATTTGGATCAAATCAGTACTTGAAGAAATGGCTGTCGAAGTGAAGAAACCGCTGGTGTACATTGCAATTCAACAACAAGTCAACTATAAATCTGACGAAGAATCCAGTTCTGCATGGAAGAAGTAAACATATCGAAGCTAGGTTTCACTTCTTGAGGGAAAAGGTAAATCGAGGTGAACTTGAAGTTAGGCATTGCTCAAGTGAAGCACAGTTGACTGACATCTTCACCAAACGATTGAAGATTGACAAATTCCTAAATTTGAGAAAGAAATTAGGAATAGTTCAGATTGATTATTTTTGAGGATGTTCGACAACTTGCATTATGCAGGTGTGTTGAAATATTAAATTAGAATATTATATTTGATTTGATTTGATTTGATTTGATTTAATATTTAAATATAATTCAAGTTGTGTAGACCCAAGCTCAATTAGGTTGTATATAAGTATTTTTAGTCTGTATCATTATTTGTACAATTCAATAATACAAATTCTTATTTCCTTTATTATTCTCTTTTTCTCTTCTCACTAAAAGTGTTCCACAAACTAACACAAATGAGACATTTATTATGAGACGGATGAAGTAACTGTTAAAATCGCTATTTAAAAATACTGTTTGCCAATTTTTTTTACTGTTCATTAATATTTAGAGATTATTTTTGGGGGTCAATAATCCCTCTAAATGGTTGGAAAAAAGGCTTAAAACGTGCTACCGATTCACCGTAAAGTGAGAATATACTACTACTACTAAAACATGAGTTATCATGAGACCAAAAGTCAAATAAAATGAGAAGAGTGTTTGGTTTGGTATATACTAGTAGGAGTAGTACTCATGTATTTTGAATATCGATAAAAAATAAGCAAAAAAGATGCAGATTCCATGACAAAAATTGTTTAGTTCCACGTTAGAAGCTGCTGGACCAATGCAATGGTGAATTTGAGAGCACAGAATGTGCGTCGTGAAAGCAATGGCTGCATGTGGTTTGGTCGAAGTTGCGTCATTAGTTCTTTTCTACTGTACTACAAAATAAATTCGGAGTAAATAAATTTATGTATAGAATTCTTGTAAATATAATTACAGAATCTTTTATAAGATACTTTCTCGGCCACCACCGAGAAAAAAACATTTGTTTTAATTCAAAGGATTCGTATCACGTGCTCACTTGTCGCTGTCTCTGTAGTCTATTGTCCTCACACACCAACCCCCTCTTGCATCTTCCTTTTTCTAATTCTTCTTTAATTATAGTAGTAAAGATTCTCATATTAATTTTATTTATATCAAGATTTTTTCACTAAAATATGTTATATTTTCAATGTACGTACTATGAAGCATTAAACATGATGCTTTTCAAGTTGTAGATTTGTGTAGTTTTGTTTTGGTCGAAATGTGTGGTTTGTGTTTAGAGTAGACTGCAAATAAGGCAGGGTCCGAATTCATTGGGGCTGCATGCATGATACATGGTATGGGGGCCTGACAGACAGATACACTAGTGGTCCATAACTTCAAGGGTCCAGTTTTTTTTAATGTATTTTTCTAAAATTTAAATATTTGTTATTGGTAGTGTAAAGTAGTTTTATATTTACTAATGTTTTTATAATAATAATAATTTGAGCTAGTTTTTTTTTTAATAATATTATTAGAGATAATTATTATATGGTAATTCTAAATTTATTTACTTTTAACTAGAGAAATTTAAGGGTGTGTTTGATTCACAGTAAGAACTAAACCGAACAATATAAGACAATATATAATAATATAAATAAATTTTTATATTTTACTTGTTTTTGATAATCAATACACTGAATTGTTTTTTAACAGCACTTTAATTGATAGCGTACTTTTTTAATGTACATTTAATTAAAATTTAAAATTTAATTTGTCCAATCCAATAACTTTATTTAATATCTCCGGACAGAATTCTGTTGATGAAAATAGAGTGGCAAACAAACATGTCATCTCCATTTAAGTTTGTTCTGTAAAAGTCTGCAAAAAAAATGATGAAATTGAACGGTCATTATAGAGGATGAGGGTCTAAAACTTAAGTTTGTTCCGTAAAAAAATGAGTGTGGGACGGAAAAATCAACGAAGAAAATAGGACAGAACATAACTGACACATTAGAGAGTGAGAGTCTAAATTTTTTATTCATCCTGCATTAAAGTGCGAGTAAAACAGATTTACCTAAGAGGCCAAATTCATTTTACCACCCTAACTAAAAGCACTCATACATGGAAGTAATCTACTAAGCCGTCTTAGACATTTCAACACAAATAAAATATATGAAATACTAAAATAACTAGCTACTGTATTCTCTTTATTTTATTTAATTTAAAGAAAAATGATGTAAAACTAAAACTTTCTTTCTCTTCAAAAATATTATTCATTGATCTCTGTTTTTAATTAGATGGTGATTTTGTTAGGTGAGAAAAAAACGGTTAAGAAATCAATTTAGCTTTTCCGTAGACAAAATAACAATCATCACCATGAATTTATACACACACAAAGTAGAATATCATATTCAAACTCAAAATATTAGCATACTAATATTAAAATTTCCATTAGGTCAAATTTATAAATTAGTTCTTGTAATAAGGCTCATTTGTGCCTACTCGTGATCAAAAAATTGAATCTTAATGAAGGAATATACCAACTATATATGGCAAGAAAAAACAAAGATACATTTATAAATAAATAAAAAATCTAGAAGCTAAGTATCATGCACTCATGCAGTTATTATCATTTTATCACTACTGCTGATAAGCATGTGGAAGAAACACACCACATTTTGTTGCTGTTGGACCTAAAAACAAGTTGGTACGATTCTGATAACAGCACTAGCTTTGTTAAGAGGTATCTATCTTGGGAAGACAGAGATTCTGATTCCACAAAACTATGTTAGGTAGGAAAATGATTTATGATACTATAATTTCTTTTTTTTGTTTTTGTTATTTTACGCTGTCAAAATAAATTGTCTATTTGTATTATTTTGGATTTTTTTTCTTCCTTTTGGAGGGTTTAGTGATCTTTTATTACTCACCATATCATTTTCCTATACTTTAATTGTTTAATTGAAAATAACTATATAGGACCACATGTCATTGAAGGTATCCATCTATATTAGAAATTAAAGAAATTTTATGATGTTCAAATGTCTGATGAGGTCAAAGAGATTATTGTTGATATAATTTTGGTTCTTTTGGTGAACTGTTCGTTGAATATGTTTGGAGCTCCTCAATTGTTTGCGTTTTATTGAACGATGACATATGGAGACATCATACTTTCATGTTTCATTTGATGAGATCACAATTATCATGGATGACGCATCCCGTCTCTTCCATCTCCCCCTTGCAGGTAACTTCTTATTTATCGCTTTTGTCCTTAACCAAGAGCTTCCATATATTACGTGTAATAGTCTGGGCCCCTCGCAAGGCAACCCCGACACTGCCACCTCACGATCATCTTTATCCCCCTCACTAGTAGAGTTTTTCGGTAGAGGTAATATCCTAGAGGATAAGTCGCACGTATACATCGATGCTAGATGCATCTCCTTATTCTAAGCTTGGGCATGTCAATTGGGCATGGTGATGTGTTTCTTTGACGGTACTATATATTACCAATGGAGAGGTGAGTGTCTTTGAGATGAGGCAGATTGTCGATTATATGAGTCTATTTTTGGTATACATATTTATTATGTTTTATTTATTTAATTCTTAATGATCAAAGACGTTTTGCATATGTAATTTCTAATTCTTCTACAATATTAAATACTCGTCTATTTCTCGTCCATTTGTTACAAATGTGTTTGTGTTTCTACCACTGGCTCATGCATGGGCCACCAGATAGAGATCCATACATTCACATCTAGGAGGTCTTTGAGAGTACAAACATAGGATTGATGTGTTGACCGGTATCAATTGGACACCCTACGTAGAGCATAGAGTGCATTATGATTTCGATGTTATTTTCTTATTTTCGAGTTATCTACGATGAAAGAGTTCAGGGGCTAGATATTTTCCTGAGAGATGTTTGCGAAAATTTGGAAACTTTTAGGGCATCCCTCGATCAGTCCCTAATATGCCATAGCTACTAGACATTGTAAGCAATGTCATAGCTATTAGACATGATGCAGTAGATATGCAGTATCTTGGAAAATGTGAGGACAGTTACTTAGAGTAGTATCTTACAATATTATACCATCACATCATGTCACATGCTCAGTGTAACACCCCAATTCTAACCCCGGTAATTATTAAAAAAATCAGAGTGATAAAATTATTTTCAACAAACGATTGAGGTATTACAATTCAACTTAAACAACACCACGCTACCACAAATACATAACACATAGACTCAAATGAACCGAAAAAATATGAATCAACTTATTTAATTAAGCGACGAAATTACAATATTCAACTTAGAACAACTCAAAGTCAACAAATAATTTTCATACATCAACATAGTTACCCAATAACAAAACAACTAGTGTTCATCCCCCCGAGTGTTACGTATCAGAGCGACAACCCGACTCAAACTAACGGCAACAAAATCTTTATTCTTCATTACCTGCACTTTACCCACGTATAGGCAATATAAACCAATATACATAAGTATGATAAACAATATATTAGATCGAATCATACAAATATCACCACTTCACAAGAACAATTATACACTTCAATTCATCACAACTTAATAACAACAACAACTTTAATCGACCAACACATTAACATAACAACTTAGAATATACAACTTCAAATGCGACACAACTATGCACATGCATGTGGTATCATTGGAGCAGAACTCCCAACGTAAAAACTGTCATATTATGAGGCATCAACAAGGCATAAGCCTTCATCGCAGGTTGCCGTCAAGGCCAAGGCATAAGCCTTCGTCGCTAATTTGCCAATCTAGGCCAACGTGGTGCCAATCTAGGCCAACTTAATAATGCAAATGTATGTGACTCAATGAATGCAACAATCACATACAACAACAACAATCATTGTCACAAAAGGCACAAGCCTATATCAACATTGTACCAATAAATAAAGGTACTCAACGTCGCTTCAACACTGGACATAGGCCTACAACTCAATCAACATATCAACAACAACATATAATGATAACATATTCAAAAGCAACTCAGATCAATCAACATTGGTCATAAGACCTGCAACTTAATGATGTCCATAAACCAGGACAAATCAACATAATTTCACTTCACCTGCAAATCAACTTATTTGACATCATTGCAACAAAACAAACCAGCCAAATATACCCACTAGTATATACGAACTACTCCGACAAATTTCAACTAATTTCGATTAACTAATTTTACTGGTTAATCTACTAATTCGGCTACTCGGTACTGTTTTCATTAACTACTACTATTACTACTAATTATTTACAGCTTCACTACTAATTATTTACAGCTTCTGTTAATGATTCTACTGATACCTTTAATACCTGCTCATAAAACATATTGCCATCAAATCTCTCTTCTGGTAAAAACTATTACTTTCTACAATGAACCGATTTTCTGCTAGATGCTACATCTCTGCTAACTAGCTACTTCCTGTTCCAACTTATTCTAATTAATCTTCTTAACCAAAATAGATCCACCTAATATTATTCAACTACTACTATTATTATTCTTCAATCATTATTACTACCTTATATGATAATTTACTACATAAACTAAACACGTGCCAGAAGTAACAAAACATACAAAGTGGCCTCATCATCAAGCCATGGCTCCCACCCTCCTTCTTTATGACCAGGGATGGCCATCTTAATGGTATAGAGAGATCATCCCTTGTATGAGGCGCCCACCCCCCAATTATGTGTCCCCCGCCACTTTCCTATATCAATTTGGGGTGCCCGCCCCTTATATGGGTGGCCCCCACCCCCAAACTCTAGTTTCATCTTCTTCGTTTCTTTCCAGCATTTCCAGCAACTGTAACCATATTTTTTTCCAGTTTTCTTCGATCGATTCCACATAATCCAACACAATAATGTTTCCAGCAATAACCAATTTTCACAGTCTCAATTAATTAACCAAATCAACACAACAACAAAATACACAACAACCATTAATCGACCAATGGAACAACAACATCAACTATATTTACAACACATTAACGAAACAACAAAATTCACAACAAACAACCAAAAAAATCCATGGCATCAATTTATACAACCTAACCCCATACACGATCTATCATATACCCGGTTATAGAGATTGAACCCCACACTTACCTCGGAATGACGGTCGCTCTATAATATTCGGTCGAATCCAAGTTTTGCCGCAACTTCCAACTTTTTCCTCGTCTGAACTTCTACGGTTAAATTCCAAGCTTCTTTTCTACCAACCCTTGCGCCTCTTTCACCAAACTCTTACTGCTACGTACATAACCAAATTTCACTACTACTACTACTTCTTATATCCACCTAATAAAATATTATATCTTTTCACATTGTCTTATTGGGCCTACTAGATAATACCTCTAACTTTGCTATTTATCACCCAACAACTAAATCCAATTTAATTAAATAAATAGTCCAATATAATAATATCATTTCTAATATTATTTCTCCTATTAAACCGATTAATTACTCGACTATCAACTGAACAACTCAAACAACATAATAATCCAATTTCTCCTCTTAGAATAGTACCGGCCAATTCTCAACTTCGACAATTCCAATAATTAAATCCTTAATTAATTTAATTAATAATTAATTAAATTCAGGGCGTTACACTCATCCTGCTGATGATGTTGGAACTTTCCATTATGCGGGACATTCAGATTACATGTCACTGACTCCACCTAGTATGACTAACCAGCAGCGGCTGCAGAGGATCGCTCTTTTTCAGATAAACTCATGGTTTGGAAAACCTAGATAGTGAGATATATGATTTGGCATCGCATGTAGGACACATTGTCTGTGGTGGACCTGTGTAGATTTTATTAATTTGTTCATTATTTATTGTTGTTGACATTATTTTGGGTTTGTACCGATTATTTGTATATTATTAACAATTTAATTTAACATTGCATTAGATGAAAAGTAGAATTACATTACTGCGAGATGAACATAACTTATCATGTAAATGGCTTGGTATTACTTAATATAAAAGTAACACGAACATAACTTAAACACCGCTGGATGATTCATGATGTTTCAACGTATTGATAATATTATCACCATATCTGGAAAATGTTTCATCCCCTTGATTATATCCTTTGTTTTGAATTGGTGATATGTGCTCCACGTGACTTCTAAATCTTCATATGTCTTCAGCTTGAACTTATTGAAAATAATTTTCCCTTCATTATCGATCGATGAAAAACGATACTCGATCTTAACCACCTTTCTATTGTCGCTACGGTGCACAAGATTACCTCGTTTTGATTTTAGAACGACAAGAGAGGTGTCCTCTGTGAGCCTAAAATCAACATAAGGTTCCGCGTCGTTGAAGTACACAAACTCCAAGATACCATTATTGAGACATTGTTATATGTTGTGTTAACATCATGTGAGATATATTTATACAAGTTTGAAATCAATATGGACTACACAAAATTGCCAGTACAATCACAATCCTACATAAGTGTCGACAAAATCTCTATTGTTGAAATTTAACACTACCTGATTTTTAGTCTTATGAGAAAACATGATAATCATAGGAGGTTCTTAAAAAACGATAATCCAAGTTTTTTTTTATTTAAAAATCGATTAAATAACATTACCAAATTTTTTAGACTCATGGAAAAAATTCAGTTATCCTTAATTATTTTGAAATAAACCATTTAAAAAAATCGATAAAAATACATACCAAATTTATTTACTACACTGCTAAATGTTTTCTCTATATACCACATTTTGTTTGTTAAACTATCGAATTTTTTGAGGCAATATTTTTTGAACAAAGATATAGTCACTTTAAGAGTAATATTCTTTTTCAAAGGTGTCATGACACAATTTCTAAATTTAAGAATATAGTCACTTTAAGAGTAAAGCCCACAAAAGAGAAAATGGAGAATTTTTTCTGCTACCTCCCAGTTGAACTTGACACCCCCTAAATAGGATGATTTTATCAAAATATTCTTGCAAAATGTCGAAGAAGTCACAATTTCCGGCACGTACTGGAAATTTTATAAGAAATATCGGAAATTTTGAAAAAGTTACCATTTTATCGTCCTTGATACCGTAAAATTCAAATGTCCGGTACCGTAAATTTAAAAATTTTGATACTGTTTTTGTACCGGAAATTTCAAATTTACGGTATGTGTTTTAGTTTACATTCGTACCGGAAATTCGAAATTTCTGGTATGTATTTCAGTCTACAATGGTATCAGAAATTTAAAATTTACGGTATATATTTTTAGTTTACATTAATACCGAAAATTTCAAATTTTCGGTAATACTGGAACTTAACAATAATTATATTTTTTTTAAACTTTTACTTAAATGGAATACATAAATATAATTAAGGAAGTACAAATATAATTAATGTTATACAGATATGCATTACAAATAAAATACAATCACTCCCTAGACAGTACTGTCCAATGTCTGATCCGACCCGCATATGCAGATTCTCATCCTTTTGCAATATCAGAACAATTATCCCTCCAACGCTCTATGAAGGGAGGCAATGGACAACCAGATTTCAATTTTAGCAGAACTCAATGATTTGTGTTGACAAAACCGAATGCAACAATTATATGTCGATTTGTGTACATAGATGGAGGTATGAGAAGCGGAAAAAATGTCCAACTATGAGTGATGGATAAAGAAACAAAAACAACACCATATCTACAAGCAATAGGGTAACCCATATCTGGAAGCGACATCCATTTATCCCTACCCTGAGGACCCAAGTGTTTCACGATTAATGAATTTCAAACATAAGACACAGTATCGTAGAACACCTTGGAAAACAATGTTTCGTGTTGATGGATATGAGTATCCAACTGCCTCTTAACATCAAAACATGCATTTGTATCCCATCCCAACGCAGTTGCAATACAACGATAACCACAGCTCCCATCTGGTTCTACATCAATAATATCTTCAATGTATAGATGAAAGAAAGCAGAAAATTGTGGCAAGTACTCGCCTTTTGCAGAATTGGTACAAAGTGGCCTATGAATCAGTATGGTTGAGGACTGACTCTCACTTGGTTGTGTGCATGATCTCTTTGTAGTCTGACTCCCTTATGAAGCTTCAACATATTCCCACTGACTTGGATCACAATGCACATCACTCTCCGTACCCTTTTTACTCTTCTTAAGTCCTCTTTTTGATGACTTATATTTGACTGGCGATGTACACATTCAAGTTGTTGATGGATAGACTAGGTCACAGACTCTTTTTTTTCAACACTCTTTGTCCTACAATATCCAGAGCACTTAATTGTTTCTTTAACTCTTCGCACTCCTCTTCCAAATCCCATTTTTCCTCTACATGAATCTCCTCATATTCTACAATTTACAAATTTGTCCAAAACACATGAATTATTTCCAAAGGTATAGGTATGCCTAAAATCTGAAAACCTGCAAGCTGACACGCACACGGTAACTCATGTGTTGTTC
Organism: Vicia sativa; assembly: GCA_021764765.1. Taxonomy (NCBI): domain Eukaryota; kingdom Viridiplantae; phylum Streptophyta; class Magnoliopsida; order Fabales; family Fabaceae; genus Vicia; species Vicia sativa. The sequence goes on along the minus strand of CM038795.1, from coordinate 207,082,144 downwards.
TAATGTAACAACAACACCTCTATTTGCTTGCACCAACATATTTGAATCTTTCAAGTTCTTTTTCCAATGAGTTATATACACTGTCTTGAAACAAAATTGTGTAACTTAGAATAGAATGGGGTGTTATACTTGTGATCAATATTGACGATACTTTTTTGAAACGATGCCCTTATAGAACCTAATTGCAGCTTCAATATTGTGTTCACAATATCCCAGCTTGCACATAAATCACCACGACTTGTAGTCAACATGTTTTTCAGTCTCCAATATGCAGACTCCACCCTAGACATCGTAAACACATTACATAAACAACTCTCAATTTAATGCATAAACATAAACATATTTCATATTAGAAGAATGTACCTGTTTGTTGTTGGGTTCCCTAAATGAGTGATTTTGTTAGCCCATGTAGCAACAAATCGTTCTTGATATGGTGTTAACCATGTTTCTTTCACTTACTTCACAAATTTAGGAATATCACCATAAACACTCTCAAAATGGTTCAAATGTACTTCAAATTCGTCTTCTGTATTTGAATACATCATGTTGTTCCATTAATCCATGACATGTTCCTATCTCTCTGATTTCACATACTCCTTACACTTCATGCTAAAGTTTTTTGAAATATGAAACATACACAGCATATGAGAAGCATTCGGATACACCGACTCAATGACATTGATTAATGCAAGCTTCTGATCCATCACCATGATATTTGGTAGCAACTTCTCAGAATAAAACAACTTTTTCAACCTCTCCAGCGCACATGTGAAGTTCTCTTCCCTTTCATGTTCCAAATATGCAAAAGCAACTGAAAACGTCAATGTTGTTGATGTAACACCAACAACCTCAAGCAGTGGTATCCGGTACCTGCACAGTTACATAACGCAGACGATTCAGCAACTAACTCACTCACCATATTTTTAAGATGTCATGAAATTAAACTTAAAATTGTTACCTATTTGTTTTGTAAGTGCAATCAAAAATCAACATCATTGGAAACATATTCAACAACTTCACAGAATCAGCGTGTGTCCATAAGATATCAGCCACCATATCTGAATTATCCTTATTTCTAGACCAATACAAGTATTTCTCTTGGTGAACAAGACCCAATAACATTTGTATTTCTGTCATTGCACCTCTCTTGTTCATTCTGTATGTTGCTCTAGCTTTATATATCTGGGTAATACTCGTAAGGTGTTCTGGATTTTTGTCTTTCAAAGCAGAAGCTATGTACCTTGGAGCCATGTTGTAATTCATCATGTCATTCACAAACTTTCTTTCTTCCTCTTTTAGACAGCCCAAAATGTCATGCCCTACCAATTCTTTATCTAGTTTATGATTGTGCATCCCGCATCTTACCATCACCGTTCAGCCATCACCACTCAGAACAGATCTCAGCCTGAATGGACTTTAACCTTCATAGAATAAGTGTCATCGGAAGGAGTTGCAGCTTTATTTTTCTTTTTGTAATTATCTCCTCTGTCACAGCCCATAATCAATTTATCCTTCCTCCCTCGCATACTATTAGCAGTGTCGGTTCGGATAGTAACAACAGTAATACCATGAGTTTTTCCAATTGATTGTGCCCATTCAAGAACTTTCTCTCGTGATTCAAATATTTGAAAATCACATTAACATATAATTAGCTAAATTAGATCAATTTAGAAAGAAAAAAATATGAAAATGTGTATAAAGTCAAGTAAAGTGTATCGTATCAGTGATGAAGTACTGCGTAAGATCAGTACATGAATTTGTAGAAGAAGCTGAAGTTGTCGATTTAGGACCACAAATATATAACACTTCATCTCTCATATCAAAAATTTCAGGTTTCAACGAAATTTCTGGTATTGTTTATGTACCGAAAATTTTGGAATTGTCGGTACGTGAAATAATGAAAACAAATATACCGGATTTTTTAGCAATTTCCGATAAATCGCACCGGAAATTTCGAAAATTCCGGTAAATCATACCGGTAATTTGTAAATATTCGATATATTGGTACCGGAAATTTGTAAATAGCAAATAATTTCCGCTATTCGCCAATAAATGGTACTGAAAATTTTCAGAGACTACCAGAAATTTCATTTTTTGTTACTTTTACCAACAGTAAACAAAAATTAAAAAATAAATAATTTTTTTGAATAAATAGAATCAAGAGTATTTTCGAAATATGCAAATATGGGGATGTCAGTTATAAAAACGAGGGTGGCAGGAAAATTCTCAAGAAAATACCCACATGAGAAAAAAAGCCCATGGTGTCTTGAATTTGTGAGTCACCCTACATTTTCCAAATGGAAAGTTAGCATTTCTACCAAACTTAGTTACGATTTGATTATTTATTTATCTTACAACTTTAAGCACTCTATGCATTTTATAGATGTATTTTGAAATATAGAAAAGAAATTAAATTACTTTAAGATAAAGTTAATTAATAAAAAGAAACTGGACTGTATAATTATAAGAATAAATACATAAGTTGATACTTGGAATATTACTAATGTACCAACTTATCTCCCACATTATCAGTATTCTAAGATTATATATCTGAAATTGTTAATGTTAAACAATTCGTATTCGTCCAAACACAGCATATTTATATCGCATGACGCATAATATATATATTTATAGGGGAACAACATGTTAAATAGTAAAATGTATACAACATTGTGAAGCCCAACTTGTTCTCCTAGCCCAATAACATCCAGCTCATAAGTTCTATAAGAGACTTTGTCTTGGCACCTTTAAAAATAGACTAGGCACCCTCCCAAAAATGTTTTTAGATTATAATACCCTTGGTAATTAAAAAGTGAAAATCCAATAATACTAGTCATTTTTTTTTATCTTTCACAAAATCAAAGTTAATTACCGGGTTTTTGAGACTTCTATCAGAATTTTACAAGTCGAATTTTTTCGATAATACTTTGCAGTTTTAGCGGCATTTCCATATTCATACCGCACTTTTTGGAAATCAGAAACAAATGTATCTACATTCTTTAAAAGTCCAGTAAAAGCCCATAAATAAAGCCCATAAATTTATACCGAAGTTTTAGAAAAATCTTAAAAATCACCATGCAACAGACAATTTAGAAAAGTCTTGTAAAAATGCATACATACATATTTTCTTTTTCAAGAAGTCTGGTAACGAGATTTTTGTCCAAATTTTTCAAAAAAAAAATTGATTAATATATGTTTTGTTTTTTAATTTTAAAAAAAATTAGTATGTCATTGTAGTGTTATATTTGTGAATGCCCTAAATCAAAGAGTCCTCATCCAAGACATGTGTCGCCCGAGCGATGATCCAGAGACCCGCCCAGAGGAAACCCAAACTTGTGAGCCAATAAAGAAGGAGTCTCAGCTAACTCTTGAAATATAAGTGGTTAATAACTTTCCTGGAGAAGAAGGGAGTTGTTGATGCCATTAAGGGTGACTCAAATCCAAGGTTATAGAGACCTCTATAAGTACGTATCCTCTCAAGGAGAACAAACATACCCTAAGTAATACATATTCTTTACACCCTTAAGAGCACAACACTTACTACAGTCTTAACACATGAGCATCAGCGATTGTGCGCTTGCTACCAAGCATCATCGATAATCTGCATAGCCATTTACCTCGCGTGTGCAAGTCTCCTAAAGCACCTAAAAACACCACCATACATGGTTACTTGTTGTTGCGGGGATAACCCTCGCTACTAAATCGTGTTATAAACATACTAAGGTCTTTGAGTCTTTATGCCCTTGTAGGAGAAACATGAACACCTTCTTTCATCACCAACATTCTTTCCATTGTTACCTACACTCCTACATTTAGCCTTCTTAAACCATGGTTAATATGAAAGCTTCATCCACTACGCCTAAGGGAACCAGAAGTAGCGGTGATGCCGACGCCTTGGTGGATATATGCGCTTCCATGGACGAATTACGCCTCCATAACTAGACATTGTTATAAGATATCCATAACATCAAATGATGCTTACAAGATTCCAAACTCGCAAAGGAAATGGAATTGTCGGACCCCTAACTGTAACACCCCATCTAAATACCCCGAATATATTAATTAAATTAATATCTAAATCATCTTTAATCAGAGTTAACACGGTATAATAAGGGATGTCACAATTAACAATTAAATCAAAACTTCATTCAAACAGTAGTCATGCTACACTGAGGATCATCATCCAACAATTCAATCATTGTAAAACCATGTCTTACACAGCGGAAATACCAAAACTAAAATTTAATAAGACATCAAGGTCATCAAGGAATTCAAATCCGAAGTAATTAAACAGTAATGATTCTCTTAACTAAGCGTTCCCCAGTGTTACAATCTAATTAGAGCATGACACTGACACACGGACTAAAAGATAAGCTCTAGAGCCATCCTCACCGACTCCTCAGCTGCTAATTTAATCTGAAATGGTAAAGTAAGGGTGAGACTTCTCATAATTAAAGCATATTATAAGTCTTTCAATCAATAATATATCACAAGCATATTATTTCACCCACTTGACATAAATTCAGATTCACACACACAACCATATTCATCATGCTTAATCATAACAATCAACGAAGAGTAACACTGAAAGACATCCTAACATGTTACCACTTCATACAAATATAATGCAGACTCAATGCATGCGGTACCGACTCGTGACCAAGTCACCCAACACTGATCCATCATCAACCGGATACAGTACCATCGATTCATCCATAACCACTCGGACACGAATCCATTTAACCACCCATCCTCACTCGGGTATCGGTTATCGGCAATCCAAGTCAAATTCGCACAATGGGAATTAACTTCACCAAATAATGCAAATGCACGCACATCACTAGCATGCAACATCAATCAGTCTATGTACACATTCATCTAACATAACTGAATCACAACAATCACATGATATATCAACCAATCATGCATACATCTAACATCAGCATAAACATGCAAACCAATCAACATGATATATCAACCAATCATGCATACATCTAACATCAGCATAAACATGCTATTACATCTACACATTACCAGTGTCTTCATCCCAAAGTTCCTCTACTACACATACATCCTTATGTGTCAATTCATAACCATTTATTTCGAAATTCAACCCCTTCCCAAAATAATTTCAAGTTTTCTAAAATATTTTCATTTCATAAGGTAAAGCATTAAATTTAGGAAGTAACGTCCAAAACGGCGCTCAAAACGGACTTACGGTTTGAAAGTTATGAATTTTTGAAGTTTTAGAATTTTTTAAAAAATAAGGCAGAACCCGGTTCCTACCTATACAGGAACCGGTTCCTACCTATACAGGAACCGGTTCCTACCTATACAGGAACCGGTTCTGCAGAAGTTCAAAAAGGCGCTTGTGGAAAAATGTATGGGAATCCGGTTTCTACCCATACAGGAACCGGTTCCTACGTGTATTTTTCAGGTTTTTATAAATTTTCAAAGGGCAACCCGGTTCCTACCCATACAGGAACCGGTTCCCACGTGTTAAAATGTCATTTTCTGCACTTTTGACAGCATCCTTTCTTTTTCAATCAAACCCATTTTTACCCATACGAACTCCAACATGGGAAACACTAAAACACATCATTTTGCATCATCTATCTCATCAAACAACATATTTCCATAATCTATTTTCATCTACTGACACTCTAATCATATTTCGTACACATTCTGACTCAATCAGACTCAATCTGACACCAACTGACACTATTAGGTACACATCCATGGAAACCTAGAAATTCCTAAACATAGATTTCCTAACATGCCATGATCCATAATATTAAAATCGAAACCTATAATAAACAATAACCAATCGAAATCACCCCTTACCTTGTGGGTTCTTCGATTTCTGACGCTCCTAGGTCTTTTTCCTTCTTTCCTTCTCTTCTCACTTCACGTATCTTGTTTTCTCCAAAAATGATTCCTTTTTTTTTCTTCCTCTTTTCTTATTTAATTCCTTTTAACATAAATTAAATAAATCAATAAATGTGAGTAGAGTCTTTTACTCCTCACACCCCACTTTACTCAACCTACATCCAATAAATCCATAATTAATCTCAATAATTCAATATATTAAATAAATTATGTTCTCAATTAATTTAATAATTAAAATCATAATTATTTAATTACCGAATTATTTTCGGGGTGTCACACTAACCACCCTTAGATGATATATAGGGGCACATTTCCACGAAGGTTTTATACCTTCCTCATTTTCCAAGTTTGATGGGTGCAGTGTGTAACGCCCTATTTTAATTAATATTATACTATATTAATATTTTCGAATTACCGATTGATGTTTATTTTGCGACGAGATTAAATATATTAATCGATATATATGATAATATATTTGGCGACGTTTTGTTCGGTCCGGCTTTTATTCTGTTCGGTTCGGTAAAATATTATTCGGACCCGATATTTAATTCCCCGAAATTATTGGAATTAAGTGAATTGATGAGATAATTGGTAAGTTAGGGGTGTGGGGAGCAATTGTTGAGGATTAGGTTTTCACCCTTGGCTTACTAGTAGAAATACCATTATAAACCATTTCTCCTCATTTTCCTTCCATTCATTATACCAAAACCAAACATGGAACTTGGAACCTAGTAGAAACAACCTTATAAAAACCCTTTCCTTTGTTTTTCTTTCCATTTTTCCAAACACACCAAGAATAGAAACTTGGAAGAGAAAAAGAGAGGGTTTTGGAAAGAAGAAGAAGAAGAAGAAGGAGAGCAAGAGAGCAAGAGAGGAAGCTTGAGGTTGAGCTTTGTAGAATCATCATGGATCATCCAAAATAGAGGTAAGGGGTTTGATTTCTATCTCATATAGTTAGGGTTTGTTAGTGATAGTTTGGATTGGGGAAAAATTGATAGTTGTTTTATAGGGTTTGGTTGAGTGATTGTTGAAAATGTTTAGAAGAGTTGAATTTGGTGTAGAGATTATGGGTGTTGTTATTAGTGTTGTAGTGTTTGGATTATAGAATGAAATAGAAATGGAAATGGAAAAGAAAAACTTATCAATAAAACTAGAAAACATAAAAAATATGGAAACTGTATGAAACAGCAAAAACGCAGGGTATTTGAAATGAAAGGAATGGAAAGAGCAAGGAGGGGGAGGCGCCCACCTCCACAAGTGGGACGACTGTCCCCCTATGAGACACCCGCCTCCTATTTGTTAAGGACAATGGGACGTGCGTCCCTGTTAAGGAGAAGGGGAAACATAAATTTTCTCTGTTTTCCAGTTTCTGTAACTTGGTTTTTCTGTTTTCTGTCAAATAACTACCTGCATAATTTTCCTTTGGAAATACATTTTGTTTGTTTCAAAAATGCCAATTTCACCTAGTAGAAATTGATACCCATAAATTATAATTAGGGGATAAGATAGCCGATTAAATTTAGAACCCGGTTATGTTCCGATTTTCCGATTTCGGTAAATTCGACGACGGAGCAAGTTGATCCGAATTCAACGAAAATGGACGTGCTAGCTAAGTTTGACGTGTAGAACGTAGTGGTGAGGTTAGTTTTTAGCAATTGCGAGTTTTTAAGACATGACCCGAAATAGGCTTAATTACGGTTAAATTGAATCGGATTTCGTTTTAGTGGATTTAAGACACGTATGAACAATCCGATTGCGATGTTGACGATTAGGAGAAATGTCGGTTATTAGGGATGTATTTTGCGACGATGATACGTGTTTAACTATCTTTCTGTATGTAGAATTTAGGGAACAAATTGATAATGAGGTGGAGTGATTAAACGTAATGTTTGCGACGACGTAGTAGTTGGTGAATACTTGTTGATTATGCGATGTGAGGTTATATGTCTTTGTACATGATAATGTGATGATTATATTGATGTTATTAATAAATGCTTCCGATTGGTGAATGCATGATTTTGATGATAATGAATTATATGTGACGTTTTGCATAATGCAATTAAAATGCGAAGATATATTTATCTTGATTTGGATAAATTATGGCGATGTGGGCTTTATGCCAATTTTGATAAGCGACAATGATGTTTTGGATTGTGTTGTTTATTGTCGAGTCACATACATTGCATTGGCGACGATGAGCTTTTATGTCAAGCGACGAGGCTTTTATGCCAAGCGACGAGGCTTTTATGCCAAGTGTTCCTATTTATGGACAAAGCGACAGGTACCACATGCATAACATAGTCGTGTCTCATAGAGTCGGTTATGTTTATGTTTGAGTTGTTTGGCGTTGAGTTTTTAATTGATGAATGATGTTGAATTGCGATGATATATGATGCTTTGTTTGGTGATGATCTTTATGATGAACATGAAATGAATATGAATTGATAATTTCATGATAACCATGCGATGAATATAAATGATGAGTTTTGCGATGATTTAACTTGATGAAATGCTTAATGCAAATAGGATGTGATGATGTTTGTGATGATGGGCTTTATGCCAAAAGTGATGATGGGCTTTATGCCAAAAGCGACGATGGGCTTTATGCCAAATGCGACGATGGGTTTTATGCCAAATGCGACGATGTGCTTTAGCCAATTTGTGATGATTGTTTATGTTGCTCATGTTGTTAGCATTGTTTCATGTTGTTGGTTGATGTTGTTGTTTATGATTGTCGTGTTAACTAGAGATGTATTAGCTTGTGACGATCTCGTGGTGACGGAGGTGTATGTGTTGTTGTGATGAATTGTGCCGATGAGGCTTAAGCGATTAAGTGTAGATTAAACACTTTAGAAAAGCGATAAAAGTAGGTGATATTTAAATATGTGATGGAATGCACTTGCTAATCTATATCGCTTATAATTCCAAACTATATATATATTTATCATGCCTTTAATTATATGTTTTGGAGTATCTCACCCTTTACTTGTTTCGCCGTTACCTATATATTGGTAACGTGCAGGTTATGAAGACGGAGTATATAGCTGCTATTAGTCGAGTCGGTGTCGCTCTGATACATAGCACTCGGGGGGAATTATTATGTTGTCTTGTTGTTGTTCTTTTGTTGTTTTCCTTTGTAAATAAGAATCATAATTTATAAAAGCATGATTTTGATGAGGAAGTTTAATAAATGAGATGTTTCATTTTTATGAATCAATTTATGATTTGCGACGAGGCTATGTATCTGAGATTTATACTTTAAATAGAATTGTTTAAAGTGATATGGTTTTGAAGGTGTGACGCCTCAGTATTTAATTTATGAAATTTTAAATTACTCTGATTTGTGCATATTAAACTTTGGGTAATATTGGGGTGTTACATTAGTGGTATCAGAGCAGGTCGGTCTGTCGACCAGGTTATTAGTGTGTTTAACCCTTTTGTATGCGACATGTGTGTGAAACACTGTCGGTACTTGTTTGTTTCAAATTGTTTGTCTGCAGAGATGAGTTTGAAACAAGTGGGGGAGAAGTTTTACTTCTTGGTGGCGCTTGTGGCTTAGGATGGGGCCTTAAGCAGTGTTATGCTTTGGTAACTTGTAGAGTAAGTTTGAAGACGTTGTTGTAGTGTGGTAGAGATGGTTTATGTCACCATCATGATTGTCGACTATCTATTGACAAATTGAGGGACTGGTCATCCTTAATCTCTTGTTGATAGTAGTCGGGAATTGTGTTGGTTGGGATAGACTTGTCTTGCCAACTTAATAGTGTGTGAAGCAGATGTGTTTGCACAAGGTGGTGCATGGTTACTTGAGTTGTGGGCGAATTTGGATTTTGGTGAGAGACAAGATTTTGTCAAGCGAGCTTCTTGTTTTGATTCTTCCGAGGCCTTTTGTGGAGATGTGAGTGAGTTACCGCAGTAGTGCGAAGTGAAGTTTTGGTGGATTTAGTTTCTGGAACTAGTTGTGATTCGAAGTATCCTTAAGGGATGTTTGTTTCTGAGTTAGAGTTGAAGATTCGACTTGAGGATTGGCTTGAGCAGAGTTTGTTTATTCGAGTGGGTCTCCGTGGAGTGCCTCAGTTGTGTTGTTCAAGAAGGAACGAAGGTCGCTTAAGTTGGTGTATCGTTTTCAGACAGAGTAACGAAGTGGATGTTGAGGACAAGTATCTACTTCCGAGGACTGATGTTGGATAGATCGGTCATTTGGAGTTTATGTGTTTATTGAGATCGATGTGAAGTCTGGCTGCCTATGGGTTAGTGTGAGGGTTGAAGATGTTCAGGCAATGCTTTTCAAGATAGTGTATGGTCCTGGCGAGTAATTGTTGATGTCATTAGTGTGACTAATGCGTCAGGTATGATTTTGGGATGTTCGAACAGTACTCTCATGAGTAACTGTAGAGTTGTTTCATGTTCATGGATCTTATTTGGATCACACCAAGTTAAGGAATCGTAGCAAGCATCCAAACTTTGCATTGTTGGTAGTGAAGTTAGACCGGTGTATGTCGAGTAATCTAAAGATAGAATTTGAACTGTTGGACGAGAGTGCCTTAAGTAAGCAACTTAGACAGTGATATTTTGGACAGCTCCGCGAAGATTTATTTGGTATCTTGTAGGAGACCTCAAGAAGTATTCAAGAGCTTAGAAGTTCTTTTGTTGTGGATGATTAACTTGTGAGTTTGATGGAAGATCTTTTTATAAGTTGGTATTGATCGTAAGCATTTTACCCGAGACGGTTATGTCACTAATTGGACTTCGCAATGGGAAGAGAATTTGTTTGAACCAGTGCAGAGTTAGCGAATGCTTTGATTTTGGTTTTGTTTGGTACTGGGGAACCTTGTGCGGTGTATTGTGATATTTCATTTTGGACTTAAGATGTATTTCGGCATAGAGATGGAAAAGTGCATTACTACCTTGGAACGATTTAATTTTCATAAGGAAAAATTGTCGGACGCGTGAGTTAGAGTTTGATGCGGTTGTGCTCATTGGAACCTTATAGGTGCAGATGTTAATGACGAATAGATTGGAATTGTTGAAGACAATTCAAGTTGGGTACGATCTATAAAGAGACTTCGTCTGGTGATGAGTTTAGTAAGTTGATATTGAGGATAACCCAAGAATATCTGATTTGGGATTTATTATTTTGAAGAATGTCGCATGTTTGTTTCGAGACGCTTGTTGAGATTAAGCTCAGAAAGTTATTAAGGATTTGTTCACCACTAACAAATGGATTTCGTCGGATATTAATAGTCGCAGTGGATTATTAGATTACGACTAAAATAAGTCTTGACGGTAAGGAATTTGATGATGGTTTGGTAACCACAGGTACTTTAAGATGATTGATGTTTTATAAAGGAAGGTGTTCTATTGTGACTGAAGTCGGTCGCGACGGTGTTCTTGTTGGGTTCCATAGAAATTGATGTTATGGTTCTAAGTCCAACCTGTTTTGTAATTCCAGTAGTATGAGACGACGTTGATGAGTAGAGTTCTTGAGAGAGTGTTTTGGTTTGAATTACCACTTTGGAACGATGGAAAGTTATGAAAGGTGTTTCGAATAAGAAACCAGTGTATTGATCGTTGCAACGATGCGAGGATGGTGATTACTTAACTCAACTTTGGGAATTGAATTGTTATGAGGGAAGACTTCGTTGAAGTCAAGTGTATACGTCGAAGTTTCACAAGTGAAATATTTGGACAGTAATTGAAAAGGTCAAACTATGTCGTGTATTTTAGAGGATCAACGGACGTTGATCAATCGAGAATGAAAGAGTGATTCTTCGAGTTGACAAAGCTGATGTTGTGAAGTGTTTTGATGGGTGTACGCTTTGAACGTATCCATTCTGAGTAATTGTGTAGTTGAAGAATTAACCAAGTTGTTTTACGGTTGGCATCTTATGCATTAAAGTGACGCATCATGGTTTAAATATCGAGCATTGAATTGATTAGCGAGTAAGCAAAGTTGTTGGATTTGGGCTAGTGAGTTATAGTCGCAAGTCGTCTGTATAAGCCCTGATTGCGTAGTGTATCGCAGTTCTGTTATGATTGGGTAACTTGTTATTGTTCAAGGGTGGTACGTTGGTGATCTACAAGGATGATGTGACCTTGTGATTTCTTGGAATGAAAGCGAATAACTGCAAGTGTAATTCTTGAGTTCGTACTTATGCGTGAATGAATGCATCTTTTCGTATTTGCGTAGCATGTGTGGTTTTATCCTTTTCTGATTGTTTCAGTTTTGGTTTGTATAACTGATAAGTGACAAAATGTAGTTATTTTGCATATATGTTTTGTGGCACTTATCTATTTTGTTTGTTAATAATCTTTGAATAACCCCAATTTTTGTTGTAAATACGTTTTATTGTGTTTTGTGTACATAATGTACCGTTTGATAGTTTTGTATCTATTTTTGTAGGTATTTATTGCATATTTGGAGCATGGAGGAATAAAGTGTCGAAGACACGGCTCCGAAGACGCATTTTTGGGAAGACAAACAGCAACTTTCACGCTTGGTGCGGTTTTGAGCGCGCTTAGCGCGGTAAGGCTGTAAAAAGTAATAAATTAAGTCACGCTTAGCGCGGTCCGCGGGATTTTGTTTATAAATACTTTTCAAAACAGATTTCTAGGTTATGGTTTTGGGGTGGTTTTTGATCCCCATTTCCATCAACCTTCATTTTTGGTAGATTAGCTTAGAAAACAACATTAGGGCTTGCTCATGGATGCTTGGAGGTGGATTGATCTTCGATTGGCTTTGACAACCAGTGTAGATCTGTGGTTTATCTCTTCTCCTCTTTGTGTATTTCTCTTTTGTGGGGTTTGTATGTATTTCTACTCATAACTCCTGTATATTCATCGCCTTTAATGTTATATAAAGCTTGTTTTACGAATTTGTGTTGGTAGTTATCTTGGGTTTTTACTTTATGTTAAGGGTTTGAGCTTTACTAGAGATAGATTGCTTAGATTCTTACCTAGGATGATTATCTGTTAGTTTCTGAATACTAGAAATGGGTTTAGATCTAACATTCACTATAGAGTATCTGATCTTAATGCCTCTGCGTTGGTGAAGTAAGCTAGAAATGGGTATGGAGGTGACGCAGTTAACTTCCGTGTTGTTGAGATAGGCCAGAAATGACTATTGAGATGATTCGGGAGGATTCTCAATTTGGGTTAGAAATAACCAAGGTTGTGAGAGGTATGTGATGACACGGACGAGTAACGTAGGCCGAGTATGACATGGGTGGTAGATTTAAGTCTGTGACGGGTAGTTTACATTCGTTCCAGACAAGCTGTCTATGTTTTATACTTTTTGTTCATTTACTTTTTGTCTTTTATTTTCATTTCTTTTAATCTCAAACTCATTAACGGTAGAATTGTCGAATGACGAACCAATAACCAATCTTTGTGGACACGATACGATATAACCTAACCGGTATATATCACCCGGTAAAAATAATACCAACTCTTTGCTTGTCGCTTTACCGCAGCAACAATAACCATTTTGTTGTTTTCATTTTAGCGAGGGTGTCGGTGTTGTGTTGTAGGACTTTATGTTCCTATCTTTGGTGACTCGTTTCCGAGGCGTCGGTTCGAGTGTATGACTAAATCTATGGTTGAGACGTTAGAATAGTATCGATCTTATTTGTTTGGTTCTCGAGTGAACCGGTGTGTCTGCGATTTGTTTGGTTGTTGAGTGTTATTTGGTTTCCGAGTGCATTGTATGGGTTTTGCATCTCGGCATGGTTGTTCTCGTTTGGACGTTGTGGTTAGGGAGATGCCCTTGTGTTTGGTGTATTTTATATGTTGTTTAATTGACGCGAGGATTGAGTGGACGAATGCGTAGGCATGTCCCGTATTGTTCGTTTTGGTTGAAATTTTCGAGGACGAAAAGTTTATAAGTGGGGGAGAGTTGTAACGCCCTGTTTTAATTAATATTATACTATATTAATATTTTCGAATTACCGATTGATGTTTATTTTGCGACGAGATTAAATATATTAATCGATATATATGATAATATATTTGGCGACGTTTTGTTCGGTCCGACTTTTATTTCGTTCAGTTCGGTAAAATATTATTCGGACCCGATATTTAATTCCCCGAAATTATTGGAATTAACTTAATTGACGAGATAATTGGTAAGTTAGGGGTGTGGGGAGCAATTGTTGAGGATTAGGTTTTCACCCTTGGCTTACTAGTAGAAATACCATTATAAATCATTTCTCCTCATTTTCCTTCCATTCATTATACCAAAACCAAACATGGAACTTGGAAGCTAGTAGAAACAACCTTATAAAAATCTTTTCCTTTGTTTTTCTTTCCATTTTTCCAAACACACCAAGAATAAAAACTTGGGAGAGAAAAATAGAGAGTTTTCGAAAGAAGAAGGAGAGCAAGAGAGGAAGCTTGAGGTTGAGCTTTGTAGAATCATTATGGATCATCCAAAATAGAGGTAAGGGGTTTGATTTCTATCTCATATATTTAGGGTTTGTTAGTGATAGTTTGGATTGGAGAAAAATTGATAGTTGTTTTATAGGGTTTGGTTGAGTGATTGTTGAAAATGTTTAGAAGAGTTGAATTTGGTGTAGAGATTATGGGTGTTGTTATTAGTGTTGTAGTGTTTGGATTATAGAATGAAATATAAATGGAAATGGAAAAGAAAAACTTATCAGTAAAACTAGAAAACAGAAAAAATATGGAAACTGTATGAAACAACAAAAATGCAGGGTATTTGAAACGAAAGGAATGGAAAGAGCAAGGAGGGGGAGGCGCCCACCTCCACAAGTGGGGAGACCGTCCCCCTATGAGGCACCCGCCTCCTATTTGTTAAGGACAATGGGACGTGCGTCCTGTTAAGGAGAAGGGGAAACGGAAATTTTCTCTGTTTTCCAGTTTCTGTAAATTGGTTTTTCTGTTTTCTGTCAAATAACTACCTGCATAATTTTCTTTTGGAAATACATTCTGTTTGTTTCAAAAATGCCAATTTCACCTAGTAGAATTTTATACCCATAAATTATAATTAGGGGATAAGATAGCCGATTAAATTTAGAACCCGATTATGATTTCGGTAAATTCGACGACGGAGCAAGTTGATCCGAATTCAACGAAAATTGACGTGCTAGCTAAGTTTGACGTGTAGAACGTAGTAGTGAGGTTAGTTTTTAGAAATTGCGAGTTTTTAATAGATGATCCGAAATAGGCTTAATTATGATTAAATTGAATCGGATTTCGTTTTAGTGGATTTAAGACACGTATGAACAATCCGATTGCGATGTTGACAATTAGGAGAAATGCCGGTTATTAGGGATGGCTTTTGCGACGATGATAGGTGTTTAACTATCTTTCCGTATGTAGAATTTAGGGAACAAATCGATAATGAGGTGGAGTGATTAAACATAATGTTTGCGATGACGTAGTAGTTGGTGAATACTTATTGATTATGCGATGCGAGGTTATATGTCTTTGTACATGATAATGTGATGATTATATTGATGTTATTAATAAATGCTTCCGATTTATGAATGCATGATTTTGATGATGATGAATTATATGTGACGTTTTGCATAATGCAATTAAAATCCGATGATATATTTATCTTGATTTGGATAAATTATGGCGATGTGGGCTTTATCCCAATTTTGATAAGCGACGATGATGTTTTGGGTTGTGTTGTTTATTGTCGAGTCACATACATTGCATTGGCGACGATGGACTTTTATGCCAAGCGACGAGGCTTTTATGCCAAGTGTTCCTATTTATGGACAAAGCGACGGGTACCACATGCATAACATAGCTGTGTCTCATGGAGTCGGTTATGTTTATGTTTGAGTTGTTTGGCGTTGAGTTTTTAATTGATGAATGATGTTGAATTGCGATGATATATGATGCTTTGTTTGGTGAAGATCTTTATGATGAACATGAAATGAATATGAATTGATAATTTCATGATAACCATGCGATGAATATAAATGATGAGTTTTGTGATGATTTAACTTGATGAAATGCTTAATGCAAATAGGATGTGATGATGTTTGTGATGATGGGCTTTATGCCAAAAGTGATGATGGACTTTATGCCAAAAGTGATGATGGGCTTTATGCCAAATGCGACGATGGGTTTTATGCCAAATGCGACGATGGGCTTTAGCCAATTTGTGATGATTGTTTATGTTGCTCATGTTGTTAGCATTGTTTAATGTTGTTGTTTATGATTTCCGTGTTAACTAGCGATGTATTAGCTTGTGACGATCTCGTGGTGACGGAGGTGTATGTGTTGTTGTGATTAATTGTGCCGATGAGGCTTAGGCGATTAAGTGTAGATTAAACACTTTAGAATAGCGATAAAAATAGGTGAGATTTAAATATGTGGTGGAATGCACTTGCTAATCTATATCGCTTATAATTCCAAACTATATATATATATTTATCATGCCTTTAATTATATGTTTTGGAGTATCTCACCTTTTACTTGTTTCGCCGTTACCTATATATTGGTAACGTGCAGGTTATGAAGACGGAGTATATAGCTGCTATTAGTCGAGTCGGTGTCGCTCTGATACGTAGCACTCGGGGGGAATTATTATGTTGTCTTGTTGTTGTTCTTTTGTTGTTTTCCTTTGTAAATAAGAATCATAATTTATAAAAACATGATTTTGATGAGGAAGTTTAATAAAGGAGATGTTTCATTTTTATGAATTAATTTATGATTTGCGACGAGGCTATGTATCTGAGATTTATACTTTAAATAGAATTGTTTAAAGTGATATGGTTTTGAAGGTGTGACGCCTCAGTATTTAATTTATGAAATTTTAAATTACTCTGATTTGTGCATATTAAACTTTGGGTAATATTGGGGTGTTACACAGTGACCCTTACGAGCATGTTGCCTCCACCAATACATAGATTGTCATCATAAGAGCTCCCGACTCTTAGAGAAGCCTCCCTCAAATGGTATATGAGTTTACCTCGAGTTTCTATCAATAATTACAAGAAACTGGTACACTAGTACATCGTTAGCCGCCATAGGAAGATGTCCACCACTAGTCTGTTTAATATACGCCACGGCCCATCAAAGTCATTGGTGGAATATCTCATCTAATTCAATGAGGAAACCATTATAGTCTTATCATCAACCAGAAGCCAATTATATTATTGGTAGAAGTGGGTGCTAGAGTCGAGTGCTACATAAAGGGCGAGGAAAGAAACGCGAAAAGAAGGCATGTGATGTCAAGGAGCATGTTTCCGATGTGGAGAGATCGCACCATTAAAGGAAGAGTGTAACACCCCAATTCTATCCAACGTTTAAATAAAAATCAGAGTGCCAAAAATTTCAAAAATATGAGGCATTACATTCATAATTCAAAATTGTCATCATAAAAAAAACATATCATAATGGATACATAGCACATATTAATTCAAAGAATTTATAACAATTAATTAGTCTTCAAAAATACTTTATATTTATTCAAAAACTACGCAGCGGATTCATAGCATTTCAAAACTCCCAACAAAATATAGCATCCTTTAAACAACTTAATTCAAGGGAACAAATTCTCAAAGTATTAACATCAACAATGCAACGGAAAACAATATAAAATCAATAAGCGTTCATTCCCCCATAGTGCTACGTATCAGAGAGACGACGCCAAAAGCTACTAAATTCTTTACTCCTCGTTACCTGCACGTTACCAATATAAAGGTAACAGTCAACAAAATAGAAAGGGTGAGATATCTACCAACATAAACAGGTGTATGATAAATAATATATTAGGATTGAATCATATAAAATTATCACATCACAATTAACACGTCACAATAAATTCCAAATCAACAACAACACAACACCACTTCATCGTTAGCAACAACATATAATTTACTTCATAATTAACAACAACATGATTTCAAATGAGACACAACAATGCATATGCATGTGGTACCAACAGAGCTTCAGCTCCCTTCACTATTGCCAGTTAATAGAGGCACAAGGCATAAGCCTTCTTCACAATTCCGTCAATACAGACCTTCACAAATGCAAATGAATTGCGATGCTAACAACATGCAACAACAACATAAATTCACCTCACGAGGCATACGCCTATATCACTGTTATTACCAATAATCAGAGGTGATTATCGTCACTGAAAGCATCCTACAACTTCACATAATTCAACATACAACAACATATTCTTCGCTAATAATTCACAAACAAATCAACAACACGATATCTTCACACAAATTCAAGAAAATAAATAATCGTAATCACCTACTAAAATATACGAATCATTCCGATAATTTTTAATTAATTTCGGACAACTAATTATACCGCTTAAATCACTAACTCGATTAATTCGGTACTGCCTTTAAGTACTATTGTTACTATTAATTATTATGATGTTGCTAATTCACTATCAACTATGTTTATAATATTAAATTAATTATGTTATCATACTGCCAGTTTAATTGAATAAATTAATACTCTTTTCACTAGATTCACTACCCTGCTATTTTAACTGCACCACTAACTGTTATTCCCAACCTGCTATTTCACTTTCTATCCATTTCTACCACTTTAATAGCTCCTGCTTGCTGCTAACATTACTACAATTCCTTGCTGCTAACAATTTCCATTATTATATACTACTATTATAATTTTCCAACACTACTATTTAAAATTAATCTTGCTATTTTATCACTGTCACTTAATACCTTACTATTGTTTATTATGATCTTTTAGTTATACTAATTATATATTCTACAGCATTTAAGTGAATGGTAATTCTACGCTATAGTATCTCAGGGTAGATTTTAATTATTGCTTCTACAATACCATGTGTATATATTATTTTGTAATGTTAATATGTCATACAAACCTCCTATTAATTTTCACCTATACACTGCTAATTGCACTAAGGTACACTGCTAACAACTTACAGCTACTGAGGAATGCTATCAGCTCAATAAGGAAATTGAGTAACTAATACATGAGGGGAACCTCAAGAAACATATGAAAGACATTTTCCCCTTTCATTAGATAAATCCAGCTCGTATGGATGAGATGATGTTAGGACCACCATGCCCTAAAAATCCAAAGAGTCACATCAGGACGAGGACAATAAAGTCACATGTCACACGCTTAACACTATACCATAAGGGTTTTCCGGAGGCGGGGAAACTAGTTCCTCCAAAAAAAATGCACCCTTACTAGATCCTGAATGTAGAAAACCTTCTTGAAGTCAAGATTGAAAGCGAGGTCCAATAATTAGAAGTCATGATCGCCCTTAGAGAAATATGCAGTTGGCATTCATCCTCATAACAATGATTCAATGGTCATTATTGTCAAATGTGAAGATTGAGAGATTAAAAGGGTTCTCTTTAACCAAGAGAGTTCTGCAAATATATTATATTAGGAGGCGTTTGAAACCTTGATCTAGAAGATATAAAGCCTTTCAAAGGATCAATGGTTAGATTCTTAGGAGAACATGTACAATTAAAGGGATATATCAAATTAAGGATCAATTTTGGAGAAGAAGATTAAGCTAAGGAAATAAATGTTAGGTATCTAGTTATCGATGTCTCGTCTTTATATAATATGATTATAGGGTGATCAACCTTTAACTGATTGAGTGTTGCCTTGTCTAATTTGTATTTGTACATGAAGTACCTGCTCCCTAATGGGCCAGTATGGGTTATCCAAGGAGATCAGGAGATTGCCAAAAAAAATTATCTAGAAAGCATAGTGTTGATTAGGATTCACACTCAAGCCGAAAAGGCTAGAAATACGGGCTCAAGAATAATTCCACCGGAGGAATTCTGTAAAGGAGAAAAATCCTTCTCCTCAACCTCTGAGGAAACTGAAGGCTAAATATTTTGGAGATGTACCCCATGAAAACACCAGCATAGTTGCCATTTTTTTTCTTTAGTATTGCTTAATTGTTTTAGTTTTATGGGAGAGTATTGTATATCTGCCAATTATAAAGAACACGTTACTTTATGGTGCATGCTCTTTTCCCTTTTTTACTCTTACAAGGGTGAGGGTTTTTAATGAGGAACCTCACTTTCCATTATGTTAAAGTCTATATGTTTGTCTGTCTATTTCTAGGCAGGAAACTCAAGAATGCATGATAAGATTGTTGTCAATGAGGCGATCAGTTATTGGATCATTAAGGGTGATCCTTGTTTCCCAACTAATCAATAGCTAGAATCTTAAGTGGGATCCTTGTCATCCAATGAGGCGATCAATTGTTGGATCCGTAAGTGGGATCCTTGTCACCCATGGAGACGATCAATCAATGGATCCTTAAGTGGTATCCTTGCCATATGTAGCGATAAAATTGAGACTAAGCTATTGATTGAATCAACTCACAAAGTGAAAATCACCACCGAACTTTAGTGTTCCAAAAGAAATTTGAAAAGGTCAAATAGAACCCAAAAAGATAGAGAGAAAAAGGTATGGGGGTCGGTTATGCAAAGGGAGGGTATTAGCATCCTAAACATTTGTTGTATTAAACGGGATCCACTATATTTGTTCTAATCAAAGAGTGTATGATCTAAAGCTTAAACTTGCTAAAGAGAATGCATGAATTAGTTGTTAATAAATTAAAAGAAAGTTTTTATTAGTGCCCCCGCCTTAGTTTTGAAACTTCGTGTCTACGCATCCCCGTAGTGCAATAGGGAATCAGAGTGTCGTATTTTTGCTCGAAAATTTTGATTTCTTGTATGTTTTTAGTGAACGATGTTAAATTTTGCATTTTACTACAGCTCGACCTTTGGAGACTCACGCAATTGCCGTAGAAAGGAATTAACATGTTCTTAATGAAAAGATTTTATGAAGAAAATCCCAAAGGCAAAAGGGTTTGTATTGGTTGGTCATTTTTACCTTGAAAAGAATTTGGTGATTTTGAATCATATTAAAGACTATGATTGAAAGGAAACACAAGGTTAAGAATGCACCCCCTCGTACTTCTCACAATACTTAAGGCTCGTGAAAAGTATGATTTTCATATTTATTTGTGATTGCTCCATAATTTAAAAGTTAAATTATTTATTTATAACTTTTCAAATATTGTAAAATCGTCCTTATATTTTGAAAATGAAGCAATTCAAATACTTCATCCAATCAATAAATTTAAAATGAAAGGAATTCAAACTAAGCATTTGAATTCCATGAAATTTTAAAATTTCTTAAATTTCAAATTGATTCACCCAAACACACTCTAAGAAAACATGATTAGATTACACAAGCAACAATAGTAATCAACAAGCACATATAGGTAACAAACATTACTCAAAACAACATCAAGAAATTCATGCTATAAAGTACACCAAGATTCATACAAAATAAAAACACATGTTAAAGAAATACAAAATGCAAGAATTAAGAAGAGATGAGAGAAATTTTTCAGTGTTATGATAAAACTCGTAGATTTTTTAGTGTTATGATTAAACTCATAGAATTGAAAAATCGATAAATTAAAACTACTAGATTTTTTATAGTTATGTCAAAAATTCGTTAATCTCTAGTGTTTTTGAAAATAATCGATAAATTTTGACAGAGAGCCGTTTTTTTTTAAATATCGATAAAAAATTATACTGGATTTATGTAATGAACTACTGGATTTTTTTGTCTATGTACTACCTTTTTTTTTACACAACCAAAATTTCCTTTACGACATTTCATGAATAAAGGTAATTTTGGAATTAAAAAAAAATAGGGAGGTTCCAAGTTTATTTGTAAGGATGCCACAACAAAATCTAGTTCTATAAGCCCAACAACATATGTAGGAATGCTATAGGCCAAATACTTATATCACATGAGCTTATCCACTTGTTATTTAGCAATATCATACATTAGAAAAAGTAATGAAAAGAAAGAGAAGAAAAATAATTATGAATGCCAATGAATCGATAGAATTATAATGAATTGTTGTAGTTTTAACAAAAAAATATTCTTTTAAATTTAACGAAACAAAATCACATTAGAGTTTTTTTCAAGATTCATCTGAGTCACAAATTTTCGTATAGAGATTATCTACTCTCTTTTTTTTTTTAATTATAAGTTTTATCAAAAGCTTCATCGTAAATCTCTTATTAAATGTTATTTTTCATTATAAAAATCATCATAAAATTATAAGTCATTTTATTTCATTAAGGTCAAAAATGTTGATTTGTTGTAGTATTTTGTTGAACATTTTTTTTTCTTTTTTTCTTTCTCTTTATCGATCATCCAACTTTTATAAATTATAATCTGATGAGAGTTATGTTACTTACTCTATTTGATTGTTTTTTTATTCTAAGTATTTATGATTAAATTGAGTGTTAGGTTGAGTAGTCTATTCAGGGTTACCATACTTAGTAGGTTTGACTGTCTTTTACTGTCTTTATTTATTTTTATTTCTCTATTTTATTGACAACTCAAATCAATAGTTATTTTGTAATGTCAATTTATTTCATGATTTCAATAAAAAAATTAGTGAGAATTACGGTATTACATATTAATTTATACTCCCTCCGGTCCTTTTTATAAGAAATACTTTACCTTTTTAGATTTATTGAATAATTAATGTACTTGGTCTATAAATGGTCCAGGTACATTATTTATTCAATGAATCTAGAAAGGTGAAATATCTCTTATAAAAAGGACCAGGACCGGAGGGAGTATTAATACAGTCTTTTTAGGAATTCTATCACCCAAAATATAAATATTAAAGAAATTAGATTATATTGTTAAACTTTCAACTTAAAGCTCGACTTTTCTATAAATATTTTTTACTGATACGCCCACACATGCACATAATCTTCTTTTTAAGATACATATTTTAAGTCATAGGACAATTTCATAGTAAAATCAAACAAAAAAATAGTAAAATCCCTTATACTTAGAATTTACATTACCCACAATGTAAATAGTAAAAGAAAAGGGAGGGAGAAAGCTCACAGTTTTTTATGGAGAAGATGGTGGAAATAGATTTGGCTTAATTGCTCCGCTTCTATGCGTTCACCTTCACTCCTCATCACCATTTTTTAATGCATGTCATCTGGTATCAAATGAGAACTACTTTACGGTTTTATCAATTATGTCAAATCTACTACAAGAATTTTTAAAGTTAGGGATTTTCATAAGTTTTGACAATAAGAACTCAACATTTCCATCTCCCTCTCCAAAGGTAGATTTTCCACGATTAACATATAAGATGGCTCCATCAGTGGTGAGGAAAAGTTTGCTTAACATGATATCAATTTCAAATCTTCCTTCATTTCAATTCTAACGAGGTTCAAGGAAATGATATGTCGTCATGTCCTTATTTGCACATCTTCTAAGACTCATACTCGATATTTGATGGATCGGTATGTTAATTGTATTGAGATATTCATAGGTTTCATTTTATCAATATCAAGCTTACTATAAACTGACAGTGGTATAAAGCTCATACTTGCCCCCAAATCACACAGGGCTCTATCAAAGCTTAGTGATCCTATGTTACAAATTGGAGAGAGTTATTTTTGTTGGAAAATTAGGGGGTGGTCTTTACATTGAGGATTATAGGTGTTAAAGTAGGGATTTCCTCTTTGAGCATTATTTATGTAATTAACCATTTATTGTCTAGGATCTCCCATTGAAATGATTTGGCGTGTGGTACTAGTGTGGCAAGCAACTATGCAAATCTCACATGTTAAGGCAGGAAGTGTTATAGTACTTACACTCATTTTATCCAATTTTAGGAATAATACTTCAACTTTAGCATTAACTTGGTCTAAGGCATCTACTTCATATTTTCCTCATTTTAGGTGCTCACTTAGTGAAGTTACGATTACTTCCCCAATGATAAGAATTTTGCGACATATCCTCTATACGAGTGTATGCTTCATCGATATTTTTATTCATAAGTTTTCCTCCCATAGTTCAGTTGATTGTCATACTCTAGATGTACATAATACCATTATGAAATGTGTGAACCATCAACCATTTTTCAAGTTCATGGTCGGCACATAACCTCAACATTTCTTTAAATATATCACATGCTTCTTAGAGCGATTCCCCAAGTTTTTTTTACCAAAACTGGTTATTTGGATTCTAAGTTGTGTTGTTTTACTCGGCGGGAAGTATCTATCCAGGAAAGTTATTTTCAATTGATTCCATGTCATAATGAAATTAGAAGGCAAGGAATGTAGTCATGCTCTGGCTTTGTCCCATAGTGAGAAAGTAAAAATTCTCACTTGAATTCCACTACTCGTCACTCCATTCATTATTGAAGTGTCTGCAATATTTGGAAAAATAGACAAATGTAGGTTCTGGTTATCTATCAACGAACACAAAACGAGTTATGTTGTACCATAGACAGTAGAGACGGTTTTAGTTCAAAATTATTTGCATCCATCATAGAACACACAATAATGAAATGAGGGTTCTCTATTGTTTGGGGGTGCATAGCCCTTTAGAGTGTGATTTTTAGCCATCGCTAATTCTCTGCGTCTCCTAAATAATGTTAAATCTCAAGAATTGGTTGAGCAAGATCCCAAACACTGTTGTTTCTTCGCATTCAACCGAAAAAAGAGAAAAATTTGACAATTACATGTTTTCCTAGTTTTATTTGTACGCCCAACTTGTTTAGCATCATCTTCCAACTTAGAGTTATTGGTGGAGCTACTTGACACTGTAATTTTCAGATAAGACGCTTCACTTCTCCAGGATAACAAAAAGTGTTACAAAGATAAAATAATATATCATTTCAGGTAGTTTCCTTTAAATTATCATATTAAAAACTAGAAACAAAAATATTTCTTTCAATCAAATTGGCTTTAAAAATGCTACATGTTTTCTGTCCTAGTAACGGCAAAATGTATCATTTTGTTTAACTTAATTCCTGTGTTTGAAGATTTCTACAGAAAATAGTAAAATTAGTAAACAATTATTTTCTCTGTTTTATGTACAAATCTTTGAAAACACGAAAAAAAAAATGAAACCAATATGCCACTTTTACAATAATTAGGGAAATTATAAAAGTGATAATATTTTTTTATATAAGCCACTGAATATTTCTATGCATAAATGTTGCAAGTGTGATTACAATGCAAAAACTCACTTAATCTCTTTAAAATAATGGCCATTAAATTACTCGAAAAATATATAATTTAATTAATATTTGCACTTGAGTAAAAAAATTAATATTTGTTTATGAAAAACAAGCATCATCTCAATTCGTTCATTGCGTGAGATTAACAAATAGCACTTTTATGTATTTATTTCTTATTTCACATGATAATTTGTCTGGCCTCTTTCAACCAATAGACACAAAATTAATATACAATTTCATATATTTTACCACTCAAACATGAGAACAATTGCAATACTAATCCTCTACTCTGGAAATTAAAAAAGTACGATATTTTCTCAACAGAGATATCACTAAATATAAACATAAATTTTTTTCTCATAAACTACAACACAATTAAAAGTGGCTCCAACTTCTCACAAGAATGATGTAGCTGTAGCACACGATTCACAAATTTATTTGATGTTTTTAGATGGTTTGGTGTTTCAAGTGAATTTCATAATAATTTTCTATGCATGAAAATCAATTTTATGGTATTCTCTTATCAAACAAGGACTCTTGAGATTATTTGTAGACCATATGGTTGACTTGAACTTGGTTTCCATGGAAATAATACAATAGTAGACTTTTTGGTCACAAAGAGTCAATATAGTTGCAAATTATTGAAAAGGCAAAAAAAATATGATTGAGAAGATGCAAATATTTTTAACATATTGAAGAAAAATAAAATTTAAAGAGGAGTGCACATTATGCTCTATTGAATGCACATTATTTGACTCTTATAAAGCATTTGTGACACCATAGACCAAAGAATCATATCTTAAATATGGAAGGGGAATAGAAATATAAATATAAATTTGGTGAGTTAGCACAAAGTTGTATGCCTCTAAAATTGGGTGGTCTTGGAATCTCATCATCTAAGCTTTAGGAGTCTTATTTACAAAATATGGGTCTGACGCTTATATTATTTTCAATTTATCATTACAGGTGCTCCTACTTGGAATTCCATTATCAACGATAATAATATACTCAAAGATGATTTTAATTGAAGAAGTTGATCTAACTCATCATCCTTCTAGCTAGGCCATTAGACCTCCCTTGGTCCCATTATCTCCATTGTCATACATGCACATATTCATGATCTTGCTATAATTGTGAAAGACATTTGTTTAACACTACCACATCAACTCAATCAGTTATCACTCAATTTCCCCTGTAGGTTATTATTAGAGGTTATTATATTGGTCAACACCAAAAATATAACCTTCAATAATAAAGCATAATATGTCTTTATTTAATATGATTATTCTAATGGTAACTGCATTATCATAAGTGGTTACTCATTGTCTTCTAAATAACAAAGATGTGACTAATAACCCCTATTTGCCTTTCTCTCACTCATGGTCTTGGATTTTAAAGTTCATCATAATTTTTTTTTGCTTTGTCTCATTAGTCACAATTTCGTCTATAAACCATGACAATGTTGCATCAGTATAATATTAGCAAATCGACTCTGCACACTCGATGTGGTTTGAAATATGAATTATTCCTTATGAGAGATTGTCGTGACTTTAGAATCTTTGATTTGTTTAATCTATATTTTTTTACTAATCATGACGGTGATACTTAGCTCAAATTTAACATGTTGGCACCATCTTTAACTTTGCAACATGACTTTGGAGGGCTTGGATGAAAGGAAATTATACTTGTATCGCCCATGAAATCATCCCACATATCACATTTCTTTGGATACTCGCAACATGATAAACATTTTCTTCTTTTGCTTCAACAACTCCCATAATATGCATATATAAGTTTGACCCGCCTGTTTATTGTGGAAAATGGTAAACAACCACTGATCTTTCCAAAGCCCTAAAAACTAAGGGTTACTCGCAAGATCGACCAATTGATCTTAAGACATGTGCTAAGATTTTGAAGATACACTTGCTCTATCGAAATCCTTACTACTATTAAAGGTTTTCCGTGAATAAGGGAACAAGTATAAAAGTTTTCCACACTATGGTTCGACCCACTGACAGGTGACTCGTGACCGGCAGAAGGTTTTTGCACGAAATAGACTAATTGACTGGTGACTCGTGACCGACAAAAGTATTGAATTGTTTACGCAAAGCAGAAAATAACGTAAAGAGATTGCTCAATCAGAACATAAAACAAAATTCGTTGGTAACTGCAATTGATTTCGAAATTTGAATCTTCCCGGTTCCAACTTGCTTCGACGCTATCTTTTGGGAAGACTAAAACAATAGAATTCTTCTAAGTCTTGAATTCCCTTTGGTCGACAAAACCAAATTCGACTATTCTCTTTATCTTTCATCTTTTGGTCGACTAGACTAATTTTCTATCACTTTGTCATTTGGTATCAGTTTTTTCTCCTTTTGGTCAACAAAGTCCAACTTCGATATTTTGGCTTGATACTCCTATTTGTCATAGAATTCTTCATTCCGACAAAGCCAAATTTCAAATACTTTAGTTGTAATCTCCTAAACAACCCTTATCTCAAATGATTAGCCTTAGCTTATGGGAATATCTTCATTAACCACACGTGCTTAAATACCTTTAAAAAAATTTAGGTAACACCACCAAATGCAATCATCTAACCACACTTGTACTATCATTAATGTTGATGAAAGTTGCCTTGAGATTCTCACAAAAGCAGATTATGGGAAGTCATTCACAACTCCTATGATGTTTAGCAATGAGACTTTACTAACTAAACTCTAGACTCTTTAGATATCCTTTATGAACAACTATATGTCATCTATAAGGGACTTTCCATAGCTAAGAATATGCATTACAATGATTTAGTCTACAACAAAAATTCACTATTATATATCAACCTTATCAAAACCTCAACTTAGCAAATATCACAAATATGTCATTTTGATCAAGACATCAAGAATGTAATGCACGAGAAGGATCAATTCAAAATTAATTCCTCTCTTTGCGAAAACAACTAATGTGATAATTTCATAGTCAAAGCCCGATATCTCCTCTAGTCAAGACCTTTTAGTCCGACATTTTTCTTTACCACATCCTTATAGCTACACAGCATAAACCTTCTTTTTTAAAATTTAGTTTTTTTTTTACACTTTCTCTTACTTTATAATGAAAACAAAAAACAAAAATTCTAAATTTAATTTAAGTATTATCAAGATAATCCAATTAATCATCTTACTTTTTTAGTTTTAGTTTTTTAATTTTTAATTTCATATTTTAATATAAATTTTTCAAATCCAAACAAACAACTATTCAATTTTTGTTTCAATCACAATCAATATGCACTTGAATTGAAACTTCATCTGCCTAATTATTAATTGATGGAGTATATATCTTAGTATCTTGTCACCAACTCAAGATATACCTAAAAAATAATCAAATCATATGCAATAATTTCATAAAATACTCACTACTAGATCATTTCATAACTTTTAAATAAAGAAGACTTTTAATTAGCATTCCCTAAAAGAAAGATATGGTTTTTAAATACTCGTATCTGGTACAAAGACTTTTCTTTTGTATTTCTGGAAGAGTAGTATCCTCTGCTACTCATCTCTATCACTTACTATTAACCCTTCACTACAAATTCAATCACACGTGGCAGAAAACCATGCGAGACCCCACGGGTAATCCAATGAGGTTGCCCGTATACAATCACACTTTCCACTATATCGAGTCTCACAACTAAATAGAACACTAACAAAAGAAAATGTTAGAGAAAATGAAACCCAAACAACGATAGGGAAAATGTTACTCAACAACTGAGACTACTTTCAATCTCAACCGTTCATTTTACGTTCGTCAATTCAACGTCAGCCGTTGATGGGACAAGCAGCTTCCACTGCCGCCGTCGTTAACCGTCGGGAAAGACACACCGCCACCGCGAAAGCCACTAGATCCACCTCCTTGGTTTCTCCGATGAACGTTACCGGAGAAAACGATGAAGATACTATAGATCCGGTTGACCGTGGAGTTTCCGATTATATCTCAGATCTACCTGACGAGTGTTTAGCGATTGTGTTCCAGTCGTTGAGTCCCGGTGACCGGAACCAGTGTTCGCTCGTTTGCCGGCGGTGGTTGGTTGTTGAAGGACAGAGTCGGCAGCGGTTGTCGTTGAACGCGAAACTGGATCTGCTTCCGGTGATTTCGTCTCTCTTCAACCGATTCGATTCGGTGACGAAACTCGCTTTGAAATGCGATCGTAGATCTGTGAGTATAAGAGATGAAGCTCTGGTTATAATCTCCGAGCGTTGTCCGAATCTCACGCGCCTCAAGCTCCGCGCGTGTAGGGAGTTAACGGATGCTGGAATGGAAAGTTTCGCGAAGAATTGTAAGGGGTTGAAGAAGTTATCGTGTGGATCTTGTACTTTTGGAGCTAGAGGGATGAACGCGGTGCTGTATAATTGCGGTGCTCTCGAGGAATTGTCAGTGAAGCGGCTTCGGGGGATTGCGGAGACTGCGGTGGCGGAGCCGATTGGGCCGGGTGTGGCGGCGGCGTCGTTGAAGACCATTTGTTTGAAGGAGCTTTATAATGGACAGTGTTTTGGTTCGTTGATTCTTGGTGCGAAGAATCTGAAGACTTTGAAGCTTTTTCGATGCTCGGGTGATTGGGATACGCTTTTTACGCTTATGGCGGAGAGGGTTACGAGTGTGATTGCTGATGTTCATTTTGAGAGGCTTCAGATTAGTGATATTGGGTTGCAAGCTATTTCGCATTGTTCGAATTTGGAGATTTTGCATCTTGTGAAGACGGCTGAGTGCACTGATTTGGGACTTGTAGCGATTGCGGAGAGATGTAAGTTGTTAAGGAAGCTTCACATTGATGGATGGAAAGCGAATCGGATTGGTGATGAAGGGTTAATAGCGGTTGCTAAGTTTTGCCCTAATTTACAAGAATTGGTGCTTATTGGTGTTAACCCTACAAAAGCGAGTTTGGAAATGTTGGCATCTAATTGCCCGAATCTAGAGAGGTTGGCTTTGTGTTCAAGTGATACTGTTGGTGATCCTGAGATATCTTGCATTGCTGTGAAGTGTTTAGCTTTAAAGAAGCTTTGCATTAAGAGCTGTCCGGTTTCTGATCATGGAATGGAAGCTTTGGCGAACGGGTGTCCCAATTTGGTGAAAGTGAAGGTTAAGAAATGTAAAGGCGTTACACCCGAGGGTGGAGATTGGTTGAGGCTAACTCGGGGATCAGTTGCTGTTAACTTGGATACTGTCGAAGCCGAACATCAAGATGCTAGTGCTAGTGATGGTGGAGCGCAAGACAATGTTATAGAATTTCCTCAAATGGTCTGCGCAGCAGCATCTACATCGGGAAATACTGCATCAAGAAGTACTACTCGATCGGCCTCGTTCAAGCAAAGGTTAGGACTTTTTTCTGGGAGGAAAATAGTGGCTAGCACTCTGAGAAGATGGTCAGGTGGTAGCACTAGTGCCCGACATGGTTAGAGACAGAAAGCATAAGGAAGCTGTCTGTCTTTGACCATTTTTCAATATTATTATTTGTTTTGTATCATTTGATTTTCTATATGTTGTACTCTTACATTTGAAATTTATGCCGTGTGGTGTTAATTATCTTTTGAATTGAATCTTCACGGTTGAAGTTTCAATGACATTTTTCTCTTCTTTATGTTTGTTCTATACTTCCTTACATTGTTTGTCTGATTATTCCCTCCCTTGACTGGATTCCTGGATTTAATGGGTTGGAAACAAACAACATAGGTTAAGGATGTTTGGTTTTTGTATATATATGATCACGATTGCTGTATCAATGTTTTCAAGGACAACTATAGCATTATTGTGAGCAACATAGTGATGCTGTAGTTGCTAATGTGTAAAACAGTTCTATACTAAATGGATCGCTTAACTTTTTTTAGACATTGACCCGAAATGTCGTGTAGGATATAAGTAACTTAACTACTTTTACTCCATTGGTGATTGTTTTGAAATTTATCAGATATTTTTGTTGATTAATCTCAGTCATGTAATTGTGATTGCTTAACTAACTTAACTTAGGGGATTTAAGTGACTTAACCTGTTGAAGTAACTTAATTAACTTAACTACTTTTACTCCGATGGGGATTTAAATAATCAGATATTTTTTTGTTGCTTAATCTTAGTCATTTAATGTGACGTGACAAATCTTTTGGGCTAAAATTTGTTTTAATGTGTGCAACATTTAATGTAATTACACTGTTTGATTGTTAAATTAAGGTAGGACGGGTCATGGTTTGACTTTAATATAAAATTGAAATGTGAATTGTCTATTTTTATTTTTATTTTTTTGGTATCATTGCTCTTTCAATATAGGCTTGACTAGGTAAGACATTAGGGGTTTGATATTTTCTTTTAGTCATAATAAAATACTTATGGCTCAAATATTTTTTGGTCTTGACATCGGGTTCATTTTGATTTCATAATTTTGTTAGGTTAAATATTCTTTTTCATTCTTTATCTAGACTTTGAGGTCAATTTTGACCCCTTAATTTTAAAATGATCAAGTTTGTCTTTTATTTTTTCAAATCGTTTCAGATACGTTTTTCGGTGTCTATTTTTGCATATTTGGCACCTATTCATCGTCTTCTTCACAAAATCATAATTCTTTGTGGCATCTCATCAAACACTTTTGTTGTAAAAAAACATTTTTTCCGCCATAGTATATTTCTCCTTCAATCTATAAAAGAATATTAATTTACCACAAGCAATAACAAAACACAAGAGAATCAAATGGCCTCTAAAATATTAGAAATAATAATAATAGAAAGTCAAGTTATTGAAACTCAAAACAAATCAAACAATGCAACAAAAGAGTTTTATTTTTGGGTTAAATATGTTTTTAGTCTCTATAAATATGCGACCATGCAATTTTGGTCCCTCTAAAATTTTCTTTGAATAATGGTCCACGCAAAATTATTTTTCCTTTGAATAATGGTCCACGCAAAATTGTTATGCACGTAGTTTTAGTTCTTATTGTTAAACCGATGTGTATTTTTTAATGATGATTTTACAGACGTGTGTAAAATATTATAAAAAATTTCTCAAAAAATAAAACTCAAAATTTGATTTCTAAATCGAGATTTTTATTGCTTTTATCAATATCTTTTGAAATTTAAAAATTTCATATTTAATTCTTATTTTAAAAAATTCTAAAATTTAGTAAATAAATATGGTATAGTATTCTGAACACATATGGAAAAAAATTATTTAAAAACTTAAAAATTTAATAGTAATTAAACCGTTTTAAAATTTTTAGAAAATAACAAAGACTAAAACTGCAAGAAAAAAAGTTTGCGAGGACCATTATTCGAAGGAAAATTTTAAAGAAACTAAAATTGCATGGTCGCATATTTATAGGGACTAAAAATATATTTAACTCTTTATTTTTCCACCCCTATGTTTTTGTAGAGGTCTTTGACAAAAAAAATTAAAATATCCTCAGACTTCGGATGTGCATATTTGAACTCACTTTATTTGTAAAATAAAAAGTGGCTTCATATGTGTGTATAAAAAAAAATTGTCACGAAAAGGTAATTTCGCATATGCATATCCAAATCAACTCCATAATTTACTTTCATGGTGGTGTTTCGGAGATACACATGCGAAGTCATCTCAAAAATTAAGTTCAAATACTTCAAATGTGCATATCGAAAGTCATTTAAATATAGCCACCAACGTGAACAAACTACTCCACGCTTTGTTAAAGAAATTCAAAATTCATTTTTCTCCAATCTTCAAATTTCCACTCATGTGAACTCACTTCACCTCATTGCAACTGAGTTTGAAGAAGCAAAAGCTCAATTAAAGTTTTTTCTACCCATCTCCAAAACTCCAAATTTGTGTAAGTTTTTTCCTTTTCCATTTGTTTCACTTTGCAATGCTATAATAAGTTAGTTAGAATCAATTACATTGTGTAGATAGATGTTAGAGCAGTTAAATATAGATGTTTGGGTGAACAAATAAGATTTTTGGATGATTTAGGACAAGAATATGAAGTTGTTTGAAAATAGTTGTTCGCGGGTGATTTCGAATGTGCATATCTGAAATTCTCTTTGACCAGTTTCAATATGCACATCAGAAATTTTGATTGAGTTGATTTTTCCCCTTTTTTCAAACTTATTTCCTCCCATTCCCTTTAATTAATGATTATTATCTTGTAGGAAAATGACTGACAACCCAAACTCGGACAACAGATTGAGATAAGACAGGTCAAGTCAGACTTCCTCTGCTCGGTGTGTGAGAGCTGGGCAGCTAACCATTACCCGAGTACGAGTTTGAGTTATGCGGGAGGATACCCGACGAGGAAGAGGTATCTCATCAGGAGGAGGTACCCGAGTAGGTTGAGGTACCCGAGGAGGTTGTATAGGAGTTGGCGAACCACAATTATCCAGGAGGACCTTCTGACGTCTCTCTCTTGATCTACTACAATGATCATGTCGTTCGGCATGTTTGGGAGAGAGTGATATATTATTTGTTGCACTTTTTTGTTTTAACGATTTATGCACAAATATTATTTTAACAACTAACATTAAGGTTATTTTTTGTTTGTTACAGGAACGGTTGCCCATAAAATCCGTGAACCACCCGCAAAAACCTTTGATCTATTTAAACCTAGGGCGGATTGATCTATTTTAACCTAAATTTTACTTAACTCACATTTAACCCAAACCTAAATCCATTATACGTTAGTCTTTATAATCACGAACAATTTTCTCATCCTTAAACTTATGGTTCCAATTTTAATCTTTTCAAATCTCTCATAGAATTATCGCATCATCTTCGCCTCATACATATTGTCTATTCTTCCCTAATCTTTACTTTCTTATATTTTTTCTTTTTCACTATTTAATTTTTATGCAAATATTCCATCTTTCAATTTCTTTTTTATCGCATATCTTTTTGAAAAATGCTTATTAGTAAGAAAAAATAAAAACAAAAAATGTAAGAAGAAATCCTAACCACTCATTATCCCCACCACCCCATGATCCCTATTAAAAAGAAAATTAAATCTTAAATCAATTTAAAATTCACCTCTAAAATAGTGACATCTGTGCATTCTTACATTTCTTTTTCAAATTCTTTCGAACTAAATAGCATTACTCCATCTTTTGCTCTAATCTCTCATCTCTTATGTTCTTTCTTTTTCATCTATACTAATATCTCATCTCCTATTTTTTGTTTAATTATAATATTTTTTAAATTGTTTTATGTTATTATTTTATGTTTATTATTTCACTTTTGTCTAATATACTTTTTACATATTAAATGGAAAATTGTTGTCTAAATATAATAAATTTTGTTGTTGTTTGATAGTGTATAAATGATTAGATATAAAGTTATGTTATTGTCTATATGTGTATGTATGATTCAATAAAATATTTATAAAAAAATAAACCATCTGAATCGCACCAAACTGCAGTAGTTTAGTTTGATTCAATTCTTTTCTAAAAGCAATCAAACCAAACGAAACCTCACTTTTTCTCTTACGGTTCAGATGATTTTTAGCGTCAAAACCGTCCAACCCACATGGCGAACACCCCGAAAAAATACATGTGGATTTGATAGGGTGTTTACCAAGCATTTTCCATATTACCAAATTGATTGATCACATGAGAATTAACAAGCTAGCTTGGGTGAGTAATAGATCACATGACCATATAAAGAGAATCAAAACTACAAGAAAGATATTGTAACAACGAACCTGCAAGCATCCATTAAATTATCATGTGATATACAGTGGCGAAATAATTAAGCATAAGAATCTCAGGTTCTTAAATAAATGACACATACACCTGTTACTTATGCACTCTTGGCTATCGTAAGAAAGGTCCACCCAATCAGCAGTTGAAATTGCATTACATTAAGAGGGTAGATTCAAGACTGATAAAATTATGTGCATGGCCTGTCCATGCAGCAGCGCCCATTGAGAGTTGAACACGGTGAAGGGATATGGAGATACCCGTATCGTTCTATCTCACTTTCTTCTCTTTTGTGGCTTGAGGCTTTTGGTACAACACTATCTGACTTAAGATGGTAAAATTTGTAGCAACACCAATTGCATAGCCCAGAAGAACTTCAATAGAATTAAGGAAACAATCACAATTATATATAACAATCAGAATAAACAAACTAAGGGAATGACTGCTATTCGGAAACAAAAATTTCAAAAAGACTGAAATGGACAAATTAATGAACTAGTAAGGCAAGAGATGAAAGACATGATTTATATATTTTTTAAAAGGTTTAATAATTAAACATCGCGAGATGCTTCAGTAGACACCATCCCAAAAGTTTCTTTCAACATAATAGAACAACAAAGACTGGTTAGACTATGTTCAATTTCATCGACAAAATGATAGAAACATTATGATTATGAAACAGAAGTGATAACCAACTTAAAAAGGAAACTTCTGAAAAGTAAGCATTTTCGAAGCATATATTAGGACTTTACAGGTTTTATCACAGAACATTTGCACAAGTATATTAAGCATTAAAAATTTGGGTTTCTATTTCATAAGGATTAAGAAAAGCTAGTCTATAGAGAGCTTGAGTCCTCAAGTAATCTATACTATCTTAGTCATTGGATCCTCCAAGAGATATGTATATGAATGAGTTGATGAAGATGATTATTAAGCATTTCTTAAGCAAATTAATGAACAAGAGGTAATGTTTTCCATAGACTCATCCTTATGAAAAATGAGTGTCCTTTCTTGAAGAGGGAAGGGTTATGCTTTCAAAGTATAGGGGCCCATAAATATGGCAATGGAACTGTTTATTCTATCTCCCTCCCAAAACAACAATTTAACTTTTCTAAAAAAAGAAATGATGATGACAATTGTAAATAAAAAAGAAATGATGATGAAAACAAATTAAGAAGAAAGGATACCACTTTTTGGGGCATTTTCTTGGATGGTGGTGAATACTCTAACTGCAGCAAATTATAAACAAAAACTTTAGTAGTCCAACAAATGCAAACTGCAGCCAAAGTTCTATCAAATATCTATTGGCTTACCCATTGAACCTCCAAAGTTCATAAAAGAAGTTATAAAGCTGAGCTCCCCTGTACTTTTATTCTGCTCAAACCAGAGTCACCGGTGACAAATAAGAATGGTGAAAAACAAATTGCTGACATACAGTTCATTAGTTGAAACATTTTGGGGAAAATATCTAAAACAAACGTTGAGGCATAATATGGAAATTCAGCATACCCACATCAACAGACTCACAGAGTTGAAAGGATTCTAGCCTATCATTACAAGAGGAATAAAGGCTCCTAGTTTTCTTTAAAATGCAGATAGGATGGCAACCCACCAACATAGAAACCATATTTGTCATGTACTAAATGTTGTCAAACTCGAGAGTCTACACAACTCATAAAAAACCACGTAAACTCAATTTGTAAATTTAGAAGTTTATTTAATGCAAAAATAACGCTTAGAGCATATATTGTAGTATCTAAACATAGTATCAACATTCTAATAAATATTCTAACCACGGGACTAGACCAATTCAAAAACGATGGACAAATTCACAAATCACACGATGTTAACAATTCAGCACACAAAAAAGTGTAATAAGTTCAAAATTGATGTACAAATTGACAAAGGTTTAAAATTACTAAGAGAAAAGAATGGCGGGACTGAATTCCTCTGGTGGGAGATGGATTTAGCTCAGTAGAGCTAGGTTTCAGACTTCCAACTCATCAGGGTTGCATTCATTCATCATCAATTGTACAACAAAATGGCTTATTTACCAGTTTCTAAAAGGGAAAAGGTAGTCATACTTATGGAACACGCAAGTATCATATATGCATGTTTAAACTCGAAAACAAATAAGTTTAAAATTTTTATGCGAACTACGTATTTTCTTCAACACAATATAGCATGAATACAAAACAGCCCTTTGTGTTTCTACTTACAGAAAAGTTTTGCCATATTTGTGGGACCCTTGCACACAGAAATATTAAATGCTGGGATGCCTGCAAAAGATCAAATTCGCATCAGGAAATATTGAGGATAGAGATCCTTATAGCCTACTAATAATAATATAAAGGCTAAAATGCTCGACATCATGAATTGACAGAGGAATACAGCATATACAATTGGAGAAAAATTCAGCAGCACAGGTAAATGCATGTTGAACATAAAGTCATAAAGTTATTACTTACATACAAGGCCTCAAAGAGGAGAGGATCAATTTTACCAGCTAAGACTGTGGGTGCTACAGCACAATATCTGAAAACCGATGTATCAAGGAAATGATAGAGAACATTTGAGTATATTGCAAAATGTGAGAATGAAAACTTAGTGCTTTTTCTTCTCCAAAAAAAAACTTAGTGCTTTAGCAAGCATAGGATACATTAATGGCCGAATCCATGTGATTGTACTAATAGGTTGAGAAAAGTAGTAGATTATGGCAACCAATACGAAAGCTGTATCAGAAATGGAGAGAACGAATTAAGTTAGACTAAATCACGAAAAAAGGAAGAGCAAGATAAGATATATCTAACAAAAGATATAGTTGTACAAGTTGCATCATCAAAAACCTATGTTGCACAAGCAAGCAAGAATATCAGCAATTCAGCTTGTAAAATTAGTCAAAATCATTAACAGAATACAGCAGGACAAAGTAGTATCTGTATGACTCCACCAAGTAAGAATAGAGAGAATGTTTGAAAAAGAAATATTCAAACACAGTCAATCAACGCGCCAGTTCTTGCTGGGTAACAAACCATGAAAGAAAACAATGATCTCATATGAAGACTGAGGTGTAACTTTGGTTTATCTTTTATAGAAGCCAAGACCTTTCAACTAAATGCCCATCCGCCTACACCTCTAAGAAATTCCCAATCACAATTATTAAATTTTACTACAATTGTCCGCAAAAAGGCTGTTTAGATTGAGGCCTTTGTTTCCCTTAAGAGTTTACTTGGTATTCCTCTACCTTTGTTTATCGGACTACTATTGTCCTTGTCCACATCATCAACTATCCTTATTGGGATCTCTACTGGAGTATTGGTCTTTTCTTACCTGACTACCAAACCATCTTATCTTAGTGACAATTTTCTATTTGTTTTTTACTAGTACTACAATCCCCATTTTTCTCTGATACATTCATTCCATTCTTATCTTTTCTAGAATGTCTACTCGTCCACCAGGACACTTGGCTCGTGCTTTTATTGGGACTTCATTGCCCAATAAGTCACACGTTCCAATAAAACACCTGAAATCTGCAAATTTTGGGGTTTTTGTTATCATATTTGTTTATTCTATTCCTTTTGCAATCAACATTTTAGGTACGCCTCATTCTGATGCAACCCTCGCCACAATATATCGTTCAAAAGTACATGATATAACATAATGATAAAGAAGATATACTGATACTTCCCAAGGAATAAGCAAAAACAAATTTGCAAAACATAAGTGTACCTTGGATCAAAAGAAACAACAATTCTCCATAAGCTGAAAATGGAAGGCCTTTGTGAAGAGAGTAAGCCAGTGCTATGGTATACCCAACAACTTCAAGCTCGAACGCTAACATGCTAAGGCCTCTCACACTTTTATGCTTCAAAATTTTCAAAATCTGAGTTTCACAACATCAACAAAATCAGGAAATCTAGTTCAACTTCAAAGTACAAACAAATTAAGTGCATGTTCAGATTCGTTTTAGCAAAAGTAAGTAATTTGATTTCAAAGTGAAAACAAATTAAGTGCATGTTCAGATTCATTTAAGCAAAAGTAAGTAATTCTAGAAGTACAAAAATTGATTTGCCATATTGAAGTGTTGTCGAGTAGAATTGTTATTGCCTTCAGAACTGATGATAACCTAAAGCTGAGAGTTCGAGTTCGAGCCTCCAACTATAACTTTTAGCCTCAAATTTATTATTCAGTTCAATTCTATAGGAATCAATCTTATAACCAAAATCAAATTTAACAAAATCAATTCATTCAAAATCAATTTTCACCACATAAAAAACCAAACTCACACCAAACAAGCTTAAATCAACATTTAACAAACTAAGAAACAATCAAAACCTAATCGATGAATTACTTAACCCTAAACCGATAATTGAGAGAAGAAAAAACAGCTAACGAGAGCGGAAACGGTAAATTGAGAGAAGAGAATACAAGAGGAATAGTGCCTGAGGGAGTTTGACGGTGGTGGAAGCGGCGACGATGGCGTAACCGAGGAGTTTTGAAATGAGAGGAAGCAAACAATCTTTGTCAGGGAAGTTTCCGTTACGAAGAGATCCGACGGCGCAACTCAAATCAATCCCTAAATACTCCATCGTCTTCTCCGATCTCAATCTAGGGGTTTGTTTGAATGGTAAAAGTGATTCTCTCTCTGGTTTGTGGTTGTTGTTGTTGCCGTCAATGTTAACTCGAACTGGGTTTGGTTATCACGAGAAAGTGTTCGTGAAGAACATTCAATTCCTTTAATGTACTTTCTCTATTTTATTTATTCTTTTCATTTTTTTAAAAGAATTTCCATGAGAATTATAAAATTCCCTGAATGATTTTAATATAACAATATAAATACATATTTGAAAATAAGAGATTAGTTTTACTTTAAATGAAAATATTTACGCAAATTAGAATAATTTATTATTTGAATTGAAAAGCATAATAATACGTTAAACTTTAAAAATTATTCTAAAAGTCATTTCTATTAAAAAAAAATGTTGGAAACCATTAAGAAAGTTAATCATCATCAATAACATTTACATTTATTTAATATTGTTTCATTCAAAAATTAGAAATAAATGTAGTTGAAGAATTGATAGATATTAAAACGGCGGTGATGACGTCTGTCACGACGACGCTGAATGGACCTATATCGTTAACGGTGCAACTTCTAAGATAGTGTAAGATTCAAAGTGAGTATAGTAAAAATAAATATCAGATAATGTAGCTTACTTTTTGTGTGAATTGATTTTATACATTGGATCAAATCTCTCAACTCTGTAATCTATAGATAACCGTCAAACCATGGCTCACATAATGTACCTTATGAAAAGTTATTGAAGATTACTTTGCCAAAAAAAATTATTTTGGTGTTTCATATCTTCTTCGCATTCCTCATTTCTTAAAACAAGACGATCATCATTTTCTTCCAACCAATTTCACCTACCTAAAATAGTTGTGGGATGACTTGGAAGATATATGTCTAACAACTATTTACATTTGTCACAAACCTTGTACTTGTCATCTTCTTTATTCATCTATTAGATTATATATATTATCATTGTGAATTTTTTATTTCAACACATATTTTTCTTCTACACCACGTGAATTTTCTAAAATAATTCTAGTAATCGAAAGTATACTTCTAATTCGCATCTCATATCATACATTTTTAAAAGTATTTGGTGTAAACTGGAAGTATACTTACGATTCTAAATTGTAAGTATATTTTCGGTTCCTAGACGCACTTAAGGGTGCCAGAAACTCTTCCCCTCCCCCCTCCCCGTAACAACAAATATTTTCAAAAACACACTCAAACTCTCTTTCAACTCTTTCTCTCAAAATCAAATATTTTCTCAAACAATCAACACAAATCATCAAGCATTGGATAAATATAACATCTAACGAAATCAAGCAAGCAACAACCACCTTCAATCAATCAACTAAGTGAATTAAGATATTTTTAAAGTTTATGTAATTTCTATTGAAATTAGTGAAATAGACTTTTAAATGTGTTGTTCTATGTAGTTTATATCATTAGGAGTCATTAGAACACTACTTTTAAACTTTATTTGCTGAGGGTTATACTGAGGATATATCGCGTGCCTGTGCATATGACCCACTCAAAAGGAGCTAGACGATACTGTCGTTCCGAGTTTACCTGGACCGGATAGTGCATGAGGACATTCACTTTATTGCCAACGCCGACCACCGTGAGATGATATCGTTTGATGATGTTTCGATGTTTACAGATTAGTTGGCTTGCGGGACTCACAAGTCTGCTCCTTATATGAAAGTTAAATGTCAGAGGAGTTTTGGAGGTCATCATGACGGAGGCTCAGGGTGTCCTGTTATACAGGAGACAACTGAGGGACGCCTCAACAGTGACAGGCCGACTCATCATTCGCCATATCCAATGGTTTAGGTTGACCATCCACCTGTATTTTAATTTTAGTTTTTGATTTCGTATTGTATCGAATTTGTATTTTGGATACCATTATTATGAAATGCATTTTAGATAATATTTTTGATCTTTTGTTCGATTTATAAATGGTATAATTTGTTAAATTTCTAATTTATATAACTTTTCCAATTACTGCTTTTGTTCAATTTTTCTGCTAATTGTTATGCCCAGAACCGAAAATATACATCTGATATGAAAACGTAATTATAATTCCAATTTTAACTCAAATATTATAAAAAATGGTCTGCACCGAAAATATACTTCCAATTTTAAAAGATATTTTTAAAAATATATATAGAATTTAATTTCATCCCATAAAATTGATTAAGAAATTCTCTAATCAATTAATTAATCAATCAATTAATCAATTAATGAACCTTATATTTTCTTAAGGTTCCCGACAACGATAATATCAACATTCAAACTCAAACTCCTCTAACGTACCCTTTACCATCTATTTCTAAAGGTTAAATACATCATAAAAAAATTTAACCATTTACCATCTATTTCTAAAGGTTAAATACATCTTTAAAAAATTTAAATCATGGCCAATCCAAGGGCTAAGCGACTTCAATTAGAACTTTAACCTCTTATTTTAAAAAATTATTAATTTATAAACCAATAACTTATTTATATTAATGCATCAATATAAATTTATCTTTTTTATGCATCAACAACTTAAGTTATAAATATATAAAATAACATATTAATTACATATAATTGAGATGGTTAAGTGGAGGTCTCATATATATCTTCATGGAGTTTGTTTCAACTCTTAGTAACCATAATTTTCTTAATATATTTTAAAGTTTTCACTTCAGAAATGCTTCTAGGAGTTTAAACAAAATTGAGCCGACTATAGTTTAACATATAGTATATTTGTAATAATCTAGTCATTTAAATTTTGTCGTACGAGATTGATAATATAATATATAAAATATTTACACCGTTATTACTTTCTCTTCATTCCTCAATATTCATCTTCATCCGAAAATGCTTATATTTTGTAAAATATAATTAATTAAAATAAAAACCCCTTTAAAATGAATTGAATTAATGAACTAGGTTTACCAAACATGAGTTGGTGTTGGTATAATGCATCTGTTAAAATTTAGGCATGGAAATAATGGAATGAGTTATGAGAATAATAGATACATGCATGAGTAAAGTTTTTTAGGCCCATATTTTATATAGCTGTGTCAGTTAGCTTGTCTGCCCGGCCTATGGATGCACCACCTATCTTCTTTTTTAATAAGTCTGGTCCAGTCTCCATTTCATAGAGCAAAGCATTAAAATTCATGTCCCATCGTCCCCTTGGTTGGTCTTGCAACTGAAAGTTATGTTTTCATTGCCTTGGCTTCTTGTCCAAGTGCATGCTGAGTTAGTGTGGTATAATGATACAAAAACTACTTAGATCAATTTAATAGTGATTGATATGCTAATTTTGGTGGATCGGAGTGTATTAATTCACCAACAAGTCTTAATACTAGGTTTTATTATATATTTATGTGTTTTTATTATTGTTTGTTGAATTGATGGTTCTCATTAATAGTCCTACATCATAATATATGATTAGAACATGTTTTTATAAGTTAGGGGCAGTCTTCATCTTACACAAATTGGTTATATATGAATGAATTATGCTCACTTATTTCTTAACATGATATAAGTGATTGATTTAAGTTCAGACTATCCATCATTTATTTTCACGTACCAAATGTCTAGTTCTAGGTATAGGAGGATGTGTTAAGAGTTCTTCATCAAATAGTATATGGTATCAACATGTTTTTATAAGTGGAGTAATCTTCACCTTACAAGACAGTTTTATAGGATTGAGTTAGGTCAATCACAATTCTTAACATGAAATCAGAGTCTGGTTTAAGACCCAATGAGCCACCTGCTATCATATTTCTGTTATCGAACTTCCCACCATTTATTTCGACGCTCAAGATGTCCAATGTTATGCGTGAGAGAATGTGTTAAGAGTCTCATATCAGACAATATATGACCTAAACATATCCTTATAAGTGGGGATAATCTTCACCATATAAAACATGCTTACAATTGGTATCTTTTTCGTTATGAAACCAAAATGTTTGGTAAAACGAGGAGATGAAATTTTTTTATTGGCGGAGCATGCTTTTGATATTACGGAGAGGAGATTGATTGTAAGGTTAACATTACAGCGTCCAAGACAATGGAATAATAAAAAATAACTTAAGTGTGATAATGAATTTGAGTACTTGACATGATGTATTTTACCCATATATAATAAGAGTTGCTAAAATTGCATGTGTGTGATGTAGCATGTTGTGAGGACAAATGTCAAATTGAATTAGATGTTGATTGATGTGGTAGAGAATAGAATTGTCTAATTCTCTATCACTGTTCTTAGGAGACAACTTCTCTACTCATCACAAAAAATTGGATAGAATAACTTCAACCGATCACAAAATTTCATTTAATTTTAACAGATTAAATTATTTATTAAATAATATAATTATTTGTTATTTTCAAGATATTTTACAATAAAGATAATTTTATTCAACTTTTTAAATTAAGTAGATAAGAATTCACTGTATCCTTATTGTTTGGAAAGAACCATTATCATTCAAAGATAATGAAGAGGTAACATTTGATTATACTAAATATCTACTTGGTCAACGAGTCTTTCTATTCAACCTTGATTACGTTTGGTGGGGTTAGATCATACTAATAGCTTGTATCAAGATATCACAATCCTTAAATAGATCATATTAGTATATGAATTAATTAACTAACAATTTTCTATAGGTGTTACTCAGATCTCAACCAAAAAAAGTGGAAAATTAAATTGCTATTGAAAAAGACTAGTCGCAAATGTGATGCTGAATTTGTTGCGGTTGAATATGACTACACATGCAAGAGAGACAAGAAGAAAACCCAATAATTATAAATGGTCATTATAATACGTTGAATTCAATTTAACCAATCAATGATACTCCTTTCTTTTCTAATGTATATGGTGTCAATTTTACTTGTTTTATTTCTTTTATCAAAAAGCTATTAAACCATTTGGTATATAATATTGAAAATAACCTATAATTTTGTGGCTAAAGACAAATTATCAATGTTAATGTAATAGAAGAAAATATACCTACAAATGTGACATGATAAA
The DNA here is from genome assembly GCA_021764765.1 of Vicia sativa. NCBI lineage: Eukaryota > Viridiplantae > Streptophyta > Magnoliopsida > Fabales > Fabaceae > Vicia > Vicia sativa. The sequence continues at coordinate 207,037,904 of CM038795.1, read as the reverse complement.
AAAAAAGGGAATACTCATGTTTTTAGATATGTAATATTGAAATTTAAACCATTGATAGAATTTATATCAAAGTTAATATGTTAATTCAAACCAAACAATTACTAAATTTATATCCAAATTTCTTTATTATTGTTTTGGACAAGTATACATGGGTTGGGGGCCTGTAGAATTTTGTTTGGGATTTAGAGGTTGATAACTCTGTACAAATGGAGGAACCAAGAGAGCTAGCATTTGTGTTATTGGAGGTGGTTCCGGTGAAAAATCAAATTGATCGATTGGTGTGGCCTTATAGTGATGATAATATTTTCTTAGTTAAAAGTTGCTACGAAAGAGTAACAAAGTTGCAGGTAAATCGAAGTTGCTAGAGAAGTGAAGAAGGCTTTGAAGATCCCGTGGAATTCAAATGTTCCTCAGAAAGTCAAGACATTTGAATGGAGATTATGTCAGGATAGATTATCTTCTAGAGTACAACTTAATAGAAGAGAAATTATACTCTTTTTTTTTTACTTAAAAATCCAATTTCATTAAAAAGCAGAAGAAAGAACAAAGTTGTGATACAAATCTTCGATCGAGACTTTCCCGAACCAGCACCTATTTCCCATTTTTTCCCTATGTCAGCCATTTTATGAGCATCTAAAGTCCCATTTCTACCCAGAAACATTACAGAAGCTTGCTTAAAACTATCTAAAAGAGTGGAGCAATCTAAAACAAGGTGTTCAATTTCTGCTAAGACTTCAACGCCATGAATGGAGTCAACAGCAAGAGAGGAATCAGTCTGCACCAGGTACTGTTTATATGCAGATGTTTTGCAAGTTGAAGGCTCCACCGGATGGCCAGAATTTCCGCCACCAACGGGCTAGAAACCACTGTCTCCTTTTTCGACGCAGCCATTACTATATCATTTTCATGATTTTTTATCACGCAACCGAAGCTAATACATCCATCGCCGGTCCCCGCATCCATCTGCATAATAGCAAAGACGTGATCCCTGCCGGCTACAGGCTTTACCTGGTTCTGATTCTCGGGTACTGCTGTGACAGAACTGGTTTCCTAAACCTCCAGAACTGACTCCCAAGCGACTGCCGCGATCAAGGCTGGTTCTGCACGTTTTGAATTAAAGCAAAGGTCGTTCCTAACTTTCCAGAGTCTCCACATAGCAGAGCAAATGGCCTGGCTGTGCGTGCTTCTGGCGTCCTTGATAATGTCCTTCAACCAGTCTATTATGTCAGTGTCAACAGGTACCCGATAGCCGAGAGGAGAGGAAAACCAAGTAGCTTTTGCAAAATGACACTGCATAAAGAGATGTTGCACCGTTTCAACTCCAGATTGACAGAAAGGGCAGCAAGGATCCACTGGAATGCCTTTTTTCAGAAGATTTGCTCTTGTTGGAAGTATATTCTTTGCCAGTCGCCATAAGAAATTCCGAATATGCGGCTGAATCGGGAGTTTCCAGATCTGTTTCCAAAAGTTTTTCAAGGCAGAATATGAAGGGCCTGGGCTCCGAGCATCAACAATCTTTTTTTGAGAATGATAAACACTTCTGACCAAATATTCACCGTTTTTTTCAAAATGCCAGATGATCTTATCCACTGGTTGACGAAAGGAAAGAGGGATGTTGAGATTTTGGTTTGCATCAGATTGACAAAAAAGATTCCTAACTTTGCTTATATTCCAATTTCCCATCTCAACATCAATCAATTCTGAGACTTTTGTTTCGTTGGAGGTGATTCTGTTATGCGAAAAGACTTTGAAATTCGGGTTGTTTGGAAACCATCCATCCTCCCAGATTCTGATGCTTTCTCCATTTCCGACCCTCCAGCGGCTTCCGGGCAGAACCAAGTCTTTAGCACTCATAATACTTCTCCAGGAAAAACTTGGTTGGTAACCCAGGGAGGCGTCATTGAAACTTGAATTTGGAAAGTACCTTCCCTTAAAAAAAATTGCAGCAAGCGTCTTCTCATCAGAAAGGAGCCTCCAATATTGTTTCCCCAATAGACTTGTATTAAATTCACTGATGCCTCTGAAACCCAATCCACCTTCGCCTTTAGCTTTACCGAGTTTTTCCCAACTTAGCCAGTGTATTTTCCTTCTTCCTCCTTTAGATCCCCACCAGAATCGAGCTATCATATTCTCTAATTTTTTACACACACTTTCCGGCAATTTGTAACAACTCATGACATAACAAGGGATCGCCTGAGCAACCGCTTTAATGAGGGTCTCCTTCCCAGCTCTGGACAGGAATCTCTCTTTCCAGCCTTTGATCTTTTTCCACACCTTCTCCACCACCAAGGAAAAATCTCTTTCTTTGACCTGCCTAACAACATAGGAAGCCCCAGATACTTCTTGTGCCCCGAAACTGCTCGGACTCCCATGCTAACACAGATTGATTCTTGCACTTCAGGCGCTACATTCCTGCTGAAAGAGACCTCTGATTTGTCTAAGTTGACAGTTTGGCCTGAAGCTCTGCGATATCTCTGGAGAACTTCCAAAATACGATTGCCTTCCACCTGATTAGCTCTTGCAAATAATAAGTTGTCATCAGCAAAAAACAGATGGGAAATTTCCGGAGCTTTACGAGCCACACGAATACCATGAATGTTCCTGTCTCTGGCTTCCTTCTTCAATAAACCTGAAAGAACATCAACACATAGTATGAACAGGTAGGGAGAGAGAGGATCCCCCTGCCGGAGGCCCCTCTCTGGGACGAAACTTTTGTTGTGTTGACCGTTGATCAGCAGTTGGTACGACACCGTGGAGATGCAAGAGTAAATGAGATTCACCAAATTAGAGGGAAAGCCCATATTCATCAGAGTTACTTTAACAAATCCTCACTCCATCCGGTCATACGCCTTCGACATGTCCAACTTGAGAGTCATCATTCCTTTCTTTCCTTTAGTCTTCTTCTTAAGCCAATGGAAACACTCCATAGCCACCAAAGCGTTATCCGTTATCTGCCTACCTTGAACAAAAGCGCTTTGCTCTTCATCCACCAAATATGTATTTTTTGTAATATATAATGAAAATATTGATCATGTCAATGTTGAATTATCAAATGACAAAATCAATTTGGGAACAAGTACATAAATAGTTGGACATTCATGGGATAATTGGTGAATAATTATTTAATTTATTAAATAATTATTTTAATAAATATTTTAACTAATTATTAAATATGTTAAGTTTTAATACTAAAAATTAAAGTTAATATCAAAATTCAAAACAGAGCCAAAATAAAAATCATATATATTATGTAATAAGTAACATAACTTGTTTGATGGTAAGATATTATTGTTCTTAGCTACATATTTAAGCCAAAAAAAAATACTCACACATACAAAACCAAGCAACTTTGTATCGAGACGGTGATGGAGAGCATAACAACATTGCATTGAAATGAAGAGTCACATGAAAAATATAAAAGAAAAAATAAATCTATGTTTTTTTAAAATAAATCTATGTTAAAACCTCTTTATTTTGAAAAAATGATAGAAAAGACGAAAATTGACTTTAATTAGATTAGATGTACTACTATAATGTGGATATTATTGTAACATCTTAAATTTTAATGGTTATTTATTTATTATTTAGGAATTATTATATTATATAATAAATAACTAAATTATGTGATTCGGTGAATGTATGGATTATTTGAATATATGTAATATTTAGATAATTAGATTTTAGGAGTAAGAATAATAATTACCTAATAACGAGCCTAATTATTAGTATTGATGTGGATATGTAAATTAAGTCTATTAAGTGAACAGAAGAATAGAAGAATAGTAAAAGGAGGAAATAGTTATTGTTGACATAACACAAAGAAGAGAAAGAAGAGAAGAATAGAAGAGAAGAGGAGAAAAAGAGGAAAAGGAGAAGGAGAAGGAATCTAGAAGTTGAATCTTCAAGAGGTAAGGGGAAGAATCCTTATTATTATTATTATTATCTTATATGTGATTAGGTACTAATTAGTAACATGTTAGGTTATTGATTTCAATTTCTAATAATCTTTGAATGTTAGGGTTTGAAGAGGACTTAGATTTTTCACTTAGGAATGATGACCCTTGATTAGAAACATGTTAGGATATCCTTTAATAATGTTATTTGACTTATTGGAATGAGTTTTGAATGAGAATTTCATGGAAAGAGGAACATAGTTCGTAGCAGAAAATTTTGAATTTCGCAGTTCACGCTTAGCACGACCAGAAGCCCGCTTAGCACGAAAGTCTCTGGAATTTGGGGTTTGTAGTTCAGGAAATCAGCCTTAGCGCAGTATATCAGGCTTAGCGCGGTCTGAAACTTAAAATATTGTCTTTATGACTATTGGACATGAAATCTTATATGCTTATGTTTTATAAAGTATTCTCATGTTTGTGATTAATTGATTCGATTGGAATTGAATGCGTTTTAGATTGAAACTTCGTGAATACAAAATACTTGATTTTGTTCATGTGTATTGTGTCAGAATGATTGTAATGAATAATCATTGTTGGCTTATGTGCTAAACATTGTCGGTAAGTATGTGATGATAAATGCTAAATGATTTGCATTAATATAATGGTATACATGTATTTGTGCAATTGGTGAATAATTCAAGATGTTGGATTATTGATATGCTTGATAATTGGGATTGGTGGAGAATCTTAATTTTCATATGCTGTTGATGAATTGCACATGCATACATGGTCGACTTTGATCCTTAATTGGAAATAGTAAGTGGTTAAATGTTTGGTTCACATGGGACTTTGATCCTTAATTAGAAATAGAAGTGGTGAAACTGTGGGTTCACATGAGTTAACTTTGATCATTAATTGAAAATAAAAGTGGTGAAACTCTGGGTTCACAAATGGTACCACATGCATTGAGTCACATTCATTTCGCATTAGAGTCTTATGCATTATTGATGAATGTGTATTTGAATTTCAAAATATGGTAATTGATTAAATGATTACATGATTTGTTGTATTAGCTATACTTATGTTGGATGAAATATCACATGAAGTATAGAGAATTATTAATTAGATGTTTGTTTCTATATTGCTTCTAATTATATACATTTTGATAATGATTTTAATTCTCACCCTTCTGTTGTATGTGACGTTTTATGCGACATCGTGCAGGTTCTGAGGATAGTGGTGCTTCGCACGAGACTAGTTAAGGAGATTATTTAGCTTAGCCGTTATTCTAGGTAGTGAGTCATTGCTCTGGTCATGTAACACATGATTTATTTGAACTCATATTTGCTGTGAGATATTGATATGTATTCTCATCTATTTTGAATTTGTATGTTGAGATAATATGTGATGTGACTTTGGTGCCGATGTTTGGATTCATATGAATTGATGATGTTATGGATTCATTCTTATGTTGATTGAATGATTATAGTATGGGATGTAATCATTGATATTATCTGAGAGAAGAAATATTTTGCTGTGATATGCATATTTTGATGAAGCGTGAGATTCAAATATGTGTTATGATTATGACCAGGTGCATGTTAATATTTGTTTTGTTGGTTTCCCATATTATGAGAAACGACATGTGACACTCTTTGTATGCATGCATTCTATTTTATTCTGATTTATGCTATATTATTTGGGGTTAGAAAATAGGTGTTATAATTATTACTAATTTCAAAACTCCTAATTTTATATTGATTTGGACATTATTATTTAGCTTGGATAATTTAGAAGTTTGGTTTTGATAATTTGATGATGATTTGAGGTTTTGGTTTTGTATTTTATTATTTAAAAAATATGTTTGAATATTTTCAAGATTCTTTTACTTATTTTTTATAAAATATATGTCGATGATTGTTAGAGTTCAAGAAATATTTTAGGAAGATTTGAATTTGGATAATATCATTTTTATTAGACAAAATTAATTTCACTATATAGATACTTAAACTCAACCCAAATTCATTTGATATGAATTTAATTTTCAATTATTCATTATGTTGAAAATCAAGGTAAAGAACGAAGATTTATTAGAGAGTTAAGTTTGGTTAGGTAAAATATGTCTTATCCCTCCCCGACCCATTGCTATACCTTCCAAAAACACCCCTCTTCAATAAGAAGAAAGAGAAAAAAATAATACAGAGAAAAAACTGAAAAAGAATAAGATAGATAAGCCTAAAAATATGTTTACATTATCAATCAAGTGACACTAAACTCAAACCTTTTCATTTCTGTAAAGTTAGACGCAATATATTTTCAAATAAAAATATTATATATTGAAATTGAACTGAATGTCCATATTGTCTAAAATCTTGTTGAATATATATATATATATATATATATATATATATATATATATATATATATATATATATATATATATATATATATATATATATATATATATATATATATATATGTGTGTGTGTGTGTGTGTGTGTGTGTGTGTGTCTTTTAGTACTCTCATTCTTCGAACTTGTTTTTATGAGTCTGATCTAAGTTCATTTAACATATAATTGCAGTGTAGAAGGTGAATTCCAGTATTTATATTAGTGCATCATCTACTTATCAATGTACAAAATTTCTTAGTTATAAGACTCTCCAACTAATTCCAAACATAAGAGGGAAGGTGAATTATGTTGTTTTGAAAAATGATGTCCAATTAAAAAATATTTTAAAAGGATTTGGTTTAAATTATTTTGAAATTATTAAGTAGCTGAATAAATAAAGTAAATTTGGAGTTGAAAATAGATTTAAGTGCATCAAAAATAATCACACATCATAAATGTAAAGAGATAAGAGATAAAAAATTACACAATTGCACCTGAGATTTATAAAGGTTCTGCCTAACCACTTGATTTATATTCTCTCCTTAAGAATTTCTTCAGGGGAGTTTTATTATATGTGTGATATTTCAACAAGTTATACACACAAATATTCATACAACCAAACTTGTAGTTTTACATTGTCTATCTTCCAAACCAAACTTGAGATTTATATGAGGCTAATCTCGAACCAAATGAGAGCTTTAATATGAGGCACAACTTGTAACACCCCTTTTCTAAACCCCAATAATCATGGCATAAATCAGAGTAAAATAAAATGTGCACATACAAGGGATGTCACATTTAAAATATACACATATATAAATACAAATTATATATATATATATATATATATATATATATATATATATATATATATATATATATATATACTCTATATGTTTACCAAAATTGCAACCTGGTCATAATCATAACACATATTTTAATCTCATGCTTTAAAACAAAACCATGCATTTTACAACGGAGTATTTCATATTCACAGATACTATCAATGATTACATCCCATACTGTAAATATTGGATGAAATAACAATGAATCCATAACATAAACAAGTCATAAGAATTCATACATCGGCACCAAGGTCACATCAACATAGTATCTCAACATACAAATCCACAACATATGAAGATATGTAACAAATATCTCATAGAAGCATGAATCCTAATAATTCTCCGTGTTACATGACCAGAGCCATGACTCACTACCTAGTGTAACGAATAACTAGATAAACTCCTCAACTAGTCTCGTGTGAAGCACTGCTATCCTCAGAACCTGCACGTTACCCAAATAGAGGCAACATCACAATAGAAGGGTGAGAATTCACATCATTATTCAAATGTATATAAATTGGAAGCAATATAGAAACATCATCTATTCAAGAATTCCACACACTTCAAGTGATGTTCCAAATAATCGAATTATGCACACATTATAAGTATATCACATTCACATTTATCACAATTAGCATAAATGACATCAATACAAATAATCCAATGATCAACATAGTCATTTACCATGATTCCAACACATAACATGTATTATGTAATGACTCATGAGACAACAATGCAATGTGACTCATGCATGTGGTACCATCGTGAATATTCCGCTCACCTCGCTTCCGATTCAATAACTTAGAATCAAAGCCACGCTTTCGATTCGAGCAAGATCAAAGCCACCATTGTGAACCCAAAGTTTCACCGCTACTAATTCCATTCAAGGATCGAGGCATAATGTGAATCCAAAGTTTCACTGCTACTAATTACATTCAAGAATCGAGCCACAATGTGAATCTAAAGTTTCACCACCTAATATTTCAAGGTCAACCATGTATGCATGTTCAATTCATCAACTTCATATGCAAATCAAGATTATTCACCAACCTTAATTATTCAAGCATATCACAATAATTCAACTAATGTGAATTATCCACCATTTGCACAACATCATGTTTTAACAAGAACAAGCAATACACATAACATTTACTATCACCACACATCACCAATAACATATAGCATAAAATTCAATGCATGTTATTCTCAACGTTTCATCAAAATAAGGCTTACACACACTAAACTCAAGTATCATATATACATTAAAATAGTATTCAAAACCAATCCAAAATGCATTTAATTATAATCGGATCAATCAATCACATACATAAAAATACTCCATAAAATATAAATATATAAGATTTCATGTCAAAAGATCCTAAAAATAACATTTTTGGTTCCAGATCACGCTAAGCCCGACCTATCGCGCTAAGCGCTCTTTCCTGATCAAACAACCCCAACTTACAGAACTTTTCGCGCTAAGCCTGACCTTGATAGCGCTATGCGCGGTCTGCGAAACAGGAAATTTTCTGCTACGAACCAGCTTCTTTGTCCCACGAAATTACCACACAAAACTCATTCCGATCAGCCAAATAACATCAATAAAGGGTATCCTAACATGTTTCTAATCATGGGTCATCATTTCTATGTTGAAAACGCAATTTCTCTTCAAACCCTAACATTCAAAGATTCTAGAAATTGAAATTATACAACCTAGCATGTTACTAATTACTACCAAACAACGTAAACAATAACATGGATTCTCCCCCTTACCTCTTGAAGATTCAACTTCTAGGGTTTCCTTATCACTTTTCCTCTTTCTCCTCTTCTCTTCTCTTCCCCTTTCTCTTCTTTCTCCAAATGACAATTCTAATTATGATTCCCTTCTAACTCCTTACTAACTAGTAAGCTCAATTGGGCTTAGCACTTAACACCTCTTTATTACTTCTATTCATAAAATTAGGCCCAATACCAAATAACCACAATTCTACTCATAAAACCAATTATTCAAATAACACACATGTTCAAATAATTCAATTTTCTTTTAAATCACCCAATTAAATTAATTATCACATAATATAATAAATAATAATAATAATTAATAATTAACTATTAAAATTTGGGATGTTACACAACTCATAAACTAAACTCGAGATTTTGACAGATAATCTCACACACCAAATGAGAGCTTTTACACATGCGAAACTCACAAACAAAACACAAGTTTTGGATAAGCAATCTCACAAACCAAATAGGAGTTTTTTTTGTAAACTTGGTTTAACTTATAAACAAACAACAAAATCTCACAAGAGATATTACAAAAATGTCTCCAACACAAAAATCAAACATCTGACAAGTAAATTTTAAAGTGTGGCTCAAAAATTAAAATAATCCATGGGCTTTTTAATGTTGTTAACCAATTAACTAAGCTAAAATGAATGTTTTAACTGGAACAATCACTAATCAATTATGGCTTCCCCTAATCGACTATGAGCGTTACAAAAGTGATAATTTACTAACTCTAATGGGCTAATCAGTTAAGACATCTAAAAGCAAAATTAATTGATTAGAATGAGTCCCTAATTTTAACAAAGTCATGTAGGCTTTCTGATCATTTGAAAGTGTCTATGTGTGTGTGTGATTTGCCTTAGTAAATTAAGAGTTATTCTTATACATTTACTGACACATACCACTTGAAGTGGATGAGGCGAGATTTTACACTTCCTATCTTTCACAACTCTAAATATTCAATACACATTGCTTGATACAAAAATGATTCATCACTTCATATGCGACTTGAATTCTTCTATTTAATGTAGCTTGATAGGGATTCTTGATAGATACCTTTATCATAGAGGTTGATTGGCTGAGATCATTAGGGATTCCAACGAATTTCATTTGACATTAGGCGATGTCCTTAAATTTGAATTCTCGATAAAAAGTTAATCATCAATTCATATGAAGATTCCACCTTATATTGTTGTCATCATCAAAACCAAATAGTTTAATTGATTGTTGCAATCATTATACACGCAAGCACATAGATCATATTCCCCCTTTTAATAATGACAATTTTCTCTCATGGAGGTGGATAAACAAAGAAACATATTGTTAACATATTGAAGTGGTTAAACTCCCCCATGACAAATATAGAGAGTTAACCTACTCCCTATGAGATTATATCCCCCCTTTGAATTTATCAAATACACAAGAGAAATATAAACAAATACATAAAACATTCAAGCACATAGATCACGATATAAGAGGAAACAATAGCATAAATATACAATAACCAAAATACTTCATTAATTAAGAGAATTCAAATACAAAAAAAATGGAAAAGTGCAAAAAATCAAACACTCTTAAAACACAAAAAGTGAGACATCTATTAGTTGTCATTATTATCATCATTTCTTTTTAATTTGGATTTTCCCATTGTTCTCTTCTTGATGACAACTAACTCCTTGGACAAACTTTGAAGATCTATAGAACTATCTTGGAAGGTTACAACAATTATGTTTAACATTCCTTCAGTGGCAGCATCTGGCTAAGCTTTGACATCTTCTTTTTTCAATGAATTGTTCCTTAATTCACCTTAAAGGAAATCTTCTTTGATTTCGCTTAAACATGTTTAGTTGTTATGATAATTTATTTCATCTACAAATTCACCCTCAAAGTCGACTCCAACATTAGCCAAAATCTTGGTGATTAGACTTGCATAGGGCAACCCAACTGAGTGATTCCTTCTAAAATAGGACATGTGGTTAAAGATTCCATTGGGCCAATTGGTTTGGTTATTTTGGATTATTTTGGATTAGATTCCACATATCAACAATGTCTTTTTAATGAGGACTCCATGATTCTCTTGCCTTGGAAAAAGTATGCAAGTAAGAAGATGATGTACCATACTACATTTAGCTTTTAATTTCTTTTGTCTTGAGAGGAAGCGTCTTCTCTCCCATTAGATATAAAAGGAAGCTTGAAATAGAAAACTTGTAACTAAATTTCTTTGATCCATAAAGTCCATCATAGGTGTGAAGTTTTCCAAAGTAGGTAACTCAAACAAATTTTCAAAACCATCCATGTGAATACGAACCTCAACACCTTTTTACCGATGTTGTGAATGTTAAGTCTTCAAACTTGAAATTTACGCATAACATCTTAACAAGTCTTATAAACATGTGATCTGGTACTTTTATGAATAATTCTCTAAGAAAAAACAGTTGGCATTATCCTAAGGTCGAAAATCCCTAAGAAATGTTGACTCCATGTGAGAAGGCTTGGTCACCATGAGTTTTGACATATATTTCTCTTTTTAATCCTTTGATGAAGATTATTATAAAGGAGACTTACTTGAAAAAGGATTTTCAAAAGGGAGACTCCTTGTTGGAGCCTTTATAATGATGATAATAATGTAAAAAATTAGAAACTAACACAAGCAAGAGAAGAGACAAAACAACTTTAGGATGCAAAAGAAAATATGATATAGTACCTTTATTTAGCGAAGTTTATGAAAGTATTTTCATGTGAAAATCAACACAGTCCATGGAGATTCGGCCCAAAGAATATTAATTGAAAATATTTCCAAAACAAGCTCTCTAATCAATTACAGTTGGAGTTTAATTGATTATATCTTATGAAATATTGAGATTTTACGTGTTCCTTTTTAATGAGCCGGTTAGCTTAATTTTTGGAGAATACAGAACCTTATCTCGCTTTAGGAAAATGAAAATTTGAAGTAGAAAAAAGTTGTAATTGATTATCCCTCTGGTCTAATCAATTATTTCTGGTTTTCCTTGGCCAGTTTGGGCCTTGGATGAGTTGGCCTTATCATTTTGTTTTGGCCTTCCTTATTCCTTTAGCATTACACCACTTGGCTATATTTTTCAATTTTTACGCGACAATATTGCTAAAGGAAAATTAAAAAATAAACCAAAAAATATGTATGTGATTAAGTAATATTCACTAAGCATGAAAAGACAGCTTACTATATAATTTCCTCTAAGTTTTCTGGTTCAATTTCAGTAGTATTGTCAAGTATATCTATGAATACATTTGAATATCTTGATATTTATCCCATTAATTATTCATCTTCTTCGTGTGATGATCAATATAAAAAATTTCCTTTCGATGTTGGTCTTTCAAATATTTTAATTGACGAAGCTTATTTAAAAATAATAATAATTGGATGGTACTTCTTTATCAATGATTTAGCAGATAATTTGTTCAAAACATTACATCGGTGTTGATCTTTCACTTTCATCTTTGAGTAATCCTATTGATTAGTCGTGGATAAAGAGGAACATGGATATATTTCGAGTATGTATGATATTTCTTCCTCCTCCTTGAGTAACATGATCAACTCCTTGAGTTTCTTGATGATATCTATATTTATAGGCTCTTCCTGAAACTCAACAGAGGAACTAATATATTTTGAATTGAAGATTGGATCAAATTTTTATGCCAACTCTTAATTCTTAATAATTGTTAGATACAATAAATCATTTTCTTTAATAAAATTGCAAATATCATTTTCCATGATTCAAACCATTCACCAGCAAGTGGTGAATGTGTATTCATGAAAGACCTTTGTTAAATACAAAAGTGTTTGCCATCACCATACTACCACCTGAGATGATTAGTCTTATTATAAAATTTAGACTCTGATGATGTCACTTGTTGTTCAAATGACTCCAAACACAACAAAGGAGAGGGGATTATGTTGCTATTAAAAATAATGTCTAATTAAAATTATTTTGTAAAATTATTTATTTAAAATAAATTTGAAAAGATTAAGCATCGAAATAAATAAAGCGAGTAAAATCAGAGTTGAAAACAATTTTAAACATAGTGAAAATAATCAAACATTGGAAATTTAAAGAAATAAGGGATAAGAAGATTGCACCAGATACTTATAAAGGTTCAAGCTTACCATTTGGCCTACTTCCTCTCTCCCAAGAAATACTTCTTGAGATTTATAAAGGTTTTTCCTAACCATAGATTTATTGGTGTTAACAGTGTATCTAATCTTCAATGCAAGTTGGATAATATTTGTCTTTAGCACTACAAACTTCGTTTCAATATAGCTTATTTACCATGAATCTTCATAATCACTCGGGTTCTAAAATTGCACACTATTGGTTATGGCTTCCTATAATAAACTGCGAGCTTTACAAAAGCGATAATTGATTAACCCTAATAAATAATCGATTATGTCATATAAAAACCTTCTTGATCGATTGTAATGAGTTTGTAATCCATTATTTAAGTACAAAAGGTTTTCTTGTAGTTTCAACAAAGTCAAAAAGGCATTATGATCATTCAAAAGTGTGAGTGTGATTTTCCTTGGTAATTCAAGAGCTAATATTATACCTTTACATAAATAAATCATTCGACATAGACAAGGAGAGCTTTCACACCTCCTCACTCATAACTTTGAAGATTTAAGATCCCTTGCTTGATACAACATTGATTCAACACTTCATTTGGAACTTGAGTTCTTCTATATGTTACTGCTTGATGAGACTTCTTGATAGATACCATCATCAAAGAGATTGCTTGAATGAGATCATCAAGGATTTTACCGAAAGAGTTTGACATTAGGTGTTGTCATTAGCTTTGAAGTCTTGATAATAAATTGATCATCATTTCAGATGAAGACTTCAACTTATAGTGTTGTCTTCATCAAAAGAAAATAGTTACACTGGTTGTTGTAGTTATTATACCTGCAAGCACATAGATCCACAAATAATGCTTTGGGGTGCTATATATATATATTCTTGCAGGAAAAACTATATATATATGATCTTAAGGGATTTGAAGGCTCATACAAGGACTGCATGACCTCCAAGCTAGGGGTCTAGCTTACCCCGCATATGGGAGCCCTTAGATATGGTGTAAGAAACCTCCCTTGAGCGTGTAGCTAAGAGAAGGAATGAGAGCATGTCCCTTCTTCGTGGCCATAAGGCCTCTTTATATAATATGACCATCACTAAGGTTCATAATGACATAACCGTCCATTAATACTCGTAACTGATTACTAATAACTTGTAACGTCCGTAACCGACCCATAAGTAATGTGACATATATAACCGCTCTCTAATAGGTTCCGTAACAGAAATCAAACCAGTTTGGTACTACTCGGCCAACACAGGTCGGTCGCGGATATACATCTAGCACATCCGACCTAAGTACCCGGCTCCGACCTTGGGGCCTCGTCGAGGTGCTACCCGGTTATCAGTTAGTAGACCCATCTCGGTCTCTATTTATCACTCCTAGCCCGAAAAATATATTTTATGTATGATCAATATATATATATATATATATATATATATATAGATTTTAGACAATTTGAGCATTCATTACAATTTCAATATATAATAATTTTATTTGAAAATATATTGCATCTAACTTTAAAGAAATGAAAAGGTTTGAGCTTAGCCTCATTTGAAAATATACTTTTAAGATCATCAGATGTAGATACGCTCGAAGATTTTTCTATGCAAAATCAAGATGGTGGTTATCCTTGGCGTAAAAGTATCGAATGTTGAGAACATTATCAAAGAATAATCATTTATGCAAATATCTATCCTATGGTCGCATATTTTTTATGTTTATTTATTTCTTATAGGATCAAATTTGAAATTAAGTGTATGCTCTCTAAGTAATAAATATGTATCACAAACACACTCACTTAAAATTTGTTTTCAAAACTTCATCTTTTGCAAAATTTTAAAACTGAAGCTAAATCAATTAAAATAATTTGGTTAATTGATTAGGAAGAGAAAATTATCCCTCTAAGCAGTTATGACAATTTTCCTATTTTGTTAGGTCATAATCGATTATATCATCCCCATAATCAATTATGATATGGATCTGGCCCAAATTGTCTCCCTTCCATGGATAATGTTATTATTATAAAAGAGGACTTGTGATCATTTGAAAATGAACAATATATAAAAAAATAACCTCTATTTTACTCACTCTCTTGCTCTTCTAATTTTCAAATTCACTTAAATACTATTTTAGTTTCGAGAGAGCAAATATTCAAGTAGAGTTATCTTGTGTAAATCGTTGTTGATCTTTATGGTAATCGAGAGGGGGTAATTTTCTCAACTTTGATTATTTTGATATAAAGGTTGCAAGATGAACCTCGAATAAAATATTGGTGTAATAAGGATGTTGGTTGATTTTGTTTTAAAAACTCTGTTTTAGTGGCAATCTCAAGAGCCAATCCATGTGTACTAGTTTTGCAGTTATATAATTATAGTCTCCACAAGGATTGATTATGTTTCAAATATCATTCAATAGTTTTTATTTCTTTAAGTTTTTTTATCAATATATTGATTGTTTGGTAAATACTTCAAAAGTAAAATAATAAAAAATAAACTTTATGTGTTTCAATAGTGAGTAAACTTTGCTGGAGATAGATTTTATTGACCTATTCTTATGTAGAATTCTTGACAAATAATATGCTATTCTAATCACTTATTTATATTACCTCCCAAAACTCTCTACGTAGGTCATGTTTCAGTCAACAATGTGAGATAAAAAAATATTACCTAATAGAATATCTCTTAGCCTATTAACCATTTCATCGACTTTAAGTTTCAACAATAATTGCAGATATTAAACATAAATCTATGTCCAGACTTTAGAATCCAATAAACGGTAGACTTGAATATAGTAATGACCAATACCTTTTGAATATCAAGTCCCGTGAAAACATGTTTTATGTAGCTAATCCAAAACAAACATTAAGAACGAAGAATCCATAAATATTAAAACTAAAGAAGAATTACATAAAACACCATGGTCGGGATTTAGGCATAAGTAACAAGACAACTACATCTAATCCAAATATAAGATAAAACTAGCTACGTTTACTTGTCGTCGCTTTACAATAAAGTCTTAGAATAAAGAATTTAAAAAGTATTTGTTGACGATTCCTCGGACAACGCTTCCGCCCTCAATCTTTCTTTCTTATTTTCTCCAATTGTGATTTATTGTAAGAATTTAATTTCACTAAGAAAATACATCGAATCTACGAATCACTTCTAAATGGACTTCTAAGCACCCATATTTATAGGGTTTGAAAAGATAGGCTCATTAAGTGCACCACCCAGTCTCGCTTAGCACCCCAATTTTCTTATAGGTTACATAATTCCAGCTCACAAAAAGCTTGCTTTTATCGGCTTAGCTCGCTAAGAAAGGTTTGAAGCTTGCTTAGAACACCCACTTTGTTCACCATTAGGTTATGCTAGCCTATCTAAGTTCTTTTTGGCCGCCTCATCTTAGTTAGGGCGCTCAAGCTCGCTTAGCCAGAGTTTGTGCCTTTTTTGGCTTATCTAACTTTGCTACCAATTTATGGCTAAGAAATATCTTGTGCTTGTTTTTGGCTTAGCCAACTTCTGTTGCCTATTTCTGGCTAAGTGAGCTTTGGTGTCTCTTTCTGACTTAACCAAATTTTGCTTCCTATTTCTGGCTTAGCCAACTTTGGTGTTTGGATGATGCATTTTCTATTATTGCTATTTTTTGGCCCGTTTTGCATGTATTTAATAAATATATAGATAATAAGTTTATACTGAAATTTTATCATGTTTTACTTATAATTAAGGGGATTTTTTCATTGATTACTTGCAAAATGTGTCAATAAATGTCTATGCATTTTGCGTATTTTGACACTTATAAACTCTTCCCAACTTATCTTTTTGTCTGTCCTAAAAAAATCAAAACAAATGGTTCATGAATTTTCATTATGCAGTGTTCATGAAAGGTCTCGAGACTTGATCAAGAAGTCTTTAAAATATGACATGTTTTTTTAAATGCAAGTTCATAATCAATATTATAATATTCGTAGACTATAGCATGATGGAAAAAATGTTTTACCAAAGTATAATTTTAAAATATGTTTAGACCAACATCTAATTGTTCATCATAATCATTATCTCACATGTGTATCATTCAAATAAGTTAGTGTTTCCTCTCTCATCAGACCAGGCATCAGATATAGAAATATTTAGTGCTTTAATTAAAACTAATAACAATCTCGTGTGTACGCACGAGATACGTTTTTTTGATATTTGGATCAAATGTTTTATTGACTCACTACATGTTTGGATCAATGGTTTCATTTTTCCTGTAATAAAATTGGGCCAGTAGTAAAATTGTTTTCGTTTATTAAAATTTTATTGACTCACTACAATATTTTCTTGACTCACTACATGTTTGTATCAGTAATTTCATTTTTCACATAGTAAAGTTGGATAAGTAGTAAAGTTGTTCCTTCGAAAATCTTTCAAGTATCTGAAAATTGTCATCCTTATAATCCCAAGAGATCTCAACTATAAATGCATTCAACGATTCTCTGCATATGATGGCTAATAAATAACTAATTTGTTATTTTTTTCTTTTTCTCTATATATAGAGTAGGTGCCATATTGAAATAACGGATTTTAAATTTAATTTTATTTCACTCTTATTTCTCATATATTAACTTAAGCGTTGAAGTATTAATCTTAGATACTCTCACTCTACAACGAAGGAAGTCACAATCAACCATCACCATTGTTCATCTTCTCATTTCTAATTACAGAACGAAACATGTTTGTTTATATAGAATAATCTCTAGACTTAATAATATTTACTTACATATATAATAAAAAAGTAATTAAATGTACTATAATATAAATTATATATATAATCTATTTCTTACAACCACATTTTGTTTGGAAATCATTAATACGGGGGACATATGTTTGGAGAAAAAAGCTACCACGATAACCCCTTTGATAAACTTCCAAAAGCATTACCAAGACCAACATTCAAACACTATTAGAACTTGTTGAAGGTTGTGAATGTGGAAAGACATAAACTCTAACCAATGCATTTTAAAAAGATTTGAATCATAAATGTCTCTCCCTCACTCACTCACCAATCACCTAGCTGAAAGAGAAAGTTTAGACCCCACCTAAAAACTACAACCATAATAGAGTGAATGAGTGAGTGTGGGTACCATTTTACAATACACTATTATTCAACATTTTGGCCCTTTTAATCTCATTGTTACTCTCTACACTCTCCTCATCTCTTTGCAAAATGGAAAATGGATTACCCTTACTTCATTCTCTCTTGCAGCATACTCTAAGAACCACTTGCTCATTTCCTACTTCTTCAACTTCTTCCAAATGGGTCTATGCTGTTTTTTGGAGAGTTGTACCAAGAAACTTTCCTCCACCAAGGTAAGAACTAATGAACATAGAATGTTATAAAATCCATGTTTTTTTAACATAGGAAATTTGATTTTATTAAGTTATTGTTTTCTAAGGTGGGAATTTGGAGGGACTTCTCTTGATCGTTCCAAGGGAAATAAAAGAAATTGGTATAAGTTTTATTTCATGAAAAAAATGTTATTCTTTTGAATAAATAATAGTAACATGCAATGTAGAATATTATTAAATGAAAAAACATGTTTCGTTTGTTAGGATTATTGTATGGGAAGATGGATTTTGTGATTTTAATGAATGTGAGCAAAGGAAAAATGGATACATGAATGAAAGATTTGGAGCTGATGTATTCTTCAAAATGTCTCATGAAGTTTACAGTTACGGAGAAGGGTAAGAAAATAAATAAATAAAATCTTTATATATATTTTTTGTATTAGAGAATTTGATATATATTGTTATTGTATTGTGCAGATTAGTGGGGAAAGTTGCAGCAGATAATGGTCACAAATGGATTTATAGTGACTCTCAAAATGGATGTGAATCTAACTATACTGGTCCATGGAATGCTTCAATTGACCATCATGTAAGAGATAATTACTATTTGAAAGAAATTAATTTCTTCAGATTTTGTTTCATTATTCTAAAATCTAAATATTTTGATTCCTTAGCAACCAAAGGCATGGGAGGTTCAATTTAATTCAGGCATTCAGGTTAGTAAATTGATTCAACAAGAAAGAAAAATACAATTTCATATTCATTTAATGTGAATGCAACTATGTTCAAAATTTATTTAACTAATAATGCTATCAAATTATTATTTATTTTTGGTAGACTATTGCTCTCATTGCTGTCAAAGAAGGCTTAGTACAACTTGGTTCATTTAACAAGGTATTACTACTTTTTCAATCATAATATAAGTAAATAATTATTTTGATTTATATATATATATATATATATATATATATATATATATATATATATATATATATATATATATATATATATATATATATATATATATTATTTTTATTAATTAATTTGATCTTCGAATACGTTTTTGCGAATCAATTTCATTTGTAATAAATTATATTTAGATTGCAGAAGATCTTGTTGTAGTCCTCAACATACAAAGGAAATTTAGCTACCTTCAAACAATACCAGGACTATTTTCAATTCAAAGACCACAATACACACCCTTTCAACATCCATATATTACAAAACCTAATTTCCAAATCATTGAAAACAATGAAATATCTAAGAACCAAGTGACCAAACTCAACAATCTACATGAAGAAAGATCCAACTATTTATCCATGCTTTCCATAAACTTAGGTAGGAATATTCCTCCACAAAATGGAACATCAATTCCACCTTTTTGGTCACCTCAACCTTCTTTGCCAAGCAATCACAAAGTGAAGATTGAAGAAGGATCATTTCATATTGATGATTATGCTCCTAACTCTTAAATGAATGTAATCACTCTTAATGTTAGTAGTTTGCATGTAATTAATTATGTATTATGAGAGATTGTTGAATTTTGTACCTTAATGGTATATGTGGCACATTTTATGTGTGGCTAAAATTCAATCAATCATAGCTATGTACTATGCTTCTTCCTTTTGTGTATTAATTCTAAATATAAATGCAATGCAATAATATCTGTTACAAATTATTGTGCACTAACATTTCAACTTCTTTTTCCCATTATATGAAAAGACATTGTGATGTTACCTAACACTTGTGATTGGATCCCATTTGTCTAAATTTCTTCTATTCCATATAAAATGTTTTATAAAATACTTAAATAATTAAAACATGTTATTCCCCCCTCTCTCTGTACCAAAATAATTGTGAGTATTTTAAAAAAATTAAATTATTTTTTTTAATCATTTTAAATTAATAATACAATTTTATTTTCAATCTTTTAAATATATCTTCTAATAAATACTTATTGTTTTCTTACGTACTATTAATATTAATTTTTAACAAAGATAATTTAGTAAAATTACTATTCTATCTCTTTTATTTATTAAAAATTTTAATATGTGTAAAAGTTTCAACTATAACAATTATTTTGAGATAAATAAAATATTTTAAACCAAAAAGACTTAACAGTAAATATGCAATTCTAGTTTAAGTGACAAGTTCGCAAATTCTAACTCAATTGTAATTGAGATTCAAATTTTAAATCTTACAATTGTGCTAGAACTTTTATTAATTATTCTCATTTGATTTGTAGATTAGAACATGTCAGATTTTAGAAGATTTAAATCGGATCTATAATAAATTATACAGGTTTGAATATATATATATATATATATATCAAATTTTTATTAAGATTCAAAAAGGTGATCTTCTGTGGTATAAGCATTTAACCAGTGGCATGAAAACTCTAACAACTTAGCTGAAAGGCAAGAATGCAAGTGGGGTGGGACAAATGTGTCAGAGCAATCCCTATGAAGTGTGGTGTTCCATTTTGTGGGCTGTGTTTTGAAAATGAAATGCAAGAAAAGAGTGATAATTGAATTTCAAGGTCTGCATCAAAGCTGTTGTATGCGACAATTACTATTTGCCTCTGGTCCCCAACTGCCAACAACAACAATTCACTCTTTTTCCCCTAAAACTTATAGGTCTATGAATAATATATACATTATAATGACATTGGGTCGTTTTATTAACATGCAATTAAGAATAATTGTTCATTTAGAGAGTTATATGAGCCTATATGATCAGGTATATCGTCTCTAGAGTTGCTGTCTTTAACGTTTGTTTACTAAAATATTATTTTAAATAGTTTTGGTGCTTTTCATTTTATTGTACTTACATTTTTTGTTTTCAAAATTTAAATTAAAAAATATTGAATATCTTTTTAATTTCTATAAGTATTTCAAATTTTACTTTTATTCTCTCAAAAATTTCTTCAAATATTAATTCCTCTAATATTTTTATCTACATTTTTATTTTTTTTCTTTCTAATGTCTCTTAATAGAAACTAACGTGACATGACACATGACAATATTCACGTGACAAAGATACTGACATAGATTTCTCATGACATTTTATCACAATTTTATATTTGTTTTATAATATTTAAATTTATAAAGACAAAAATTTTGTTGTTAAATTCGTCGCTAATATGAACATAAAAAACCTAGAAATTGTAACGAATCTATAGATTATTCCTAGCTAATTCAAACACATCTTTTTATGACCTAGACTTCGTGCTTTTTCAATTGTTTTTGCAATAACGTTTATCGCATTATAACAATTTTTCTCACAAAAATTTATTTATTTTTGAGTTGACATGAACTAAATATGAATTTGTTCTTGACCGCCCGAACACCTGTCGGGAAGGTCCCCTCTCTAAGACCGGCAACTAACTGCTAAAGACAAATAACTTCCAAAGGACTTTTCTCCACCCGCTCCGCGCACCGCCTGGAACCTCTTGCTCAACTTCCGTCGAGTAGATCAACCTAGTTTCTCCCATGAATGGTTTTGTCCGTTATGACCCCCATCTGGTCGACACAACGGCTAGTTCCAAGCGCCAGTGCTCAGTCTGACCAGGTCAGCTCAGATTAGCTATATTCACGGGTCCGTATATTTAGGCCCAATATAGCAACCAATGAGAATCCTCCTAAGATCATTATATAAACCCTCATACCTTTAAGGGAAAGGTATCACATTCTTACTCTCAAAATCCTAATATTCACTATTTTTGCCTTAAATATTTTCTTACTTTAGCATCGGAGTGCCTTGCAGGTACACCACTCATTCCTCATCAAACATTGCTCGAAGAACCTCTGTTCGCTCCAGTCGTCTTCAATTCTGATCACCAGTCCAGATCAGAATTTTTTTAAGAGCCAATTTTCTATGAACCAGAAACAAAGAAAATATTAACATATCATTGGATTTTGAGCTATTATTTCTAGGGACTTATCTCATAACATATATAAAGTAATTGCAAAGTTTCGTTACATTTCGAATAAGTCTCGATTTATTTTAATTTTTTTATCGAAACATAAATCAGAAAATAAAAAATAAATAAAAATTTATTAAAAATATCATGAAACTTTGCAGATCATTCTTATGTGTTATTATGTAATTCCTTGCAAAATATTAGCTGAAAATTTAATCATATGCCAAGGTTGCGTTGTTTCCGTTTCATAGAAAATCGACGCTTAAAAAATTCTTATTTAATTCATTTCATGCCAAATAAATTATGTCAAACTTTTTACAGCTAACAGGGTTAAATTTCTCATTCTGTCTCTTAAAAAAACACATTTATATGTGTTTCGATCGAAAAATCAAAATAAATTGAAAGTTATTTGAAATTCCATGACAATTTGTAGATCCTTTCCATGACAAATTGGCACTTAAAGATTCATATTTAATTCATCTCAAGAAAAAATTCATTTTTGTGACAAAGATCCTTATAATGTGATAATAATTCTTGCAAAAAATTATGAAAAATATGAGTCTAGGTCATAAGAATGATGTGTTTGAATTAGCTAGGGCTTCGCTCAATATTATCTACGATTTATGGGTTTTTGTATGATGTTCATGTTAGCGACATAATCTCTGTCGCTATAAATTTAATTAACATAAAAAATAAGAAATGGTGACAAATGCCACGTGGCATCCATGTCAACATCTTTGTTATGTTGGCATTGCCTCGTGTCATGACATGTTAGTTTCTGGATGAAAAATATTAAGAGGATCATTTTTTGAAATTAAATTGAGTGACTAAAAGTGAAATTTGAGATATTTTGAGGGACTAATAACATATCAACTACCTACCTATAATTAAAACATGTTTAATAACACCTATATTACCCTTCTACTTAAAATTAATTTACACTAAATAATATCCTTTAAGATAATTGAGTAAATAAAATTATACTAACAAATCAAATGCTTCCTTTCATTCAAGTGACACTTAATATTTTCAAATTTATTCTCAAACCTTTTCATTTCCTTCTAACCATCATATTTTTCACTCTCTCTCTCTCTCTCTCTCTCTCTCTCTCTCTCTCTCTCTCTCTCTCTCTCTAAATCCTTCACCTTCAATCTCTTTCTTGTCTACCCTCTTCATTTCTCTCTTCTTTCCTCTTTCTTCCAACTGGAGGACGATTTATGGAGTTCCCTTTCAATTTAGAAACATGCTTATACCGAGTAACAACCATTGAACTTCTTAACTCATTTTTGTACATCATCTCTCTCTCTCTCTCTTTCTCTCTCTCTCTCCAACAACACCTACTTTACCTATGGTTTTCACATTTCTATTTTGACTATAAATCTATGTTTTTTATTCCTCATAATATCTGAATTTGGATTAGGGTTTGAGAAAAGTGTTGATTATGTGAGAGTTTTATGATTTTGTGTCGAGAGTGTTGACGATTAATGGTTTAAGGTTTACAGTAAGTATGTGTTTTTAATGATTATTTGTTTATGATTTTTAGTCTGTGAGATATTGGATCGAACTCCTATGGGTCAAAGGTAGCTTCTTGGTTTCGACAGTTTGACAAAAATTTAGCACGTCGTCGGAGATTGCTCACACGTTGTTGTGTAAGACTTACATGTTGTAGTTGAAATGTGTTCTAGTGTGTAGATGTCTAAAAATGATAGGGTTATTAGCATCGAATTGGGTCAGTTTGTTATGTCTAATTGGTTAAGTTAGCTTGTAATATGTATTTGTGAAAAAGCTCATTAGTTTAGTATATTAGATTTATTATAAATAGCATACTAGTCTCTCATATTGCATACTACAAATCCTAATTTAGGGTGGGAGGGTTATTTGTTATTCTTGTGTACTTGTAATCTTGATTGAAGAGACAGTAAATAATAACAGTTATAACCAATCCTTGTTCTTCTTGTTTTCCCTAATTTTTCCTACTCTTGTGATTATACTTTATTATTTCGGTATCGTTTTCCACCACATAATCTTTTTATTTTCTCAATATGATTCTTTTTTTAATAGATTTTGATGTATTTTATATGTAGTTTTTTTTCTAGATCTAGAAATTAGAGATGTTGCTTTTCAATTTCTTGTATGATTGAGAAACAACTATTTTTGTTTGTTGGTTCTGTTGATTTTTGTAGGTCACGGAAATGTAGATGAAGTGTTTAATGAAGGTTTTGCAAATGATAAAGGTGAAAGAACGAAAGAGTTAATGAGTAGTCCCCCAAAAGTGGATTCTGAAGTTGAGGTTCTTCATTAGAAGGTCACCAAGCAAATAATTAGGAAGGCCATGGCTAGTAACCTTCCAAGTACTCAACATGTTTTTGTATGTATTTTAGTTAATCATGATTTGATTATTGGGTCATCACGAGAAGCATTCACATTGGATCAAGAGCAACACACAAGTGAAAGAGACACCACATATTCATCCAAAATTTTAAGCTGATATGTGTATGGATTATCTCACTTATAAAGTGTTCAACCTCCAGTTTTTCAAGCAATGTGAGACTAACTAATCTTACTTGTACACAATAATCTCCCCCCTCAAGTGTGAGCTTATGCGCTATACTCCCCCTCAAGCGAAAGATCTTTAATCCACATACACTATTATTGTCATTGCAAACACTACAATGGCACACGTCACCTGACCACCACATTGTTAGGAAGAATTTTTATACAAGGAGTCAGTCCCTTAATTGAACCATAATCTCTTAAACCACTACTAGAAAAATCGCTTTTAGCGACCGATTTAGTGACCGAACAATTTTGGTCACTATAGCCACCAATTTAGCCACCAAAATTTGATATTGATGAGTAAATTTTTAGATCTCACTAAATAAATTTAGCCACCGGTTTAGCGACTGAAATTTTGTGACCGAATTTTCTGGCACTATAAAAGTTTTTAAATAAAATTTAGTGACTGAATTAGTGACTGAAATTTTGTGACTGATTTAGTGACTAAAAGTTTTGCAAAATTTTTAAATTAATTTTGACAGTGAATTTGATGACTTGGCAAGGAGATTTTTAGCCATGTCATACATTCTAAAATTAAATAATTTGATATTATTCTAAAAACATTAAAAAATATTTTTTTCATATTAAAAAAATATGTTAAATAGAATTGGGGATGAAAATTTGCCCTAATTTAACATATTTTTTTAATATAAAAAAATAATTTTTAATGTTTTTAGAATAATATCAAATTATTTAATTTTAGAATGTATATATAAAATTCTCAATCATCAAACCAGATGGGGGACTGCAAAAATCCCAACTCTGATAAACTTGAGGGACCAAAAACCTAACTTTTAAACTAGAGGGCCTTAAACTTCAGAATTTTGAAACTAGGGGGATAAAAAATGCATTTAAGCCATTAATTTTTAACAAATAAAGCATATATACCTAAACAAAAAATGATGCAATTTCTTTTATAGTTGTAATAATGAAATTGTATAGTAAAATTTGATTTATATCAATTAAATAAAATATTATTTAGTAATATGTATATTCACTTAAACTAAAATATAACATATATATGAGTTGTCCAAGTGGTAAATGTGTGCATGATATTATAAGGTAGACAAGGTTGTGAGTTTGATACTAGCTTGCAACAATTTAATTTTTATTTTTTCAAAAGAAATTTGTTAAAATTTCGACCACTAAAATCGATGGCTAAATCAGTCACAAATTCGGTCACTGATTTTCGGTCACTAAATCAGTCACAAAAGGTTAGCGACTAGCACTTTTTCAACCGAAAAATGATAGTCACTAAATCGGTCACAATAACCACCGTTGAGTCATCACGGGAAGCATTCATATTGGGTCAAGAGTAATATTCACACAAAACCTTAAGGTGATAGGTGTATGGGTATTCTTACTTATAAAGTGCTCAACCTCCATTTTTTTAAGCAATGTGGGACTAACAACTCACACTTGTGCACAACATTGACTATGTCATACTTCAAGTTAGTGGGAAAAAACTTTGCTGTTAGTTTCATGATACATATTTCATGCTTGTGGGGATGATGAAATAGAAGGGGTTTATGTAAAGTATATAATATAATCATCGAGTGAGTCACCTAGGTTCTAAATGTGTTTAAATTTTTGTTTTAGACTGCTGGCATAGAGGTTTCTAGTATTTCTAAATGTATTTAAAGTTGATTTTTGCATTATGGTTTTCACAGACTTTTTTGGTTTATACATACTTTGTATTGTGAATAAGCTTTGCATGCTTTGTCTGTGTTAAACAAATAATTTTTTTGAACTCACTTAAAAAGATGTATAAGTACATACAATTAAGATGTTTGGTTGTATAAATCTACTCATCTTTTCATGAGTGTGGCACACAAAGTTAATATATAGTTTAACATAGCTTGAAAATCTACACATTTGTACATACATTTGTGAAGTCTACACGTGTAGTGAAGTCTACTCATAAGATATACATTTGTGAAGCATACACGTGTAGTGAAGTCTCTCTCTCTCTCTCTCTCTCTCTCTCTCTCTCTCTCTCTCTCTCTCTCTCTCTCTCTCTCTCTCTCTCTCTTATAGTTACATTATCAGTTGTATTTGTGACACACATTTTATTAAATGTTCATCCTTGCATCTCACATGATAATAACATCTAAAGAGGCGGTAGAAGCATGCGACATTGCAACCATCAAATTTCATGGTGCAAATGTTGCAACAAACTTTGTATTCAATATATTTGAAGGTTGTTGGATTCTCATACAGTCCCTTGGTTGTTGTTGGATTCTCATTCATTGTTTCAATTTTCTTTGATAAAAATATGAAATAAACCAATTTGAAAAAGTGGAATTCATTGAACGAAGTTAATTATTACATTTCTGTATCTACAAATACCAGACACTTTTTTGGAAAATCTATTCTTCAACGATTCAACACGGTAACAACAATCTTTTCGCCATGAGGCTCGTTGAGTCTAAATGTGACCTTATCACCTTTCTTTATATGCATGTCCCTCACAGAATCATTCCAATCATCGCCTGAAAACCTTTCAATACAATACTTCCTTTTTGCTACATGAAGTTCACAATCGTGGCTATTTCCAGTGCTCAAATCAACCAACTTAATGTGTCTATGAGACATGTGCAACGAGTTTCTTATAACCTTATGAGGGATTTGCTACAAACAAAATGGAAATGCATTTCAATGTGTGACGCTATATACAATATATAATAATAAGATTCAAAATGAGGAATCATGGATCTACTTACAAACACATTTTTTGTGGGTTTCTTTCCAGCTTTTTCCCCCTTTTCTATAAAATATCCCTAGGGCAGTTTTTCACATCTTCACCACTTTCCTCATCTTCATAACTACATAACCATGATAAATAACTTAAACACTAACATACTAAAACTATATTTATTAACTACAACTATTCACTTTTTACATTAGTTATATACTTATATACCTCTCATTGTCTGAAGAAATTGAAATGTGTGAAGTTCCAGCACCAAAATCGCCTATAACTCTCTTAGCATCCTTTTTCTCTTTCCACGTTTCAAAGAAATTTGTCACATTCACCTTTCATTTATCAACAACATTTTTCTGATCTTTGGATTGTCCAACAAATACAACCATTTTCCCCTTATGGCCTTTAACTCTCTCACGTTCCGCACAGCCTGATACAGTTGAACCACCATGTTTTTCTTCAAATTTGACACCACCTACAACTCAAGGTTCTATAGTGTTTGTAATCAGTCATTGAAGCAGAAATAAATGATGATCCATCTTCTTTTTCTTTACCTTTGACACAACCATTGACATAGGTTCCATATCTTACTTTTTCAGCATTCTTCCTGGCTTTCTTAGCAACCCGAGCCTCTTCCATGGCTTCCTTCTTTATGTTCTTTCTTCTCCAAATGGTTTCTGCCTCCAAATATTTCATAAACCTGCAAGTAAAAAACATAAAACAATGTAGGATATCAATATTTGGAAACAACCACTTACTCACACATCATTCAACGGTACATGGAATACATGATAATACCTTTGAATTGGCATAATATAAGTGTTGATAGACATTGTTTGATGGAAGAGAAAAGGAGTTGACCTTGAAAACCATAATTTTTTCTCAACAATAACTTTTACAAAACCTAACGTATGTTGTCAAACTTCTATCTTCAATCTATGATATTTATATATAAAGGGATCATACTACGATTATGTCCATCAACTAATTCTAATGGGCCTGTGGCCCATTCTATCCATACTTATATAGATCCATCTACAAAATACTTATTAATACAAATTTACTTCTATCATATTTATTATATAGTTTTTTTTAATTTTCTTTTGTACTTTATTTAAATATTAAACTAATATGGAATACTTTTAGACAATAGTGATATTATGTTTTTTAATCATGGTTGTTTAAACAAAGCAGTTTAAGTAGATTAAATGCTCCTTACAAAATAACAACATTACTCTTTTAACAAAAAACAACAAAATAAACCAGACTACATGAGCCAACATCCATTGCATTTCTTTCATCACCAATCTTCAATTATTCTTAACCAAATCTTGATCGGTTCATCACTGTCACGACAATCCTTTGTACTGCAAGGTCAAGCCTCCTTGATGGATGATCCTAAATATATAATGCAAGCTTATCCCATTTTTCAAGACAGTTGTCCTTTGCATAATCATACCAGCCCTTGCCAATCGACCTCTCCATATAATACTTTCTTTTTGCATAATGAAGTTCAAATTGGTATATTTCTTCTTATCAGAATCGAGAAACTCAATATGTTTTTGACCATTTTGCAGACAACTCTTGATAACTTCTTGCGGAAATTGTTGCACATAACACACATGTTTCATTATATAAATACAACAGACTATACATACATTTTATGACTTTTGACTCTTAATACCAACGATACCATACTTACTAGAACATTTTTCCGAGATGTCTTCACGCATTTGATTTCCTTCGTCCGAAGGAAATACCTATGATTCTGCTTGTACTTGATAACCACTGGGTCAGGACGGGCACACTTTTTATAGATCCAATGAACAACATACGATGATTTTATTAATAAATTTTTTGCGACTCTACTAAGTACATAGAATGATAACAATTTTGCTATTATCCATCATTTCCATCCACACTACAATCATTCAATGTTTGACCGACACCGCCAACTTAACTAACACCTTTTACATCTTCCTAATGAAATCTTATCTTACCTTTTCCCTTTGCATCTTCACTAACAGCTGCTTCGTGACTATTACAATTCAAACCCTCAAATGTGGCAAATTCACATTTCTTTTTCTAATCAAGTCTTTTCTAAAGCCGCTGGTAACAAACTCAATCTACTAAGTCTTCTCTGTTCCATATTTAGAAGAAACTCTTTAAAGGCTCTCTGCCAAAGAACATAACAAAAACAACATGTGTTACAGTAATTCGATAAACACTTATATAACAAAAACAACATTCTTTTAAATATTTTTTTTGACCAAAACACTCATATGTTTTCATTCTGCTTACAATTTTTCATTGCATAATTACATAATTAATATTTTTTCAAAATATTTTTTAATAAAGTTTTTACGAGGTTCTAAAAAAATTTAATTAACATTTTTATTTTCATTATCAAATAATTTTTTCAAACATTTTAAATTCCTTAATATCATTATCAAATTTAATTTCATATATCTTATTTCAGTTAATCTTACTATATAATGTGTGTGCCATATTAAATTCGTGTGAACACACTGATTAATTACTAATTTTTTTAATGGACGAACATTCTTACATTTAGAATTCAATTAAACCTTTTTGTGTAAGAAACTAAAAATATTATAAAATTTGTAATAAACTATTTATAAAATTGGTTAAAATTTGTAATAGAATTCAACAAATCATTTGGATTAAAATTTGTAAAATTAATTTTCTTTGATATGACATGTTCAGATAAGAATTGTAAACGGATATACTTTCAAACTTAAAACATCTACATTATCTGTAGATATTGATAAACAATAAAATAAAATTTAAGTTTATTGAATAAATGATGTATCTAATTATTATTTTATATCAAATATATCAATTATTTAATGAATTTAAAAAATTTGAGAATTTATAGATAAGAATTTGTAATAAACTATTTATAAAATGGTTTGTTGAATTCAATTTATAACCATTTGTAATAATTCAATTTAATTATATTATAATTGTATTATAAATAACTATTTTTTAAAAATAAAATTAAAAAAATTGGGATATTGAGTTATTTTGGATATGCATATCTGAAATCTTCTTGAAAATAAAAATAAATATTCCTTTAGATATGCATATCTGAAAAAATTCAATACTCTAAAGTTACAAGTTGCGTTCGAATGTGCGTATTTGAATAGTATTTTTAAATTTTTAATAGTGCAAATAATCACTATTAAATATAAAGAAAAAATTTTAATTTTTTTTATTACTTATAAATGTGATTTGAAAAAGTACTTCTAATGGTATGTCCTTTGATCTTAAACATACACTCACTATCGGAGATTGATGAGTTGGCTTGGCATATTCTTCATAATAAAGATATTTGATTTCAGTGTAAATTCTTTATAACTTAGTAATATTTTTTCCAATAAACTATTTGATAAATGAACATTCTTACACATATATACGAGTAGACAAATAAAATTATCACATACATAAGCATGTCATTTGCTGGCAAAACGATCTATCAATTTTTTGTTCAAAATAAATAATGGGATGGAGTGACGAAGACATTGAATGTGTTTAATAAAAATAATTGTTGATTGATAAATTAATTGATAGTTTATAATTTATAGTTGATGATTAATTTCTTGTAACTTATGGAGTAGTAATTTATAACTAATAATTAAGACTGATAGCTAATAAGTTAATTGAAATGTTTGATAAAATTAATAGTTCTAGTAATTTATAAATGTAAAATGACTTAAAAAATATTTAATATATAATTATCATATTTTAAACTAAAATTAATTATAGAAAGCTAAATATTATTTTAAATAGCGTCTGAAAAATAAATTATAAAAAAGAAAAATAAATGATAAATTCGTGATCAAAAAACCATTATCAAACAGATCTAAAATTTTACATGAATTTATAAATTATAAGACATAAATTATAGATTGGTGTTACTAATCAGACTCTATGTAACATAGACTTAAAATTTTAGGTTAATTCGAAAAATGAGAGTGGACAAACAAGTCCATAAATACAACATTTTTTTAATTTTAAAATTATAAAAGATTATGTTAAAACAATCCCATAAATTTATATTATGTTCAACGGAAAAAATATAGATAAAACATATATGTTTAACGGATAATCACGTTTGTTTTGTCATCTTACATGTTATATGTATATTTTATTTATTTATTTGGTATTGAGTGATAGGTATACATAATAATTTTTTCTTATTTTAATATTTTTCGTTCTTATTTTTGGATCATTAATTCAATAGAAATGATATTCTTACATCAAGCATACACCTGCATCGTATGTATGAACGACATTGTTCATGTACGGACAGCTACTATTTATGTATGAACGAAATTGTTCACGTTATTATTCATGAATAATACTATACATTAGTCACCAAACTTGTTTAATGCAGTGTAAAAATTTGATTAATTCAGTAATGAAGTTGGTTAATGCAACATTAAAGTATTAAAAATATTTTTTAGCAGTCTTCAAACTTGGTTAATGCAGTGTAAAAACTTGGTTAGTGCAGTAATAAAGTTGGTTAATGCAAAATCTAAATATTAAAAATATTTTTTAACAGTCACCAAACTTGATTAATGCAGTATAAAAATTTAGTTAATGTAGTAATTAAGTTGGTTAATGCACGTCCAAGTATTAGAAATAAATATCCGTACATGAATATATTCGTCCATACATGAATAGTATCGTCCGTATATGAACAATGTCATCCATACATACGGTGTAGGTGTATAATTTGGTGTAGAAATAACATTTCTCTGATTCAAATGAGATCCACTTCTTCAATTCATCTTGTCCTTTGGTCCTTATTATAATTTCTTTTTATCCAATTACATGTGTAGTTTATTTTTATTTTGATATTGCCAGTGTGTTTTTTCAAATGTTCAGTACATGTAACATGTTTATTTGTGTTATTGATAAGATTGATGAAGTTCCGGTTGAAAGTGAAGGAAAAGTTATTATTTTTGTTAATTTATCATACGCGAGTTGAGTTATTTATTATAGATGATGAACACTTTATTATTAAAAAGAGGATTCATAAAATTAATATCTGATTAAATGTGGTGTCTAATTTATTTATGTTATTGTTTATTGTTCAATGTAATAATCTTCATATATCCTCGTAATTCAATAGTGGTATTAAAGTTCAGTTTGACCTGATTTACTTGTATCAAAAGTCTCTTTGGCTAAAATGTTCAGGATGTGTGTTCCGTTGAGTGCAAACAACTATCGTGCAAAAAAATATGATGAGCTTCCTTTTGATGGGAAGCTTACTTGTAAAAACCGATGTATTCACATTTGACAAGAAGATTGTGTATACATCAAACGTGAATATAGTCTCATATTGAATTGATAAATTGATGTTGAATATTTTATGAGTGAAAGAGTATGTGTTAGAAAATTAGGGTAAGATAATCCTGGATAACTTCGAAGAATCGTGTTTGTACACTTTCCGAACAAAGTATTTCGACCCTATTCTTGCCTGGGTTCACGAAATCTTTGCGGGGATAATTCTTGAAGAACAATCGGTTTTCTGGCAATAGAAATCGATTGAATGTAGAGATAAAGGTCGTTTTACGTATGCGAACCGAGGCCAAATGACTCCTTATATAGGAGATCCTGGCGAAGCGAAAAGACACACAAGAGGCCAAATGACTCGCCCTTGGACCTGCACCCAATCCGCCTGGAACCCGTTTCAATTATTCGTATTCAATTATACATTGGCTCGACGAGCGTGCACTCCGCACTTCCCTAACTCGTTTCCGAACTTAACGTACAATTGCATTGGCCTTTAGTGAATCACATTACTACTAAAATACATTGGTGATACTAAAATCACCAACAGTATGTAAATATAATGTCATAAGATTTTAAGTAAAGATGTGATGTTCAACGTATTTTAGGTGATTTTTTAAAATCCAACGTAATGATCTTCTAACTCTAACATTCTTGCATTAAGACTAGTTAAATTAGATGCAACCATCATTACAAAAGTCATTTTTACCTGCGGAAATAAATTTGTAGAAATACCTAAAGATTTTTCCTCTTGATTCATCAAATGGTAATATTTGTTCTCGAGGATCAAATATTGACAACAAATTTTGCATGCCTGAGGCTTTTACCGTTTTTTCAATGAAGACCAACAATCCTAGATTTTTTTTTTTTTGCATAAATACATGTTTTGGTGAAGATTTACCTTAAATTCTTTTACAGACTAATACTTTTTTACAAGAATAAATAAAAATTGTAAAAAGTATATATTTAAATAATAGTATATTATTTTATTTTTATGAATTTTTTAAATATGTAAATACTTTTTAGAAATAATAATACTTATTTTGTTTTAATTGGTCAATAAAACAATTCTTCATTTTCACATTAATTTTATGGATAAGTATTATATTGTGTGGGAATCAAAATTAATTTGTGAAAAATAATACATGGGAGAAGCAAACACATTGATACCAAGTTTTATTTTCTGAGAAATCAAGTCCAGAATAGAGTATTAGAAATTGCACAATGTAGCACCTAGAAACAACTTGTAGATGTTCAGACGAAAACTATCAAGACTGAACAGTTTATCTCTTTGATGGATGGAATTGGTGTTGTAGAGTTTAGTTAAATGAATATGAATTAAGGGATAATATAGAAGTAATTCATATTCAAAAGCGTGTTGTGTTAGTCAGAAGTAGAAGTTTCTAATGTTGTTGTCGTTCCACGAATGCTTAGCTTCTGAATGTTTGTTTGTTAGTCTCTTATATATATATGTGATAGTTAACGTAGTCGGTAAATTTTGTTAAGGTTTGCGTGACAGTTTATTTTGTGTATATAAACAACTTTGTAGTTAGAATTTTAAATAAGATTTTAATATACAATTTCTTCTTCAATAAATTTGTCGTAGCCGTTTTTTATTTCTCTTTCTTCTTTCAATTCTATCTTCATTTCAATATTTGTGCACCAATATATTTATGAGGAATATCTATCTCTTTCTTATGCTCTTGTTGGTTTCCTCTTTATGCATGTCATTTTTCAAGAACTTAGGAGAAAATATTTTTTAATGGAGGAACGATTCTCACGTCTAGAATCCAACTAAACTTATTTGTGTAAGAAACTAAGGACACTGTTTTGTAACAATTGCTAAGAACGTTTCAACAATTCATTTGGAATGAAATTTGAACAATTAGATTTTGTAAATTTCTTCACCTATCTAGTGGGTTTCTTCTCCACCCTCGGTAAAAATCAAAAATACCCTTTAATTTGGTAAGTTAACTTACGAATTCTTCAAATAAGGTGAATTTGTAAGTTCACTTACGAAATAATCCACGATTTAAAAAAGAAGAAGGTGAATTCGCAAGTTAACTTGCGAATTCACCTTATTTTGAGAATTCATAAGTTAACTTACAAAGTCTGCGTATTATTTTAAAAAAATACCGAATTTTCCCCAATACTCATTCATTTCAAAATACTCAAATTTTTCCTCTCTACTCCAAACTCTAACTTCTGCAAACTCACTTCAAGTCATTCTCATCATTTCAACTCCTCCAAAATCAACAAATTTGTGTAAGTTTTCTTCACTTTTTTCTATTCAAATTCTGAATTTTTATTAGATTATTAGGTTAGGTTGTAGAAATTTAGTAGTATATGAAGTAATAGTAGGTAAATGTAGTAGGAAAAATTGGATTTTGGTAGTTTTGGGACATAATTTCTGGTTTTGGGAATTTTTGAACGAAGGGGGTTTCGCAAGTTAACTTGCAAAGTGTACCGGAAGAGACTTCACAAGTTAACTTGTGAATTCACTCAGGATGGGTGAATTCGTAAGTTAACTTGCGAATTTTTTTCTTATTTGTTTTTAAATTAGTATGTTAATAATGTAATGGTTTATTTTATGAAAATGGCCGAGAATGACAATCAGATGACACGTTTGAGACATGATAGACAAAGCCAGACAGCGTCGACTCGTCGAGAGCAAGAGCTAATGGTAAGGGCACAAAGGGAACATAGGGCACAACTTGGTATAACATCATCTTCCGCACCGCGACGGGGAGCCGTCTCCATGAGGCGTCTTCCTCTGGTGTACATGATGAGGAGGTACTAGAGATAGAGGTACCAGAGGTAGAGGTGCCGGCGGAGGAGGCCCAGGATGCCCATGACGCTGAAAATGCTGAGGTCGCCGACGAAGATGTTGAGGAACCTGCAGAGGCGGAGGATGTTGGCTATCCAGGAGGGCTATGTGACAGATCCCTCATGATTTATTATGGGGACCATACTTCCCGTTATGTCTGGGGTGGAGAGGTATTATAATTTTTATCGTTACATTTCATATTATTTATTTTTGTTTACTGTCTGTTCTTTTTTATTTATTTTCGTATACTGCTCGTTTGTACTATTTATTTATTTTCGTTTGATTCTTATGTTTCAAGAAATGAAGGCCTTGAAACATGTGAACCACTCCCGCAAAATCTTTGAACTACATGTTCCAAAGACTCAGTGGTTCCACAGTGTTATCCTCACATCTGGTCTTGTTGGATTATTTAGTACTGGTTACGGTACGATTAGTACCAGCATGCAGGGTGCTTTTGCTGAGAGATGACATAGGGAGACGTCATCTTTCCACTTTCCACTTGGGGAGTTGACGATCACCCTCAATGATGTTGCATGTTTGCTCCGACTACCTATCAGAGGTAGGTTACTCAACCATTCCAAGATTATCGGAGATGAGGCAGTTGATTTGATGGTTGAGCATCTGGGAGCTTATCCATACAGGGTTGTTGTGGACTGCGACTCCACAAACAGGACGCACGTGAAATTTTCCAACCTAAAGGAGTTATATGAGGAGCACCTCCGTCAAGCAGCTCTTGCAAAAGGAATTGCACAGGCAGCTGGGGAGCCTGTTGCGGAGGATATTTTTGTTCAGTTTCACTGGGATTGTGCCATATGGTGTTTTCTGATGTACCTAGTAGGCACGCTCGTCTTTGTGGACACGAGTGGCCACTACAGCGACGTGGCCTACCTGAGATATTTTACGAACCTTTCTACAATTCATGACTAGAACAGGGGTGTTGTTGTTCTTACCTACCTCTACCAGAAGCTGAATGAAGCTTCCAGGTGGAGGGATAGAGCGCTTACTAGCTCGTGCACACTCCTCACAGTACGTTTTTATTTTAACGATAAATTTTAATTAGTTTTAATTGATTTGTACTTACACATTATATTTTGTTGATGCATAGCTGGATTATCTCATACTTTCACCGCATCCATGGTTACTTCGTGGATGCTGACTATCAGGGCTTCATGCCAAGGACTGTCAGGTTTATTCTTAATAGAGGCAACCATAATGTGGTTTCTTACCGAGTATTTCTTGATCGCATCAACTATGACGACATCAACTGAACCCCGTTTGAGGACTACATGGAGGTTGTCCCCTTTGATAACATCTCGTTATACTCTGGGTAGCTAGCTTGTGGGGATAACATGATGGTCTGGTATCTGCTAGAGCGATGTATGCGCCAGTTTGGCTATGTGCAGATGATACCCCGATCTCCTTTCCAGGATGCTCCCGACACCATGACATGGAGGGCTCTAGATGATGTCTTCCAGGATTAGGAGAATCATGTCGTGCCAGACGAGTAGCGGTTGATGCGGACATTCCATATGTGGCACTCTGTGGAGGGGTACGCGACATGGTTCTTTATAGTGTCGCACTCTTACATAACACCAGAGGCTAAAGGACGTCCGCCGAGGCCAGCTCATGAGGAGCTCTTGGAAAACGAGCAGGCCGAGGATGATCATGTCATTGATCTACTGTCCATCTGGCAGAGTATCCGCTAGATTGGACAGGAGGCGTTGGATGACGGGATTGCCGATGGGGGTAGATCCGATGCGGTTGTCGTGGTGGAGAGGATGGGCGTTGAGGCAGAGCGTGCAACGCGTTACCACAGACAGAGGAGGGCGCAGGGGATCATGATTATGCATACTCAGTAGCCTTTATGTTTTTTTAGTTGATTTTATTTGATCGCATTTTTTTCGGAATAATTTATGTAATTTGATATTTCTGACAATTTTTCTCTTTAATATTTATAACATATTAATATTTACATATTTTGTGTATATAGATATTGCATATATTAATATTTTCTGACAATTTTTCTCTTTAATAGAATTTCTAAAAACGAAAACATAATCCGAGTTATTGTGAAAAAACATAGTAGTTTCAAACATGGTTTTACACATTCAGTAAAGGTTTCGTAAGTTAACTTACGAATTCTCTAAATAAGGTGAATTCGTAAGTTCATTTACGAAATATTTCCTGAATGTGTTTAACCATGTTTAAAATAATAAAACGTACAAAAATAAGGTGAATTCGTAAGTTAACTTCTGAATTCACCTAGAAGACTTAATTCGTAAGTGAACTTACAAATTGATCCTATAAGGTGAATTCGTAAATTAATTTACGAAATATATTTTTTATTTTTCAAGGGTGTTAGAGAAATCCACTAGATGGGCGAAGAAATTTTTTTAGTTTTCTTCTATATGACATGTGTTTTGATAGTTTTTTAAGGTATGTTTAGAGAGAGGTTTTGGAAGGTAAGATCTATATTTAATAAATTCTTAAATTAAAAATAAATAAAAAAACTGGAAAAAAAAAAAAGAAAAAAGAAGGTGATTATATAACAAATTAATCATGTACTATTTATTTTTAAAAAGAGTTTATAGTTTGATTAGCTTAGAAAAGAAAAACAATCTCTTCCTAAAGAATATAATTTATTTGGATATTTTTAAAGAAAAAATACAAAAAGTTTATAACTTTTGTAATGTAATAATTATAAGTATAAATTTTGTAATATAATGTTAATTAATATAAGTAAAATGGTAGATGAAAAATCTAAATCTGGAAAGGGAGAATGGAAAAATACAAGAGACCTTGCTTACATGCAACTGAAGCATGACTTGGTTTGACTAAACAGACTTAAAACGCATGAATTCGCAGGACCACTTTGCAGAGAATTAGGGTTCATACTAATATTATTGAAGGGTTTGAAAAAATGAAAGCAATGGTTTTTCTAGAATTTCAATCTTCAACCTTTCCAAAAAAATTAATTGATTAATTCTTCAATTTATTTTTATAATTATTAAATAGAAGATATCATAGAAATAGTAAATGATTTTTTTATAAAAATCTCTATCAAATAATCTATAAATTGTTTGATATCAAAATCAGTCTTTGGTTTCAAACTAGAACCCAATTCCAAACACATTATCATCTATCGTTGGTTTCAAAAATACTTTATTACATTATCATCTATCTGTCCCTCATGTTCTTTTCTGTGAAAAACACAAATATACAAGCTTCTGGGTAGGACCAGCATACAGAACAAAAGTAACACATTAATATAGGATAAATAATTCAACCAAAAGCATTACTGAATGATGATCCCATAATTTACAAAAGCTGTAAGTACAATAATCAATTAAGTTCTTGGTTTGGAATTTGAATAGAAATAGAGTGCATAGCTATGTACACAGTCAGTGTGACTGAAATTTGACACAAATGTATCTGTTGGTATCATAAAATAAAATAGATAACAGATATAATGTAACGATCAATACCCTTGAAAACATAGGAAAATGGCATCAGCAAGTGTTTTGGTTCTTCTTCCTTTTCTTATTGTCTTATCCAAACAGTTTGGCACCAACTTAAACACTACCCATCTTGTTCTTGCCTCCAATGGCAAAGTGAGGCTTTGCGGGAGTTCGTTTGAATGACTTCACTCCTAATGGGTTGTTCTTGCTCTGTGATCATGCACAAAAAATTGGATAAACAAAAGCGAAAGACAATTCATACAACTTAAGCAATGATACTTATGTTGCTTAGGATAAACTCAAATTGTAAACAATATCATGAATGCAAGCTCATTAAAGTCAAGGTTGATTTGGCCATACCTTCAGACAAAGTCCGGCATAGGTGTCACAGACAGGATACTCCTGAGGGCAGCAACTGTAATGATCGTCACAGCAAGTAGCAGACTCGAGAGGGCAACATCCCCACTCGAAGCAAGATCTTCCATACTCAAAAATACAGCAGCAAGTTGCACCTTCGGTACAGCTGTAGTAATTGTCGCAAACAGATGGTGGCGCCACAGGTGTAGGTGGTGATGGACCAGGCTTAGGGGGGTTCAGACCATTCTTGATTGGATAAGATGGCTCAATCGCAATTCCACACTTGCCTGATTTGCTTGAAGCAAGATTACGTTCAAGTCTGATGTAACCGGCTTCTCCCCAGCTACCACCCCATGAATTCCTCACGATCCAATAATCTTTACCGTTTTCTGTTCCGTATCCAACAGCTGCAACACCATGGTCTAGTGCTGTTCCACATCTTCCTGTAAAAACACCCTAAAAAGAGAAAAATGACATACAATGAATAAGAAAACTCAGGAAACATAACAGTAAGTATAAATCTTTGTAAGCAAAGTTAACAAAATACACAAATAGGCTATAGAAATAGATTGTCTACCCTTAGTGAATATGAAATCCAAATTTCATGCAATCATGTAATTAAATCCAAATCCATGAAAATAGGGTTTTCAAGTATTATAGTTCAACTAATTTAGAAACTTACAGATTCATACAACTGGAATTCCCTACCACCTCCTTCAACAGCAACAGCGATAACCTGATTTGCAACAGCCTTTTGCAAAGCACCTTCATCATAAGCCGGAACATCCTCATAGTCATCAATTGAAACAACTTTAGCATTTTTCTGCAGACAAATAAAATAACCAAACAGATTAAAACCAATGAAAGAATTAACTAGTTATCTTTCACAAACAAACACTTATCATTAAATAATCAACAACATAGTGACTAACCCTGTTCTGGTCACATCTACCATCAAAAGCCTTGTAGGGGTAATCCTCTTCAGAGTCAATGCCACCATTATTGATGATGAACTCAAAGGCATAGTCCATAAGTCCTCCATTGCATCCCTCATTATATGAGGTATCACAGTCGACCAGTTCTTGCTCCGATAGAGAAATTAGTTCGCCTGTTGCTAACTTATTCACTCCTTCCACGGCAGCTATTGCAGAAAATGCCCAACAACTCCCTTCATTGAAAAATACAAGCAACCACATAAAAATTAGCAAAATTCAAAAAACCATATTATCACATCAATAATCAATATATCAAGCATCTATTATTAGCTTATGCCTAAGCAATTATATCAATAAGCACTTATATAAACCGCAAATAAGTTGTTTATCCAAACATGTCCTAAATAAGAAATCTGAGTCAGATTGACAAGACCAAACCATATGAAATATGAATATCTAGATGTTATCTTAACAATTATGAAAAACATGCAAATAGATTAATTTTGATAGACCATATGCATGAGTTAATTCTTCACTTAATTTAACAATAAATCCTGAAATCACAAATCTACCAATTAATTATGGTTAATCACATGAAAATCAAGATGAATTTTCAATATCATGTTCTATTCAATCACTCAAAAGATCCGCAAAATACAATTTTATTCCATTTCAAAATCAGATCACACTTAAAAACCATAACACAACAATAATTAGGAAATCATAACAACATATCCTCAAAAATAAAAAAACAACTCTGAAAACAAAATCCATATATTTAATATGTAAATCTAAAACATAAAACCAATATTCTAAACCACAGAAAAAAAAATCTTTAGATCACATGCATGAACAACCAACATCATAAACAATAAATCAAAAAACAAATTATTAAAAAAAATAAAAATAAACTTTTTTTCTTTTTAATTATGAATAAATAAATAAAAAAATAAAAATAAACCATAAGTTAAGTGAAAATATGAAAAGTGGTTCTTACCACAGCTTCCTTGATCTTTGACTCCAACAACAGCACCTTCCTTTCTCCAATCAACAGACTCAGGCAATTTATCACCGACACGTGTCGCGTATCTACTGGCCTGTAAATTCGAGTTTCCCTTCTTCATCCTCCGGTTCGGATCGATCCGGGTTCCCAAAAACCTGGTTCGATACTCTTCATTAGTCAGATCGGCGAACCGGTTCAACCCCAATCTAAAACTCAAATTCTGACTATTATGTTCATCGATGAACCTCAAGTTATCCTTAAAGATCTCGAACCGCGTTTCCTTCTCGCCTAGAGCGTTGTAGTTTTTACCGTGTTTGACTAGCCACTCTTCGTAGAGAGTCAACGCTTCTTCGTTGGTTCTTTGGGGTGATTTGTCGGGGTGGTTTTTGTCGTAGGAGATTATGGACATGTCTAAGGCTAGTGAGAGAGTGAAGGTTAGTGAGATGAAGAAGATGAAGAGTTTCATGGATGGAGAGAGAGCTGTGGAACCCATTTTTTGGATGGAGAATGAGAAGAATGGGAATGATGATGAAAAGGTGTAGTGAATGTTGTGGACCTTATAAAGAGATGAGGGGGTGGGAAATTGGATTAATTTTTTTAAATTATTTGTAATTGTAAGTAATTATTGTTTTTATTATAATAACTTAATAGCCAATGTTGATTACTGTTGCTACTAGTTGTAGCTTAGTAGGTAGGAAAAGGAAATGGCAAGAGGTTTTTATTTTATTTTATTTTATTTTATGATGGATGAGTTAGTATTAATTATTATATTAAAAATGACTAAGAATATTTTCCCAAAAAAATACTAATAAGTATAAGAACACAAGGCTATTATTGTTTGAGATGAGATTTCTTATTTAAAGATTCTTAGAATACTAAATAGATTTATTTCTTAAAAAAGTACAAATATTTGTAGAAAAATATATATTTTATTTCTTAAAAAAATTAATTAATTAATTAATTTTTTATTTTGTAAAAGAGATTAATTGTTATACTAAATAGAATGAGTCAAAATAATATCTGAAACTAGAAATAAAAAATAAATTATAATTTATTTATTTATTTATTTTTATAAAAATAATTCATATTTTTCTGGTGTGTCAAAATTATTCATTCTAATTGGATGACCATATAAGTTAATTTTACA
Source organism: Vicia sativa (assembly GCA_021764765.1). NCBI lineage: Eukaryota > Viridiplantae > Streptophyta > Magnoliopsida > Fabales > Fabaceae > Vicia > Vicia sativa. The sequence continues at coordinate 206,995,326 of CM038795.1, read as the reverse complement.
TTGATAGGATATTTCAATTAATTTCTTTATAAAATAATATAAAATTTAAAAAATAATTTTTTTTTGAATATTTTTTTTTTGTGTCCAAAAAATAAACTGAAAATAACGACTTTATAGTTGAAAATAGGGAAAATTTTGAGAAAAAAACATACAAAGGGAGAGGGTGTCAGGGCAAGTAAGAAGGGAAGTGCATGTGGAGTGAATATGAATGGGTCCCGGTGCGGTGGGGTCACGGGGGAAGAGTGCCCACACAATTGGGAATCTTGTTTTCGATTGGCCACTTGTCTACACTCATTCATTTTATTTAAATTGATTTATAATTGAGGTATAAGAATTTTAGACGTTTTTACTTTCTAAATAGATTTTTTTAAGATAAATACCACTAGTACGTATGTTTAAAGAAACATGTTGATAAATTAAATTTTAAATTTTTTTAAAGATTATTAATTAGTAATGATTAATGGAGTGATATTTTGAAGTGATGAAAATAATATGTAAGAAGTTAGGAAGAAAATATTTTATTATATTTTTTTTGTTGCAAAGAATAAAGCGATGAGATCTATACATTAAGGTGATACTGAGTGTGAATTTTTATTTATTTTTTTCGCTTAGTTTAATATGATTTGTGGAGAAATATGAATTCTTTTGTTATATATGACTTTGGCGGGGTGGAACGTTTGACTTTATGTTGATCTTGTGTTTTTCTTATGACAATTTCTTTGATGTGTTTGACAATTTTTTTTTAACATTGAAAACTCTCCATTCAAAGATTCTAAGGTGAAATGAGACAAGTCTTCAACGTGGGAAGATCAAGAGACGTTGGACATTGCTTCTATTTTCGTGGGAGAAGGCAACCTAGACCATGCTCTTATTAAAGCGGGTCAGTTCTTAGATTTGGGAGTGCTTTCTCCCAAAGGGGGGACAAGATGATTTGCTTCAAGTACTGGTTTGTCGTGTCTTTCTATGAATGTTTGTTTTCTTTGATATATTTAAGGCCCAACAGAGTCAGGTTGATTTAGCTCGGGGTCATGGTCTGATATCCATTAGACATAGTATCAAGATGTTTGTGGTTTATTCAAAAATCATGAAGAACTTCAAGGACAAGTACTACTTAGTTACCCCTATACTAGCGCCAAAGCCATTTATTGGCGGATGACTGGTCTTAAGTTTAAATATTTGATAGCTTGTCCCAAGAAGAAACTTATATGAAAAGGATATTGGTAGCCTTCTTCAAAGATTCAAGTTATGTTGACAATGTTGTTCCTTCGGGAGTGGCATCAAGGAAGCAAAATAATTGGTTCATAGAGACGTGTTTGTTAGTGAAAGTCACTTAGAATGAGGATATGATGGTTATCTTTGGTGAATAATGTGGGAAACTTCCTTTTTTCTCTAATGTTATTTATATGACCATTATTGCTTTGTCTTTAATTAATGTTTGATTTTTCAATAAAAGTAGTGGTATAACACAATGCTCTAGATTAATAGGATGCATAGGGTTTCCCTTTACCCATGGTTGTAGATGTTGGACAAGCTTCTGGGAGAATCTTGCGTACGTGGTAAAAAGGGTTTTATGTTTGTCATTGTTCATAATTGAAGGAAGCCTTATTATTATGCATGTTATTGGGGTGACACGTGGAGAAAATTCGTTAACCTGACATCATACGCTCGATCAAGATTTAGAAAGGCCTAGTCACGGTGTCTATACATCATCGAACATGGTTGCCTTGTCTATTTTACTTTATGACTAGTCCTAGTCTACAAATGACTAGGGAGTTTCGATCCTATATTTTTTAGGAGGATTACTTTATTAGTTGGGAAAGGATCACGTTGTTCCTCAATAGTAATTGGTTGAACTTGTGTACCAAACTCATCGGGTGTCGATTGTCTTTGCCTTTAGTGTTGTTTGAGGGAGATGTTTTCCTGCATTGCCATCTTCAGAAAGATAAAGAATTGTTTCAGGAACATGTCAACACACTTATTATCGAGTGAGGTCGTTATTTGGTAGATCTTACTATGACAACTAGTTTGCTAAGAAAGATAGAGACTAAAGTGCTGAATTTCGGATACCCTCGCGTTTTTGCTGAAAGTGTGCAATTTCTTGTTCAAGAGATGAAGAACAAATATGAAGCTCTATCGTTTTCTTGTCCGTCATTATCACAGTTGAGGTTACTCTTGCAGAGGCGAACTAGGAATTAAAATCTTCTTGTTATAGGGTAATAGGATTTTAATTTGTCTATGAATGAAGCTCAGGAAGGTTAGAAAAAATTTGAGGACAGTCTTCGGGAGATGTGACATGAAAACCCTGAGTTATCCAAAGAATATGCAATGTTTATGGAAGACAATTTCTTGACTCTCAGTTTTTTTTTTAAATGCCTTGCAGCAAGTGGAATTTTTATCATCCCATAGTGCACATATCTCGAGAAAAAGTCCATGTTTGTCATGAGATGGTAGATAGGAAAATGGTCTTTATTAGGGTACAAACCGGCCTCGTAATGTTTCCACCTTCTTCTTCTTTGTTTGACCAGGAAGAATCTACCCGGTGTAATATCTGTTGTAAATTTATTTATTAATTCCTTTTCATGGAATTTTCTCATTTTATATGCTTACCATTGTGTTTACCTCGTATGGTGTTGTTTTGGTTCCTCAAGTTCGTCTCTAAAGGAATTTGTTGACCTTTAAGGTTGTGCCTGGAAGTTTTGTTCGACATATTTGGGTATCGTTCCCGACCAAAGGTTTATTCTGCTTCCTTGTCCCCAACTTTGAAGGTGGTTCGAGGTTGATGTAGTGGGGATTCACATTTTTCTCTGGTGTGGCTAGCTTCCAAGAAGGGGTGAGCTCAGATTACCACTTTGTGATTATTTGTTTTTATCGATGTAAATTTTTATGTAGAATTTTGATTGCTTTGGTCATATGCATGTTACATTTGTATCGACATTCGTATATTGTTCATCATGGGGTTTTGATTGTTGTAGTCATACACTTGTGGAGTTAATGACACCATCCATGATTCATGGTTATCCTTTATGATCATAAAGAATATAATTTAGTGAACCTTTATTCGTTCATTTTGAAAAATAGAGTATTAATTACATATGCAATAAAGGAAATTTTAACCAAGTTGTGTGATCGCTGCTTATTCTCCTCCAGGTGTATTAATATGGCATTCTCATGCCAGTCTTTGTTTTTATTCTGAGTCATCCCCCATATCTTCCAGGTTAAGATTACTCATGCCATGCTTATCATGATCCCCCGTCCTTTCATTTGGGGGGTTTAATTGTCATTTCTTATAGTTGCTTGGTGAGGGAGACCATATTGATCTCCATTACCTTCTCTTTGTATTTTCCTCTAGTCTTGTTGCAAGGCTTTATGTATCCCATGTGCTTCAGATAGGTCGATGCAAAATGTTACTGACTCATGGTGAATATTGTGATATTTTAACTTTACATGGGCCAGGGATCCAACAAGTCCAACATCTATGCGAAGGGTCTCCTAGTGTGACCATCAGTTCCATATACCCACGTGGATGTATCATATCATTAAAGGCTTGTAGGTTGGATCTCTTATACAACCACAACTTCTCTTTTCTCAATCAAAGCTTATTGGAAATTTGTGTGTACATAACATTTCAAGATCTCCCTCCATCAGTGGGGATTATGTATACATTAAAATTGGCATTGTTTCCATTATCACCAAGGGGAATTTCTCATTTGGGATTCTGCTTACCTTTTCTTGAGGATTATACTTGTTGGCTTCTTCTAAGTGGTTGTTTCTTATTCCTTATTGAATTTTATTAACTCAACAACCACTTTGAAATGGACTAGTTGTATTTTTAGGGGAAACCTTCACCGGTCGAGATGATTGTTTCTTATTTGGGGACTCGTCAAATCTTCTATGGCCTTTCTTTTGGTATTGCTTGTCTCTCCGGCCTCCATCTAGGTGTACTCGGTGAACCGCCCCTTTTCATAAACTTTTCAATTGCATCCTATAGGTGGACGCAGTCACTAGTATCGTGATTGTAACGTTTGTGGAAAAGACAATACTTCAGTGTTTGTGCATTCTCGATAGATTTTCTCCATTGATGTGTTTAAAGGAGTGCTTGCAAAAAATATGGATTTGGGTCGTTCCTCATGATCTCTATGAGGGTTATAATCCATTTCTAAAACCATAGCATATATAAGGTTTCTCTCTTTTTAAGACACCTATTCACTTAGGAGCTCTTATTTGTATTTGATAAAGGATTAGGCCTTATTCAATAGGTCGCTTAGAGTGCAAGCTTCTTCCACCCTTGGTTTGCCTCAGAACATATAATATGATCTTAGTCTATTCTTGAATATCCTTAAATTTGATTTGTCATTTTTACCTTTCATTTCTAGTGTTATCTTGGTGAATCGATTGATGTACTTTCACATGTTTTTTTTGTTCTGCATGATCCCGTTGAGTACGAGGATAATGGTGGATTTTTGTTTTCTATAGATGAAATTAGTAGTGAATGAATCTCATAGTTCCTTCCATGAGTTTATGTTCTCGCCTATGAGGGTTTTGACATAAGTGATGTTAGCTCCCTTAAAAGTTAACGCAAATATATTACACTTCACAGCTCCCCAAGCATGGTAATAGTCCATCCTATTATCCATGTGTACAACGTTATCGTCCAAATCCCTAGCACCTTCAAAAAATCATATTTATGGGCTTCTAAAGGGACCTTGGGATCATATTGTATAAAATACATACGCAAAATAAGTTCCTTTTCCTCTCTAAGGATGAAGCAGTTATGTTGTACCTATCCCTTTTGTGGGAGCACTATTCTGGTGAGCTATGAAGACGATGAACCTTGGTTGTCACTCATATCTTCGGATTCGGGTGGGAGTACAATTTCTTTTTATTTGGTTACAAATTGATAATTGGTAAATGTATGTGTTATATAGCTTGTTTTCTATTTCATTTCTTGTGTATTTTTACTATTTAAGTTTGATTTTATGCGTTTTTGCTTTTTTCATGTTTTCAGTCAATAAGAAGTTTAGATAGTGAACCAAGATAATAAAGGGTCAAAGACCATACAAAGGACTATTTTCAGTATAAAAAGTTAGGGACAAACATGACCAGCCTGTGTCCAATGACACATGTCATGTTCTTCCCAAAGACCCATCACCCTATGAAGCACCAGATGAAGACACGGCCAGACCGTGTCACCTGACACGACCAGTGTAACACCCAATTTTATTTAATTGTTTTTCATCATTTAATTACGTGGCGTTGTGTATTTATACACGTTAATGGGTGTTTTGATGTGTTATGATATCCTTAGTATGAGGTAGTTATCTTAGAAATATAGAAATTAAGGTGTTTGAGGTGTGTGAGCAATAATGTAGAAATGAAGGGTGTTGTGAGTACCTAATTAGTAATATTAGTTAGTGATTATTTTATTTAAATAATTTAGTTGGAATTATTTGGATTTAAGAATAATTATTTATAATTATTTTATTAATTACAATAATATAATTTAGTAGAAGTACGACAAGGGTAATGTGGTAAAGTTAGGTAACATAAGTGGGGTTAGAAAAGGAAAAGCATTATTAAGGGTCCTAAGGGCAAAAGAGACTAAAAAGAGAATTGAGGTTTAGGGTTGTCATTAGTTACAATCGTGAAAACAAAAAGAGGCAGAGAAGAAGAGAAAGAGCAAGGAGAACTAGGGCAAAGCCATTGTTGGAAGCTTAAAGTGACCTTTAATCCAAAGTGAAGTGTGGGGTTCTAACTCTCTAATAGGTGATATAATTGTGGGTAAATGATGATATAAAATGTTAGGTTTTTGGTGTAGATTTTTTTGATTTAATCCGTTGAAATTGTGCATAATTGATGCGATTGATGATGTGGATTGAGTTAGAATATAGTAGATGAGGTATGACAATGTGATAAATTAGATCATGTATCTTGATCTAGAAAAATTGAGGTTTTTGGTTGGAAAAGGATGACTTTCGTAACATAAAAATCTGGTTTCTTTGATCCTGGAACAATGGGAATCGATTACCATATATGGGCATCCGTTTACCACTCGAAAAATAGTGTTTTGGCCCGTTTTGACAGGGGGTAACCGGCTACCATTATTTGGGTACCCGGGTTCCAAGTAAACTGGAATAAAAATAACAATTTTAAAAAATTCGTAACTTTCAAACCGTAACTCCGTTTGATGCACCGTTTGAATCTGGGAAAAGCTAATTTGGTGTAGTTTCTTATAAAAATATTTTCAAGTGCTTAGAATTAAAATTTTATGGAATTCAATGAGGTTTTGTGTGTCGGTGTGTGATGTCAGCGTCGGTGTTTGTCGAAGAACTTTAAAAATTAGTAACTTTTGACTCGGGTGTCCGTTTGGCACGCCGTTTGGACCGTTGGAAAGATAAAAATATTTTCTATAATGTGATATTCGTTTTGATAGTATTAAACACATATTTGATGAGAATAATTATGATGTGTATGTGTATGTTGTATGTGTAATAATGAAAAGTGTCTTGATTGATTGAGAAAACGTTGTATGATTAATTCATTGGTTTTTGCACAAAACATTATATAATGATAATGTTTATGATGGCCTATATTGGCATGAAATTGGTGTGATATGAGAAATAAATGTGAGGATTATGTTGTTGCATGTAATTAACACATGCGTTCATGAAATATGGTCTGTATTGGAAAAAGATGGCCTATATTGGCGGTGCCCACAGATGACATTTATTAAGTTGAGGGTTCTGCCCTCGAGGTGCCACATGCATCTTGCACCAATGTCAGTTGCATTTATTTGTTGTATCGGTTGCTTGTGGACTGTTAATTTTTGTTTGGTTGAATTGTTATGAAGTTTAAATAATATCAGTTGCCTCCACGTGGGTAACATGTAGATAACCAAGAGTAGTGCGAAGTCGTGGAGTCTATAAGAGGTTGCTCTTCTTATTTTAAGTCGGTGTCATTACTCTGATACGTAACACTGGGGGATGAACACTTGCTTATTATACTTTAATTGTTTTGTTGTTTTGAAGAACTGTGGGAGAATTATGATCTCTCTTTTATTTTATTAGAATGTTGATTTATAATGAGGTTGAGAACCATGTTTTAAAGATGTTGTCGGTTTATCCGAAATAGTGTGTTATGTATTAGCTTTATCTTATTTGAACAATTTTTGAGATGATGAAATGTGACATCCTATTTGATGTTGGTTTAAAATTTTAATTTACTCTGATTTTTTTTTTAATTATCTTTTGGGAAATAGGGTGTTACAGCCAGCCTATGTCACCTGACACGTCATGTGTCAACAGTATGGATAGTTACGAACTTTGAACTTTGAATCCCTTTTCTGGTTTTATAACTCTTGTAACTCTCATTTCATGATTCAATATTGTTAAGGACTTATTATGCAAAAATTAAGGAATAAACATCAGGGTCGTCCCCGACAATTTGGAGGCCCCGTGCCAATTTTTAAAATTGACCCTAATAAACATAAAAGTAAAGAAATTATATTATATTTTAAAAAAAATTGAAAAAATAATACATTTAAATACTAAATTTGAGGCCCTTATTTTTTGGAGGCCCTGGGACATGGACCTTGTTGACCGGGCCCAGGGTCGGCCTTGACAAACATAATACCAAAAGACACGCTTAATGACCTAGATTTGATGTAAGTTCCATAATGACACTTGTAACGACCCAAATTTAATTAATTATTTAATTAAATTATATAAGGAATTATCTATTGGAATTGTCGAAGTTGGAAAATTAATCTAGTAAATGGATGAATAGTATTGAGGAGGTGTGAATATTATTTGCAGTTGGTGTTATTTAATCGGAGAATTACTATTAGAATATTATTTGCAACATTGGCCACAGGTGTGAATATTATTGTCGGAGAATTACTATTAGAATATTATTTGCAAGTTGGTGTTATTTAATCGATGGATGAGAAAATGCAGAAAATAATATTAGAAATAATATTATTATATGGGATCATTATTTAATTAAATTGAATTGTTGTGTGGTGAATAGTATTGAGGAGGTGTGAACATTAAGCCCAAGTTGAAACAAAATAATAATAATATTATTATTATTATTATTATTATTATTATTATTATAAGTTGGATTTAATTATAGGAGATATAAAAGGAGAATTATAAGGGTTTAGGGAAGTATTTTGGGAAAAGTTGTACGTGGGAGAAAGAAAAGAGGAACAAGGGTTTGGAGGAAACTATCGCCGGAAGAGGAAATTGTCGACCGGAAAGCCAAGGCAGAATTTGACCGGAAATTAGGAGCCAAACGTAGAGTTGAACTGCTTTTGAATCCAGGTAAGGGTGGGGTTCAATCTCTATAACCAGGTATATGACAGACCGTATGTGGGTTGGGTTGTATGAATTTTTTCATGAATTGTTCGTTGTTTTTGTGCTAGGTTGATGTGGTGAAAATAATTGCTATTGTGTTAATGTTACTATTATATTGTTAAGAGATTTTAATTTTGGCTGAATCAATTAATGGTATGGCCTTTATATCAATAATAGTATGTTGTTATGTTATGGAAATCTAAGATCGATCGAAGTTATTTTATGGTAATCGATGACTGAAGAAGAATTGATATGAGAAACAAAAGAAATAACAGAGATTGCAGGAAAAGTATACAAAGTAAGACATATATGTATATAGGGGAGACGAACTCCCCACAAGAGAATGGGAAAGAGACGAGGGCCCATTAACATGGAGGCGGGCGCCCCATAGTGGTGAGAGGAGGTGAGGCGAGCGCCTCACTACAGAGCAGGCACCAAGTTATTTTGGGTGTGAGTCATTGTTTCCTGATACTTTCCTTATTCCTAGTTTTTCACTTGATGGCAAGTTTTAATAATTGTTCTAGTAATTATTTTATTGTTTTTTGGTTAATAATTATTGTGAATAATTGATAAACAAAATCCATATTAAATCGAGGAGCAATAACAGTGGCAGGTATTGTTTAACCGAACCAGTAGCAGTAATTGACAGAATTGGAACAAGAATAACTAGAAAGGTTGGTTTAGCGGATGTTTAGTAGAAATAACATATTGATATTATTAAGAACAATTATTAGAAATTATCTAGAAGGATTTGAATATAAGCAAGAATTAATTTAGCAGGATGAAAAATTATTAGAATCTATTTAATAATTAGTAGTAATGCGGGAAATTAAGAATAGTTTCGTTTGGTCGAATTAGTAAATTAAGCGGAAAAATTAGTTATTCGGAATTAATTGCGGGATGGTTCGTGTATTTTAGTAAGTAATTATGATTGTTTTATTTTGTTGAAATTGTGTGAATGCCTTGCGTTGTAGGTTGCGTGTGTTGTAATAATTGCGAGGTTGCAGTTGATAAACTATTATCGTTGTTGAATATGTTGTTGCTATAAATTGTTGTTGATATGTTGATGAAGTTGTAGGCCTATGGCCATGTTGATTAAGTTGAATCGTCCCAATTTATGGACATGTTTGAGTTGTAGGTCGAATGACCAGTGTTGATCTAAGTTGATGCAATTGATACATATTTTAAGTTGTTGTTGTATGATGTTGTTGTTGTCGCATTGTTGTGTATTTGTTGTTTAAGTTGAGGTCTCATGGCATACATTGCATTATTAAGTTGGCCTGAATTGGCAAATTTTATGTTGGAGCTATGCTCACCCACGTTGGCCTGGATTGACACAAGTTGAAAGTTGAAGGCTTATGCCTTGTTAAATGCCTCGATAAACTGGCATGATTTTTAAGTTAAGAGTATTACTCCGATGGATCCACATGCATTTGCATAGTTGTGTCGTATATTGAGTCGCGTGTTAAAGTTGTTGTTATTATTTGTTGTTTGTTGATTGTCGTTGTAACACCCCTTCTAATTTTCCCGCGAATTATATAATTAATCAGAATTTAACATAACGAAAGGGCGTCACAATTTAAAATTTAAAGTAATAACACAATCATAACAGTAGTCATGCATTTACTGAAGAACCTTATTAAACGATTCACCAACAATTATGTTTTACACTGCGGAAATAACATAAAACTCGGAATAAACACAATTCATAGTTATTCCAAACATAAACTCAAAAGAAATAAGTTTAACTCTTAAAATTTCAAAACGATCGTTCCTCAGTGTTACAACTACCAGAGCATGACACTGACACGCGAACTATCTAAATAGCACAGCTCTATAAGCCATCCTCACCAATTCACGACATTAATCACTTAATCGAAATCAACAAAGTAAGGCTGAGATTTCATCAACAATTAAAATGCATTATACGTTTCTTTAAAACAATAAAACAATCAATACATTATTCCACACTCATTAGTATATTCAAATTCCAGTTCACAGCACAAAATTACGCAGTTCAACAATGCACATAATAGCAATCAATGCAATTACAACACTGGAAATCATCCTAACATGTTATAATTACATATGCAATGCAGACTCAATGCATGTGGTACCAAAACGTGAACCAAGTCACCAACATTGATTCGTCCACAATCACCCGGGCAAGAATCCAGCCTCACCACCCACAATCACCCGAGTACGGTTATTGGCAATACGAGTCAAATTCCACACAATGGGAATTAACTCCACCAGAATGCATATGCATGCCACATTCAATTAACGGAATATGAACACCACATAATTCCATACATAGTCAACACCATCAACAACACATGATAACAACATAATCATGAATACAAAACGTTAATTACACACATGGAATTAACACCCAGCAAGTATACACAAAGAATAATTCACGAATTACAATGAATTCTTACCACGGAAGCCATAACAATCCCTCAATATCTCAATTACTGGTTTTAAATATGTTTTTAATAGATAGTACTCGTTCTAAGCTTTCCAACGATACCAACTATGCCTAAATCGGAGTTACGGTCGAAAAGATATGACCAAAACCGTTTTCAGAAAGTTATGTTCTGTTCCAGCACAATATGTATGGATGCATAAGCCTATGCATCAATACATAAACAACATATGTCGATACATGCATCGTATGTGTCGATGCATACAATTAAAATTTTGGGATTTTTCAGTTTTTGTTCAGTATGCATCGATGCATAACATGTATGTGTCGATGCATAACTTCAAATTTTGCCTTATGAGTCGATGCATGACTCTATGCATCGATGCATGCTTTTCCCACGCCTCTGGTTTTCAAAGATTTTCCTACTTGCATCGATCCATAGTCCCATGTGTCGACCCATACTACTATTTTTCCACAAAATCAGTTTATTTCTTCACTATTTTCCAATTCCCATTGATTCCATTCATTACCAAACTTCATATTATCACAGAACAGAATTAGATCATGTATTTTCACATCCAATTAACCACCAATTATACTTTCTACCTAGCCTACGATCATACTACACAAATTAATTGTTCATAATAGTTCCAATTGAAGTTTTTACGTCGATTCATAACGTTAGGGCACAACCTAGAATCCTAATTCGAGATTCCTAACGGATTAAATTATTCTATTGATCATCAAAACCTATAAGGCATAATAATCTGATCAAATCACCCCTTACCTCGCGATGAATCTTCAAACTTCCGACGCCTTGACTTTTCTCCTCTTTCTCTTCTCTTCTCAAAAGCACGTAGAATGAAAACTCTAATTCTCTTCTCACTTTTTCCCTTATTTATTCCTTTTATTATTCCCAACAATAATTATAAAAAAAACATAATTAGTAACATTAGAGCCTTTTACTCTACACACCTCCCAATTTCACCTCATACCCCCAACACATCCATTTATTTAATTATTTAAATAAATCCATTAATTCAAAAATACCAATAATTAAACTTTTAATTAAATTAATAATTAAATTTCTAATTATTTAATAGTTGAATTATTTGGGGTGTCACAGTCGTTTTGTTGTTGCTATAAGATGTTATTATTATAAGTTGTTGTTATAAGTTGTTGTTCCTATAAGTTGTTATTGTTGTGAATTGTTGTTGTTATAAGATGTTATTATTATAAGTTGTTGTTATAAGTTGTTGTTGCTATAAGTTGTTATTATTGTTATAAGATGTTATTATTATAAGTTATTATTATAAGTTATTATTATTGTGAATTATTGTTGTTATAAGATATTATTATTATAAGTTATTGTTGCTATAAGTTATTATTATTGTGAATTATTGTTGTTATAAGATATTATTATAAGTTGTTGTTATAAGTTATTATTATTGTGAATTGTTATTATAAGATGTTATTATTATAAATTGTTATAAGTTATTATTATTATAAGTTGTTGCTGTTTTTAAGTTGTTGTTATTATTATGTTTTGTTGTTGTTGCGAAGTAGCTATTATACCATTGTTATCGTTGTTGTTACTAATTGTTTCTGAAGTTGTTGTTATAACTGCTATCGCTGGTTGTCATCTTAGTTGTTGTTTGAAAGTGGTGATATTTGTATGATTCGATCTAATATACTATTTATCATACACTTGTTTATAGTTGTTGATATCTCACCCTTTCATTTGTTTCGCCGTTACCTTTATACTGGAAACGTGCAGGTATCCCAGTCGAAGATTTAGTTGTTATTAGTTCGAGTTGGGTAGTCGCTCTGATACGTAACACTCGGGAATGAACGCTAGTTGTTTATTTGTTTTGGATTTGTTGTTGAATAACCATGTTGATACATGAATAATAATTGTTGATTTTAAAATGGTTTTAATTTGAAAAGTTGTTATAACTTCTAAGTTGAATAATGTAGTTCCGATGATTAGTCTTAATAAAGTTAAACTTATGTTGTTTCAGTTCATTCGAACTTATGTGTTATGTATCTACGGTAGCATGCTGCTGTAAGTTGAATTGTAATACTCCAATTGTTTGTTGAAAAGAATTTTATAACTCTGATTTTCTTAATAATTACCGGCGTAGATTTGGGGTGTTACAATAGTGGTATCAGAGCAGATCGGTCTGTCCGGCCAATGTTGTCTAATGTTGTTTACTTCCTTTGTACACGACAAGTGTGTGAAACACTGTCGGTACTTATTGCTTTTAGGTTGACTACTTGTAGGAATTAAGTTGAAGCTAAGTGGGGGAGAAGTTGTGCTACTCGGTTACATTTCAGTTGTAAGTTGTCAGTGCGATGTACTATTTAATGGAGACGGTGCGAGTATTGTTGGAGCTTGTTGACATGGATTTAAGGTTTTCGTTGTTTAGCAAGTTGAAGCGGCTGTAGGAAGAGAATGATCAGGAATTGTTGATGTCTACTTCTCGAAGAATGAGGAGCAGTGTAGCAGTTGTTGAATTGCAAGTATGGTGCAAATTACCGACGTTTCTGAAGGTAACTGTTAAGTATAGTTGTTATAAAATGGAATTTAGCAAGTTGTTATGTTCAGCGTCGTTGGTGAAATGTGGAGTTGTTGTTTAAGTAGCCTTGCGTAAGATGATGACGTGAGAACGACGATTAAGTAATAGATTGTGTAAGCCGTGTTGTGAGATTATTGGTGAGTGATGAAAAGTTGTAGAAGTTGTTGGATTTGTTGGAATCTTTGAACCGCGAGTCATAGTTGGAAATGCAAAAAAAGTATGATTTCAATAATAAGAAGTGTCGGAAATGGTGTAAAGAAAGTATGATTGATGTTATCGATAGATGTGTGTTAGTATGTCGCTGTAAGATGTTGATGTAGTCATTGAATTTTGATGCTTTTGGTGACTTGAGTGCAAGTTTAAAGAAACACTATTATAATTTAGTAACGATGATTTGTACTCCATTATGGTTGTCGGCTATCTATTGACAATTTGAGGAACTGATCACCCTTAATCTCTTGTTGATAGTAGACGGAATTATATTGGATGATATAGAATTGTTTTGCTATCTTAATGGTAAGTAAGTGGTGGATGCTACGATGAGAATGTTGTTATGGAGAGGATACCATGTTGTACAAGAAAATAAGCGAGTGGTAGTTGTTACTATATTATAAGATGTTGTTTCAAGACGTTGCCAAAATGGTTGGCGAGTTAGTAAGGATTATGTTGCAAGAGCATTGAAAGATTGAAGTATAAGTATTGGATTTAAACTGTGATTGAGTTGTTGAATCGAAGGATTGGATGCGAGTATGATGTTAAGGATGGTTGTGTCGGATAGACTTTCGAGAACGAAAATATTCTAAGTGGGGGAGAGTTGTAACGCCCCGAATTTAATTAATTATTTAATTAAATTATATAAGGAATTATCTATTGGAATTGTCGAAGTTGGAAAATTAATCAAAATAATTGGAATTGTCGGTATTATTATTTAAGAGGCATATTTGAATTATTAAGTCGGATTTTAGTCGGACAAATCGGAAGAATAACATTAAGGATGATATTATTGATTTAATGGGAATTATTCGGAGAAGAACCGAATTATGGGTATTAGTCGATTAGTTAGTTTAATCGGAGAATTACTATTAGAATATTATTTGCAAGTTGGTGTTATTTAATCGATGGATGAGAAAATGTAGAAAATAATATTATAGATAATATTATTATATGGGATCATTATTTAATTAAATTGAATTGTTGTGTGGTGAATAGTATTGAGGAGGTGTGAACATTAAGCCCAAGTGGAAACAAAATATTATTATTATTATTATTATTATTATTATTATTATTACTAATATTATTATTATTATTATTAGTATTATTATAAGTTGGATTTAATTATAGGAGATATAAAAGGAGAATTATAAGGGTTTAGGGAACATTTTTTGGAAAAGTTGTACGTGAGAGAAAGAAAAGAGGAACAAGGGTTTGGAGGAAACTATCGCCGGAAGAGGAAATTGCAGATCGGAAAGCCAAGGCAGAATTCGACCGGAAATTAGGAGGCAAACATAGAGTTGAACTGCTTTTGAATCCAGGTAAGGGTGTGGTTCAATCTCTATAACCGGGTATATGATAGACCGTATGTGGGTTGGATTGTATGAATTTTCCCATGAATTGTTCATTGTTTTTGTGCTAGGTTGATGTGGTGAAAATAATTGTTATTGTGTTGATGTTACTATTATATTGTTAAGAGATTTTAATTTTGGCTGAATCAATTAATGGTATGGCCTTTATATCAATAATAGTATGTTGTTATGTTGTGGAAATCTAAGATCGATCAAAGTTATTTTATGGTAATCGATGACTGAAGAAGAATTGATATGAGAAACAAAAGAAATAAGAGAGATTGCAAGAAAAGTATACAAAGTAAGACATATATGTATATAGGGGAGACGAACTCCCCACAAGAGAATGGGAAAGAGACGGGGGCCCATTAACATGGAGGCGGGCGCCCCATAGTGGTGAGAGGAGGTGAGGCGAGCGCCTCACTACTTGAGACGGGCACCCAAGTTATTTTGGGTGTGAGTCATTGTTTCCTGATACTTTCCTTATTCCTAGTTTTTCACTTGATGACAAGTTTTAATAATTGTTCTAGTAATTATTTTATTGTTTGGGTTAATAATTATTGTGAATAATTGATAAACAAAATCCATATTAAATTGAGGAGCAATAACAGTGGCAGGTATTGTTTAACCGAACCAGTAGCAGTAATTGACAGAATTGGAACAAGAATAACTAGAAAGGTTGGTTTAGCGGATGTTTAGTAGAAATAACATATTGATATTATTAAGAATAATTATTAGAAATTATTTAGCAGGATTTGAATATAAGCAAGAATTAATTTAGCAGGATGAAAAATTATTAGAATCTATTTAATAATTAGTAGTAATGCGGGAAATTAAGAATAGTTTCGTTTGGTCGAATTAGTAAATTAAGCGGAAAAATTAGTTATTCGGAATTAATTGCGGGATGGTTCGTGTATTTTAGTAAGTAATTATGATTGTTTTATTTTGTTGAAATTGTGTGAATGCCTTGCGTTGTAGGTTGCGTGTGTTGTAATAATTGCGAGGTTGCAGTTGATAAACTATTATCGTTGTTGAATATGTTGTTGCTATAAATTGTTGTTGATATGTTGATGAAGTTGTAGGCCTATGGCCAATGTTGATTAAGTTGAATCGTCCCAATTTATGGACATGTTTGAGTTGTAGGTCGAATGACCAGTGTTGATCTAAGTTGATGTCATTGATGCATATTTTAAGTTGTTGTTGTATGATGTTGTTGTTGTCGTATTGTTGTGTATTTGTTGTTTAAGTTGAAGTCTCATGGCATACGTTGCATTATTAAGTTTGCCTGGATTGACAATTTTTATGTTGGAGCTATGCTCAGTCACGTTGGCCTCGATTGGCACAAGTTGAAAATTGAAGGCTTATGCCTTGTTAAATGCCTCGATAAACTGGCATGATTTTTAAGTTGAGAGTTTTACTCCGATGGATCCACATGCATTTGCATAGTTGTGTCGCATATTGAGTCGCGTGTTAAAGTTGTTGTTATTATTTGTTGTTTGTTGATTGTCGTTGTGTTGTTGCTATAAGATGTTATTATTATAAGTTGTTATAAGTTGTTGTTGCTATAAGTTGTTATTGTTGTGAATTGTTGTTGTTATAAGATGTTATTATTATAAGTTGTTGTTGCTATAAGTTGTTATTGTTGTGAATTGTTGTTGTTATAAGATGTTATTATTATAAGTTGTTGTTATAAGTTGTTGTTGTTATAAGTTGTTGTTGCTATAAGTTGTTATTGTTGTGAGTTGTTGTTATAAGATGTTATTATTATAAGTTGTTGTTGCTATAAGTTGTTATTGTTGTGAATTGTTGTTGTTATAAGATATTATTATAAGTTGTTGTTATAAGTTGTTGTTGTTATAAGTTGTGAATTGTTGTTATTATAAGATGTTATTATTATAAGTTGTTATTATAAGTTGTTATTATTATAAGTTGTTATTATTATAAGTTGTTGTTGTTATTAAGTTGTTGTTATTATTATGTTTTGTTGTTGTTGTTGTTGCGAAGTAGCTATTATACCATTGTTATCGTTGTTGTTACTAATGGTTTCTGAAGTTATTATTATAACTGCTATCGCTGGTTGTTATCTTAATTGTTGTTTGAAAGTGATGATATTTGTATGATTCGATCTAATATACTGTTTATCATACACTTGTTTATAGTTGTTGATATCTCACCCTTTCATTTGTTTCGCCGTTACCTTTATACTGGTAACGTGCAGGTATCCCAATCGAAGATTTAGTTGCTATTAGTTCGAGTTGGGTAGTCGCTCTGATACGTAACACTCGGGGATGAACGCTAGTTGTTTATTTGTTTTGGATTTGTTGTTGAATAACCATGTTGATACATGAAGAATAATTGTTGATTTTGAAATGGTTTTAATTTGAAAAGTTGTTATAACTTCCAAGTTGAATAATTTAGTTCCGTTGATTAGTCTTAATAAAGTTAAATTCATGTTGTTTCAGTTCATTCGAACTTATGTGTTATGTATCTACGATAGCATGCTGTTGTAAGTTGAATTGTAATACTCCAATTGTTTGTTGAAAAGAATTTTATAACTCTGATTTTCTTAATAATTATCGGCGTAGATTTGGGGTGTTACAACACTTGTATAGACTCAAGAACTCTAAGGATGTTGCTTTGAACCATAGATGTCCACGTGAGAGGCCTCCCCAGAGTGACGTCTAAGTGATGAGACAAAAATGTAATGTGCGAGTTTCTAAGGCCACATACCCTCACTCAGATTAGCACCAATTTTCCACATTAGTCCCTAGAGCTCTTACAATAGTCACATAACATCATAATGAAACTCTTTTCAGGTTGTTCTCAACAATTCTACAACAATAATTCTAGCTATGTATCTGATAGCTAGGATTTAGGGGGTAACTGTTTTCGATCGGCCAAAGGTCCCCACGAGACCAGCCTAATATGAAGACCCGATCCAAGAATCCACCCATTCAGAGTGACGAATAAGTGTACTCTCATTAGGCCATACACTAGAACCAAACATCACTCACGTCTCAATCATTGGAATCTATCTAATAGTCCCGCATATGGAGCGATGTGTTATCTAAAAACTATTATAATTGTTAATCTTATATAAGTGTGACTCTGCGTCATCCTAGAAAGCCCTCAACAACAATAGATGTCCTATGGGCAAACAAAATCAAGTAGTAAAGGAAGAAGGTATTGCATTGGAAGAAGGCATGGGCCTTGACTTACCTTTCCTTTACTATAGGCATAGTATTCGCCTATTTCTGCGAAAATCTGATCCGTCTCCTCCTCCAAGGTGGATAAAATGCAATATTAATAGCTTATTAGAGGTACTCCTTTGTTGACCTCATGAGGTGGTATTTTCATAAATGACAATTTCTCTCAGGTTGGTAGCTTCTGTGATTTTCTTGACCTGAAATCTGCCTTGTTTGATGAGGTTTCTACTGCTATTACAACTATTAAAAAATGTTATAAAGCATAATTGGACAAAGCCTTAGATTGAACAAATTATTAACAAAGCTTTCTTGAATTATCGTATCATCCCATGAAAAATCAAGACTATATGGCTTAATTAACTACTATGTGTCATATACTAATTCCATTGATATCATCATCTCTCATTTTTTTATAGAGGTTAGTTTTTGCGCTAATTTGCTAGCTAGTATATATTTTAGATATAAATACTATTCTTGATTTACTAATGTTGTTGATTGTGATATTGCTAATCTTTTCTCTTTTTATTCATTTCATCTTCTTTTGCTTAAAATAAGCCTTATCAAATACTATTTCAATCAACATCTATTTAGAATATTGCCGTAAATTTTCTTTGCCAAAAACGATTTTACCTTTGTAGATAAGAGCTTACGTTAGTTTTGTAGATAGTCAAACACTCAACATAGAAACTATGCGAAGGAGGTAGCGCCACATCTTCTCCCCTCCGGTGGGTGTCTTGATTGGGTGGGAGACTGCGACATCTTAATGTTCACTTTGTTTTTTCCCCTTCAACAATTCAGAATAATAATATTACAACCAAATTTCTCTAACAACATTTGAAAACTATATAAGGTTGATACACCACTCAGCCGTATAATAAGAAAAGAATCAATTTTTTTGTTTTCTTGTGTTTGATTAAATTATGGGACCCACCAAAGTGACAAAATAATCGACTTTTGTAGTATTTTGAATCTATCAATTATTTCCAAGACTATAGGTTTAAAATATCTGCTGATTATTTTTCTGCTTATGGCATTTCCTGCTGTCAATTTTTTTGGGTATTACTCATTTAGACATTTACTTAGCCAAATGACATTATTCTTGATATATGCTAACATTAGACACGACACTAAGGTAACGTTTTTTATATGAACTCTGTACCTAAGATATTTTTGGGTGGTGGCTTGGCTTGTATTGAATATGATTTTTGTTGGTTCGTAATTTGGGTCTTGGGAAAAGATGTAACCACATGGAGTTGATTGGGAAGATTGGCAGTTCCTTAGAGATCAAGAATAATGTCACTTTCCATGTCCTCTAAGTTTTTTTTAATAAAAAATGTGGCATGGGATGATTTAATTCTAAAAAAATAGAAGGGATACAATTGTGTGTGTCCATTTTCTTGGCACAACTTGTGCCACGACTCTTTTTTATTGTTGGTAATAACTTTGCTTATTAAAAAATGTGTCACGCTAATTATAAGCAAGTTAAATACACTTTGCTTATTAAAAAAAAAAAATCTCAAACTAATAAATAATTGGTTTAAATACACATTTGATCCCTCTATATTAATTTTTTAAACATTTTAGTCCCCTGTAAAAAAAACTAACTATTAAATCTCCAATATCGTATTTTATATTTTTTTAGGTCCTCAATAACAAAATAGTCTGATTTACATATGTGACATTAAAATTATGAGATAACATTTTTTAATTGTTGTCACGTCATTAAAAATAGACTCAAAAATATATATTTTAAAATTAAAATTTATAATATATAATTTTTAAATAAATATTTATAAATAAAAATAACTAAAATAATTAAAAATATTTAATTAATATAGAAAAAACTTAAAATAATAATAATAATAAATTTTAAAATATTTATAATGATGTGACATCAATTAAAAAAAAAGAGTTAAATAAGTTTTTGGTCCCTATAAATATCTCAAATTTCATTTTTAGTCTCTCTAAAATTTTTCTTTGAAGAATGGTCCTCTTAAAAATTTAAACTTTAACTTTTGGTCCCTCCTGCAATTTAACGACGATTTTTACAATTTAGCGACGGTTTTTACGACGATTTTAGCGACGATTTTTTATTTAGCGACAATTTTTATGACGGTTTTAGCGACATTTTTTATTTAACGACGGTTTTAACTACGATTTTGCCACGAGGGACCAAAAGTTAAAATTTAAATTTTTAGGAGGACCATTCTTTAAAGGAAAATTTTAGAGGGACTAAAAACGAAATTTGAGATATTTATAGGGACCAAAAACTTATTTAACCTTTAAAAAATGTCACTTCATAATTTCATTGTCACTTATGTAAATTAGACTATTTTATCATAGGGAACCACTAAAAAAACGTGAAATATGATATTGGAGGACCTAATTGTTAATTTTTTTTTATAGAAGAGTTAAAATATTAAAAAAATTAATATAAGAAGATCAAAAATACATTTAAACCTAAATAATTTAAATCTTTGATATGTTAAAGACAATTGATTTGTATATTTAATAATTTAGTCTTCTTGGAAAAAAAAATATTTTTGTTTGCATGGAAACAAAAATAGAAAAAAAAAAAGAGAGTATTCAACTTTATAAGCTAAAAAAACTGTTAATTTGTTTTTATATCCAAGAGTAAGTTTTTTACATGACCATGTTATTTGCAGTCTCTCTCTTTTTAAATATTATCAATCAATGAAATATTTTCTTGTCTTTATCTTCAATATTCTCTTATATTATTATTTTTTATTGATGACAAAAGGGAGCAAAATATATATGATTTTGATATATGTTAATTTTATAATAAAACCCAAGCATGCTATATTTTTAAATATATATGATTTATTGATGACAAAAGGGAGCAAAATATATATGATTTTGATATATGTTAATTTTATAATAAAACCCAAGCATGCTATATTTTTAAATATATATGATTTTGATCTTTGTTAATTTTATAATAAAACCCAAGCATGCTATATTTTTACGTGGGAGACATATTACTCATGCAATATGTTTGTGTGCTAAGAGATTTTTTTTGCTGACTCAAATAATATCTAAGTAAAAATGGATCTAAGTTAACCAAGTGACTATCTACTATCACCCTGATTAAATTTTTATGGAATATCAAAATCTTCTAAGTGTTAATCTTAAAAGGGAACTTACAAACCCCACTCTAAATAAGTCGAAAATTTTATTAGGTTTAGCTCGGGGGAAGCTTAGAAACCTAACATTGATGTTCTAAACTATTTTGTGTATCAAATTAAATATTGTTCATCAAAATACATGGATTTTTCATCATAAAAAATGAGAGTTTTGTTGGAACAAGTTTTGTTCTGCAACTATCCTTGAGTTTTGATGATAACAAAATATATAATGAATAGATAATAATTTTGTACTCTACTAGTTTTGTTAATTGCACAGATTTTGATAAATAAACTCTGGACTAGTGAAGTTTTAGACTCTGAACAAGCAAACTTTGAACTTCGGAAATAAAATGGACTTAATAGAGAATACAAAGATTTATTTACAACGAAAATATAGCATATGAATTACCAATTAAACTCTTATGAAAGAATCTTATCCATAATGGCTCTAATATTTCAAGACTTTGAAGTCTCATTTTCTCCAAGTTCTGAAGACTGACTTTGAACTCTGATCAAGCTTCATCATATCTTTTTTCGAAGCCTCTTATTAAAGAAGATAACTCCCGAAAGAAGAAATTGAGGATATAGTACAAATAATACAATATCAAATATCTTTTCCACTACCCTGGAGATCAGGATAAATTATTGTATAATTGTACCAACGTTGTTCCAACTCAGATCATCCTCTCTTCCATTATGTTACAAGAACCGCTCTAACTGTAGTACAATCAAGCGTCTTCATGCAAGCTGCGATATTAATGATATTTCAACGTCACCCTCCGACGAATCTATTCATCAATATAAAGAGGTATTTGATGTGCAGAGAGATAAGAAAAAGAAATGAGAAACACTGAGAACGAAAAACTGAGAAATTACACAAAGAAGAAAACCATTATTATTTTAAAGCCTTATTTTTTTCATTCTTTGTTAAAAAAATCTTGTTTGCACTAAAATGTGTGTATCATCTTACTTAGAAGCAATTTTGTAAACACAATCTTGTATTCTTAAGTCTTAGTTAATTTTATTGAGGGACTATGGTATAGTCAGAATCCTTAAGAATTCTTTGACCACATGTCATTGAGTTTGTAATCAAAGTTTTGATTAGTGGATTAGGTCTTTATTAAGAAGGAAAAATTCCTTTCGCGTATGGATTGGACAAACCGAAGTTAAAGGGGAACTAGGATAAAAATACTTGTGTTCTTTTATCAGTGTTGTATTTTTGTTGTTTGTGTTTGGGTGAACGAAAAAGTTTTAATCTAGAAATCCAATTCAAACTCCTATTTCTTACGTTTCTTTGAGCCTAAACTTTTATCAGAGCTCTTGTTTTGGTACTGATTGCTATATAAAACACTTAACCATGTCAGATATAAATATAGTTCTCCAAAAAATATGGTAGGAGTTCCTCCATCCGCTGCACACAATGATAAAGATCACTACTCTGTTAAACCTCTAGTTTTGTATGGTGAAAATTTTGATTATTGGAAGGATATGATTAAAAGTTTCTTACTTGGTTATGATGTAATCTTGTGGGATATTATAATATATGGTTACACACATCCCAGAGACATAAATGGCAATAAGCTTGAAAGAAGTGCAATGAGTGAGCAACAAAAGAAAAATAAAAAAAATTGCCACAGGTTAAGAACCATACCAGTGAATTCTATCTCATACGTTGTGTATGAAAAGATAAAAAAAATAGAGACTCTGCAAAATCTATATTTGATTCTCTTAGAATGACTCACGAAGGAAGAAAAAAAAGTAAAGGAAACCAAGGATTTAGCATGCATTGATTCAAAAGTATAAAGCATTCAAAATGGAGGAAGATGAAAGGTTTGAGGACATATTCTCAAGATTTAAAACTCTTGTAGTTGGACTTAAGGTTCTTAACAAAGGCTACACTATTGCAGATAATGTAAATAAAATCATTAGAAGCCTGCCCAAGAAATAGATGTTAATGGTGCACCACTGAAGGTTTGTAAATATCTGAACAGTACAACTCTGGAAGAAATGATAAGTTCTCTCATAAGTCATAAGATAGATATTTAAGAAGATGAACCTCAGAAGAAAGTAAAGTCAATGGCTTTGTAGTCCAAAGGCAAGTCTGAAAAGACTAAAACTCTTCAAGAAGAAGAAGAAGAATCTTAAGAATATTATGATGAAGAAGACGAGGTGTCTATGTTGTCCAGAAGAGTTAACCAACTCTATAAGCAAAGACAAAATAAGTTTAGAGGCTATAGAAGAATAAGTGGACGTTCTGAGTTAACCTTTGGGCAGAAGAAGCCTGAAGTTGTCAAAGAAGTTAACTGCTATGAATGCAAAGAGACTGTCCATTACAAGTACGCGTTTCCCAGACTCACCAAAGAAACGCCAAAGAATAAGTTCTCCAAAGATCATAAAAAGGTTCTGATGGGAACGTGATACTACTTCGAGTCTTCAGAAGATGACTTTACAAAAGAGCAAGAAAATATGACGCTAATGGCAAGTGGAGAAACATGTAACTATGAATCATAACCAGATACTGTGGAGGTATTCTTTCATTTAATTCGCTTTGAACTTGAACTCTCTTTAATTGAAATTATTGAAAAGAGTTAAAGACTTCAGAAAAGATACAAAAATCTAAAATAGATGTATGTAGCTGATTCTAAACTAAAAGAAAACAAATTTGCATTCTTGAAAATGAAAACCATGCCTTAAAAAGCAAGGGTATAGAAATTTAAAAATAATATCTATCAAGAGCTCCTATAAACTTTGAATCTGTCATTGAGAAAAATGATTATTCTTTTCAAAAATTTCTCACACGAAATATAAATAGAATAAATATGGCTTCCATGATCTATGGAGTAAGCATAAATGGGAGAACAATGCATTTTTTTTTTATGTCACACCAAGAAATGAGTTTCTTGATCCTAAGTCAAAATTAGAAATGGTGATTAAACCAAAATCCCTATACTCTCATTTCAATTTTGGGCAAACACATAATGATTATGCTGCACAAAAACCTTGGGTTGAGTAAATCTATGGGTAACTAAAGGGAAAATAGTGTATGTTGCAGACATCCTTAGCAGTCAAAAGTTGAAACACCAATCATGGTACATGGACTCTGGGTGCTCACGACACATGAAGGGAAGAAGGTGTAACACCCCAAATCTACCCCTCGAATATTATTCAAATCAGAGTGCGGAAAAGATAATCATGCAAGGGATGTCACAATTTTTTCGCAAAACAACATGCATTTAGTCACAACTATACAGATACATAACACTTAGATCAAGATGAACTCGTAACAACTTATTTCCAATAAAATCAATTAAACAATTAAACAGCAGAGTCATAATTCCTCAACAGTAACAACTTTGTTCTTTTATTCGACGAAAAACAACTTCAAATTATCATTATTATTCACTTAACAAATATTCACATTATTCATAAGTTCAACAACTTAAGCAACAATAATAATTATATAACAACGTTCATCCCCCGAGTGCTACGTATCAGAGCAAGACCCCTTTGACTTATCATAAAGCGACGTAAAAACTTCAAGAATTGACTTCAACATCCACCACTATGCTTGAGTACCTGCCCATTTCCCATGGTAGGGGAAATATCAGCAGAAGGGGTGAGATATCGAAAGATATAAAAGTATGATAATTAATATATTAGACTAGAATCATACAAATTTCACTTCTTCACACAACAATCATACAACAACAACTAATAAGCAATTAGGGATGGCAACGGGGCGGGTCGGGGGCGGGTTTAAGCACACCCAGACCCGCACCCGTCTCTCAGAACCAGACCCGCACCCGCACCCGCAACCGTTCGGGGCTAAAATTTGTTCACCCGCCCCCACCCTCAACAAGAAACAGGTTTACCCGCACCCGCCCGAAATAAAATTTTTATTTTATTTTTAAATTTATATTTTTTTCAATAAAGTTAAAAATAAATAATTAAATTAAATACTTAATTATTTTAAAAGTATTTTTCAAGTTTGATAGTTTTATTTAAATTTTATTTTCAAAAAAATAAATAATAATTCTAATAAACATAATATTAGAACATTAAAAAGTATAAAAAAGTGTAAATAAGTAATAAAACTATTAAAAACAAATAAAATAAAATAAATTTAGTTGGCGGGTGCGGGGCAAGTATTACCATCACTCGCGTAAATATAAACGAGTTTTACCACAGGCGGGTTTTCCCGCTAATTTGCGGGGGGCCAGATTTATTTGCCATGCCTATAAGCAATTTAATAACAACAGCAACATGTATTAAACAACAACTCATATCAAACACTAATTTATATCTGACGACGACTTATATCAACAACAATCTCAACGTAACCAACAACAACAACAACTTAAATATCACAACAACAACAACTTGAACATACCAACCGATTGCGACTCAACTATGCAAATTCATGTGGTACCATTTGGAGCAGAACTCCCAACTTAAACATATGCCAGTTTATCGAGGCATTAACAAGGCATAAGCCTTCAATGTGGTGCCATCAAGGCCAAGGCATAAGCCTTCAACTTTCAATGTGGTGCCATCAAGGCCAACTTAATCATGCAATGTATGCCATGTGACCTCGATTTCAACAACAAATACACAACAAATCCAACAACAACAACAACAACAACGCGCATCAGCAACAACTTATAATATGAATCAATGACATCAACTTAGATCAACACTGGTCATACGACCTACAACATCATCAACATATTAAACAACATATCACAATAACACATTCATCTTCTCATCCCAAACATCACCGCATCACAACAAAATTAATATCAGTGCAAAACATCCTGCAACTTCACATAAATCCATAATAATGTACAACAACATACGCATCACTGATATATCACAAGAAAATAGAAACACGACGTATTCACATAATTTCACAAAACAAATCAACCACAATTACCTGCTAATATATACGAACTACCACGACAAATTTCGGTTAATTCTGAACAACTAATTTTTACTGTCTAATTTACTAAACCGATTAATTATGTACTATGTTCATATATGGTTAGTACTATTACTAACTGCCAAATTATTATCACAATTGCTACTACTTTATATACTTTAGCTACCATTATCTTTCACCAAACTTATGATTCTACAGTTCCAATTTTCAGCTACTGCTACCAAGTTTTGTTCTAGCTAAACTGATTCTGCTTAATACTATTACTTTGATTAAATTACTATCCTGTTACTTCATAAAATAATTCCTATCATTATAATTTATCAAAATATAATTGAGTTAACTTCATATATTTATTTACTAAACATAATATTCCATCACCTAGATGCCAAATGAAGCATACACTCGACTTAAGCAACAGAGAATCGCAATAACATAAGGAAATGGGATATGAGGCACCCACCTCAAGGGAGGTGAGGCCCACACCTCAAAAGGCTTAAGGGGAGGCAATTGCATGAGGTGTGAGGCGCCCACCTCCAAAATGGTGGCCCCCCACCTCTAAATTCTTCATATCCCTTGTTTCACTTATGCACTCCATGTCCATTCTACCCAGTTTCTTCGTTCAATTTCTCCAAAAACTCAATGGACTCATACGATTCGTTACCATATTTCATAGAATAACGTAGCAATAATTCCAATTAACAAATCAAAATCAATTCAACATACTTTTCGCGGAACACACCAGAATCAACAATTTCCCAGAACCACATCAATAATCAATTTTTCAGAAAACGTAGTTTATCAAAATCAACTCAACATTTAACATACTCACAACAAAATTCATACATCCCAATTCCACCTATCAATCATCATATTCTCGGTTATAAAATTCAAACTCCACCCTTACCTTAATTTTACGGTCGGTCGAATTTTCAGTCGAAATTCCAATTTCCGACTCCGACTTGTGCACTTCTTGTATCCTCTCTTCTCGAAATTCCATTACGGGTCTTAATGGGTTTACTAGATAATACCCCCAACATTGCTATTTCACACTCACAACTTAACTCAACTAATTTAATTAATAATTATACTAATACTAATATTATTTATAATATTAATTTCTAATAAAACTAATATTACTTACCAATAATGTTTTCTCCTGGCTAAACCGACTAATTATCTGATTATCAGTTTATCAACTCAAATAACGTATTAATTCAAAATGCCTCTTATAATAATTGCGATAAATTCAATTATTTCGGTAAATTCTCAAACTTCTTCTATATCAAATAATTAAATCCTTCAATAATTTAATTAACTAATTAATTAAATTCGGGGCGTTACAGAAGGCATATGTTCTAAGATCTAGAGCTTAAACCTGGAGGCTTAATAGGTTTTGGAGTCAATCAGAAGGGTAAGATAATTGACTCTGAATCTATTGGTAATGACTTTTTCCCTTATATTAAAAATGTTTTATTAGTTCAAGTATTAATGCATAACTTTTTGTCCATAAGTCAATTAAGTGACAATGATTATGATATTATATTTAGTCAAACATTGTGTAAAGTTATTAGTCAAAAAGATGGATCAGTACCATTCACTAGAAAGAGGAAAAACAAAATTCATAACATTGAACTTTCAGAATTTTATGCCATGTTAGGCCATGAACAAAGAGAAATGGACCTGGCACAAAAGGTTAGGCCATGTTAGCAAGAGAAGAATCTAAAAGCTAAACAAGCTGAACCTTGTCAGATGCCTTTCGATGAAGTTTCCTCCAGATGCTTTTTGTGAGGCATGTCAGAAAGGAAAGTTTTCAAAAACTTCATTCAGAGCTAAAAATATTGTTTCAACCTCTAGATCTCTAGAGCTCTTACACATTCACTTGTTTGGGCCTATAAAAATAGCCTCTATAAATGGCAAGAAGTATGGACTAGTTATTGTTAATGACTACAACAGGTGTACATGAGTAAAGTTCTTAAAACACAAGGATAAGTCACATTCAGTGTTTTCTCCCAAGTGCAAAATGAAATAGAATTTAAATTTATGAATGCCAGAAGTGATCGTGGTGGGAAATTTGAAAACAAAAACTTTGAAAAACTTTTTGATAAAAATAAAATTTCCATGATTTTTCTTGCCATGGAACTCCTCAATAAATGGACAGAACCATGATCAATGAGACTAACAATGCAAAGCACTTATAGGAAGAAGTAGTTAACACAACATATTCCATTCATAACAAGATCTCAGTAAGACCTATTATAAATAATACTCCTATGAATTTTGGAAGAATAAAAAGCCTGTTGTACCCAAAAATTTACCCTCTTCTTTCTCGAATTTCTGGCTTATAATTTGATTGCATAAACATACATGTATTCGCATACATAACATTGATCATGGGGTTACTGGGTGTAAGGTATCCCAAGTGGTGAAAGGAATGGCGTATTTTGGTTATCTCAGATCGCTTCGAGTCCGATATCGATATTCTTCGATTCGCACGCTCCATATAATGTATTCTGGTTAGTAAGCTATTTTGGTATGGTTCCATAAACTTTGGGATCATTTTAATTTACTCTCCAGTTTATCTGTTCAGATCGGAGGCCATTTCGTCAAAGGGAAAGAATTTATTCACTTATTTCTCAATAAAGTGAATTTTGGGTTTTTAGAGCGTTTTAGACACTCCAAAAGGCGTATCTCTCAGCTCGTCGAGTGTTTTCTGATGATTTTTGACCTTCAAGTTCCTCTCATTATTATCTACAACTTTCCTTTGGAAGCCGGAAGCAAATTGTGTGAGTAAAGTCCCCAGAGAAATTGATTTCTCCAGTAGATTAAACTAAATTTTAGTGTTGAACCGTGCGTTCTTTCCACTAAATAGTTCATATCTCCTAGATGGAAACTTGAAACTGAGAAGGGATGATTTCTAAAATTCCGTATCTAAATTATCTTCGACTTTCATTTGCAACTCAAGAGCTGATTC
Organism: Vicia sativa; assembly: GCA_021764765.1. Taxonomy (NCBI): domain Eukaryota; kingdom Viridiplantae; phylum Streptophyta; class Magnoliopsida; order Fabales; family Fabaceae; genus Vicia; species Vicia sativa. The sequence goes on along the minus strand of CM038795.1, from coordinate 206,966,141 downwards.
TTCACCAATCAATACCATAATATTATTCTTTGGAGTTGATTTTGGGCTGAACCGAGCAATTTTCATCTGATACGCGAAGTTCGGAAAATCATATCTTGCTCAATTTTTATCAAAACGAGGTGGGACTAATGCTAAAAGTTCACAAATTTCGTTAGCTTCAATTTTCTCAGAAATACTCATTTGCGCGCATTGAAAATTCTGCATGTGTCAGTTGCCTGAAAACTGTGCTGAAATTTCAAAAATTCATATTGCCTTGACCAATCATCCAATCAAGTCGAAATTTTAATTCTCTCAAGTAAAATCGCGTTCCAGACACTTTTTGTTTAGAGTACAACTTCAAATTCCGCATGGATTTGGCTGTTTTAGATTAATTATAAAAATTATTCGGATAATCACGATTTGGGCTTGATTATGGATCTAAGGCACTCTTAGGCCCAATTTTCAAAGCTATAAATACATGTTTGCCTTCATAAATTAAAGGAACACAATCATTTGCTTAATTTTCACCAAAAACCACACTCTAATTCTCTCAAAACCAAAGCAAAAGCTAAAGAACAAAAATCAAATTTCAACTTTCCCTCCAAGTAACCACCACCACAGGCCGCCATCGGACCTCCTTTTAACACCGATCACCACCGCAGACCACACTAAGCGCGCCTCACCACGTTAAGCGCGCCCTGCACTTTTTTCAGAATTGCATCTTCTCATCAGAGCAGTTTCTTCATCGGATCTTTCTCCTCCTCTTCTGATTCTGAATGAATTCAACCTAGAAGGAGTTGTTTCTTCTTGATTTCTCTCAATTTTCAAGAAGTAAGCAATTCCTCTTCCTATTATTCAATTCTCCATTGAAGCTTTCAAGATCTTCAAGAATTAAAGCTTGATTTCGAGTATTATCATCAATTCAACGTTGATTAGGTATTTTCTTTGAAGAGCACAAGGAATTCCTCTTTAATTTGATTCAAACTTCAAGTTCAAGTAAGTGTTTAGTTCAATTAAGCACTTATTAAGCTATTATTGACTTTCATCTTTGAATTCGTTGAATTGGATTAAGTTTTGCAACGTTATTGTGTTTGTGTGAGGATTTTTTGTACATAGCACACACATACACTTGTGCATTTGTATTTTCCTTGCATCTAGGCCACAAATTTGTGCATCTTGCATCATGTATTACATACTCATGCATTAGAGAGCATTTAGATTGTTTGAATTGCATTGATTCATAATGATTTGAGGTATAATTTGCATTCGAAAGTGTGTCTACATGTAGATTTAAAGGCATTTTGATCATTAGGTATATTGTGCATTGTACATAGTTCATGCATATGCATCTCAAGTGTTTGTGTTAATGTACAAATTAGAATTGACATGATCTTGCACTACTTATTTGTGGCATGGCTTTCTTGCATTGATCTCATGTAATTTGTGGATTGATCCTTAATGATAGATAATGTTGGATTACACTTGCCTCCATGAATTAGCTTTGCACATGTGAGCATTAGAATTGTTGATACAACTTGCATTCTTAACATGTTCATGCATTGATCTTTGACATATCGACATTAGAATTGTTGATACTATTTGCATTCCTCACATGTTCATGCATTTGATTTTCATCTATGAACATTGGAATTGTTGCTTTAACTTGAATTCCTCACATGATCATGCATTTGATTGTCATCAATGATCATTGGAATTGTTACTTTAACTTGCATTCCTCACATGATCATGCATTTGATTGTCATCAATGATCATTGGAATTGTTACTTTAACTTGCATCCCTCACATGTCATGCATAAATTGATGTCTTGTGCATAACTCATGTTTCTCCTTGACATACATTCTTCATATTGCTTGCGCATCACTTTGGCATACTTGCCTTTGCATGCTTGAAGATTGCTTGGTTTCTTTGTCGTGTTTTCACTTTCTCTTTGCATTCTCTCTTTCAAACAAGTTTTGAGTATTATAGCTTCCAATGGACCTTTTTCCTTGTTACTTGATTGTATGGATCGACTTTTTGTATGAAAACATTATGGAAATGAGATTTGGCTCAACACAGGAAATTCTGCAGGTTACAGGTCGCGCTTAGCGCCACCAGAAGCGCGCTAAGTGCCAAATTCACTGACTTTTTGTGTTGCAGGTCGCGCTTAGAAGTAGGCTTAGTGCCAAATTTTCTATTTGGGTCGCGCTTAGCGCCAAATATCAGGCTTAGCGTAACCTGGAACTGAAACTTCTTTTCTTTCTCAATTTTAAATGCAAACATCATATGTTCTAACACTCTTGAACATTGTTTGAGATGTATTTGATGTAGGAACTTGTTTTGTAAATACATATGACACAATACTTCTTGTATACCCACATATACATTTCTTTTGCTTGCTTTTTTGGTCTACCTCCCTTCATGCAGTTATTTTGCGCCTGTATACCCACATATACATTTTATTGTCTGCTTTTCGGGTTTAACACGCTTCTTGCAGGTGTTTTGCGTTTGTATACCCACGTATACACCCTATTATATGCCTTTTCAGTCTAACTCCGTTCTTACAGGGATACCTTGATTGGAATGTGTATACACATGTTCCTTTGCTTGTGCGCATATGCGTACATTCTATTCTCTGTTTGTTGGGATCTCTCTTCTCTTGCAGGTGTTATTACTTCGGATGCGTATGAGCGCGTATTCCACTTGTTTTCGATACCTTGAGTATTTCTCACCGGTTTACTCTTATTGCATGACTGTAGTACTTGAAGTTTTCCGGAGTATTCTTTATCTCGCAGTGCTCATCGGATTTTCACATCCGTTTGGTAGTTTCTACACCATTTATTGCATTCTCTTATAACTTTCCTATATATAATGAGAAGTAGGGCTTTACAACTTTCTTTTTCCATGAGAAATAGGAATAGAGATGCATGATGGGGATTTCGTAGTTGGAGCATGTTCAGGAACCCCTCTGGTTTATTTAAATACCCGTTTAGGGCGCTTCTGTGTGCTAATTGTGTTTGGTTTGTTTAAAGTACTCATCCGTGCATAGGGAGGCGATTCTTAGTAAGTGTTTAAAAGTGTGCTTGCATAGGTCAAGTGGTTAGGACACCCGATGTGGCACCACTACGCAAAGACCCGTGTTTTTATTTTTCCTACTATCGAGTCATGATATATGGGGCAAGCGGAAAGGGTCGGCAGTCGTCCCTCGCAGTTCTATTCCATGTTTTGTATGGTGCATGCAAATCGTGTTACTATTCCTTTATTGAGTCGATTACAAAAGTGGTCAGAGTTCCTTATTCTGACTCTCCACTCATTCCTAAGGTTTGCATTTACTACAGAACTCGCATCATTTGCTCCGTAGGCTATGCCTGCAACTGTTTGATAGTTGTTTGCGCATTGCATTGCTTGTGTGCTTCTGCCAAAGCACTTGATTGCTTCATCCCCTTATATCCCTTGGTTTTACAACCAAGACGGATATAGGATAACTTTCCCTTAGGACCGCTCAGTTAGGATAGCTCTCGAGCCTAGACATTAGGATTTACATCCTTTGCATGTTGACATAGGTAGAGATTCCCTTACATCCTCAACCATAGGTTCAACCTTTGCATGACAACATTAGGGTTAGTGCTAGCTAGTCTCCCTTTTGTTTTGCTAGTTTCCTTTTGCATCCTTGCATGTAATTAAAACTAAAACTTGTTTTCTTTTTCTTTTGAAAATAAAAACACTTAATAATGGTTTGAAATCCTTTCTTTAAGGTAAAAGCAACCAACCAAGACAAACTCTTTTCGCCTACGGGCGCATTTTCTTTTTGTGTTAAAAACCTTTCTACATGTAAAAAACACAAAACCTACCAAAACAAGTGAGCCGAACTACGACGCTATGACTTTCCCATTGCACGAGGGAATACGTAGGCATCTTGTGACGGGGCTCAATCGAGCACAACTTGTAAATATATCCTTCTTTTCCTCGTGGTTTCTTTGTTTCTATTTTCTTTCGCATGCATTATAGTGATTAAGTATAGATAGACATAACACACCATTTAAATAGAAAATAGAAGTGGATACCATAGAGTACTACAGGCGTGTGGGATGCTAATCCCTTCCCCTCGCGTAACTAATTCCCTTACCTAGATTCTCTCGATCTCTCACTCGTAGGACCGCGATTTCTCCCCTTAGGTTTACTTGATGTTTTCCTTTCTCCTCTGCGGATAAAAGACGTTTGATGACGACTACATTAATACACCCCTATCAGTCGGAAGTTCAGCCGAGTGGTTTCAAAGCCCAACAATTCTTACTTCATCCTTTTGGTTGTGTCTATTTTATGATTAATACCAAAGATACTCTTAATAAGATTGATTCTAAAGCACAAAAGTATCATGTTAGGATACTCTGAATGCTCAAAAGGCTACAAAGCATATAACAATGAGACACAAATTATTGAAGAGTTAATTCATGTAAAGATAATCTCGAAGTATATAAGTGGAACTTATGAGTTCACTAAGTTGAGTGTCATTGGAAAAGAAACAAATAAGGAAATGTCAAAGAAGGAACTGCAAATATATATAGATTTAGGCAGTGAAACATGTATTGATACATTTTAGTTTGTATCTAACAATGTAGTTCATATTTTGTATGTAATATTATCAATGATGTAATTACGATACAATTTGAGACATATGTAATGTATATTCTACATTAATGTTATGAAATTTGGGGGTAATTTGCAAACATTTTTTCTTTATGCATGAACAATGCTCTATGGGGTGATTCTGGATATGAATCTCTCGACACACCCCATTTTAATTGTAAAAAAAAGGTCTCTCATTTCATTCTTTACAAAAACATAACACACCATAATGAGTACACATTCTCATTTTATATTTGTGTATTTCAATAGCCCAAAGCCCCACTTCATTTTAGGGTCTTTGAGGATATACCTTTTCGTCGATCTGAAATATAAACTGGATATTCTCCTACGATATCTAGAAAATTGAAGAGTTGTCAAGCTCTAGTATTGTTCACTCTTGATTGACGATGAATGGAAGATATGTTTTTTTTTGTAAATGTGACTTCACACACAAGAGGTGGGGTGAAATGCGTGTTTCAGAAAACTTGGATTTGAAAAAAATTTCAAACCAAAATAAGAGTTTGGAAACATTTTTATAAAAATTTTATAACTAAGCAGCGGAAATATAAAATTGCATAATATGAAGTGCATAAATTAAAGAGTTAAGGAAAGAGAGAATAACACTAAAAATTATACATGCCTAGTAAAAAATGACTTAGTCATGTCCCCAAATTTGATCTTAGGAGTATCCAATAAACTTAAGAGCTTATAGTAGGATGAACCCTTGAACTCCCTCATACAAGGAAAATGAAGTTTATGGCTAACTTTGAACGAAACAACAAAACAAGGAGTGAAATGGTGAATCTTTCTTCCAAACAATGAATTGAAGCAGTTATTCTCCTTTCTAGAAGAAACTTGGAGCAGTTACTCTTCAAGCTTCAAAACAAAGATATAATCACTATCTAATATAGAAATTTATGGAGCTTTTAATATCTGGTTGAGCTCATGAATCCAACCTTGGTTTTATATTGGACTAACCAAGAACCTGTAAGATTTTGTCACAGGCTAAATCTTGAACCTAAACAAGCTTTTATCACTAGATAAGCCTGAACCTAAACGGAGATGTGGTCACACAATTCACAAACCAAAGCTTTTTTTTGGGATTAACGTTGAACCAGAACAAAAAAAATCCCTAAATGGATAAACTGTTTAGCTAGTTCTTGGTGAATTTACAAAACTATCCTTCAAGAATTACAACTTCCTCACTTGCAAAAGGACTTTTTCAAAAAGCACTACGACTAAACTTCTAGTGAGAGAAAGTAAACAAAATGCCTTTTTAGAGGAATGAAACCACGTTTCTGGATATGAAAAAAGAATGGAAAGGGACCTCTATTTACAGGCTAGAGGTTGACAAAAAAAATGCTTTAAAGGCTTTTTATGACTTGCCAAATGATGTGTAATATGCACCAATCGATTGGTTAGCCTAAACTAATCGATTAACAAGTTAAAAACGGAACAAAAATATATTTAGTCGTTACTGATCATTAAGATATTGTCCTAATCGCTTACGGCTCATTTTTAAATGACTCAAATTGATTGCAAGAGTGTCAATCGATTAGTATGGACACAAATTCCCCTAGAGCTTTTTTGACAGTTCCTAACTCATCTAGCACGGCGTCAACAGATTTTTAAAAAATATTTACTTGAGAAAAGAAGTTTGAAAACAAGTTAATGTGTATGAGTGATTTAGCCATGTACTTTTACGAAAATGTCCTTATGATTTACAATATGTTCACTCAGACATGCCGAGGTAGACTTTCACATACTTTAAGTCTTGTCAGATGTTTTCTTTTTTGTAGACAACTGCTTGAGATGAAACTTGGGTTGGATTCTATTTGGTTGTCATCATCACAGAGTCAAGTCCATCAAACCCTAATAACTTGGTTTGTATCTTTAACCACTTATGCTTGACTTGTCATTAAGAACTGGTTGTTATCATTAGATATTAGTTGTCATCATAAAAAAACATTGTCCTCAGTAAAGACATATCACCTAGAAGTTAAATGGAAAAACAAAGTTCACTAAGTTTGAACTGAAGATGGATGAAGATTAAAAGTTATGTGGAGTACATTTTACCGCTACCTATCAAAGGGTCTGCTTGAAGTGGATGTGATGATTGCAAGATCGACCGAAGATATTCTAAAGATGCTGTAATGTCCCAAACCACTCATTTATAATGAAATGTAATGTTAAGTTTATGTTAATGATTATCTATGTAATGTTAAGTATTTTGATGTTAATTTATGTGGTTTTTCCAATGTCCTACAATTGTTTCTAGTTTGACCTATAACAAAATATATTTTTCGGAGATGCATTTTCGTAAAAATCACTAAATTTGAAATTAAGAATTGTTACAGAAATATATCTCCGGACTCACTCTAATATCGACGTAAGAGTTACACATTAAAAATATGGCATGAACACACTCTACAAATCAAGTTTTTAAGGTTGAGTTCAACCAAATTAAGAGTATATATATATATATATATATATATATATATATATATATATATATATATATATATATATATATATATATATATATATATATATATATATATATATATATATATATATATATATATATTTTCGAGTTTTATGAATATTTATGACTCTTCGGTGTAATAGAAATCACCTCATTAGATGAAATGAGTATTTTTCTGTGGCTTCTTATTAAGAGTTTGAATCTTGTGTACAGTCCCTGTCATTTGCCCCTTGAGCCCATAAAGAGAGTAAACTCATTGGTCCACTAGTCATCTTGTTGAATTAAGATAACCAACTCTCTAAAAGGCATTCATTTTTGTTTACATTTTATTCAATATTATTAAAAAAAAATAGCATTAAAAAATGTTTCTATTCGTTATAAAGTTGACACCTTTTAATATAATATGTTTTCAGCAATAAAAAATTTAAATACATTCATGTTATGATTAGTTACACGCAAGATGCAAATAACATGCATGGTCTCGAATCTCGATAGAGAAGATTACGTGTATTCCAAATTCATCGTTTCTCTTACGAAAACTTTTAATTTGAATAAAAATATATAATCTTTGAATCCCTTTTGTTGTCTTGTTGAGCAAACAAGTATGGGCACGAAGGTTCCTCCATGTCCAATTTGCCATGCCAAATTTCACTTCTGACTACCATCACTGTCACACTTTATTTAACAGACACTCTAATATTTTTTATTAGGAATTGATTTAATTTAATTTTTATAATAGGTTAGATAAATATATAATACTCCATACAGTAAGGTTAATAGCCATATTTTTCGAAAAGCCATCCTTAAATTATTTTTTAAATAAATTTGATGATGGTAGGAAATAGGAATTGAACCAACACCCCTTCTCCTTGAGCCGATAAACTCCCCCCAGTTAGATAGCCAGTCTTGTTATATTTAAGTATTTAATTATTCTTATGACATGCAAAGTTTATTTTATTGTATTAAATTATTTTTATTTTTTTAAATATTTCTAACCCATTTTTATTTATTTTTTTAGTTTTATTTTTTCTTTTTGACTTTTACTATAATTTTTTTATTTAATTTTATACTTTTATAATAATATTTATTTTTCTTAACGAATATTTTTTTTAATATTTAAAATTTACTAAGTAATTGTGAGGTTTATATTTAAAATTATTTTAAATTAAAATAAATAAATTATTGATAATAAAATTAGTTTTATGAAATTTAAATTTAATAAGTTATTACAATTTAAATTTTTTTTTATATATATATATATATAAAATAAGTTTTTAATATTTAGGTTTACAAAATTTAAATTTAAATTATTTTAAAATTTATGTTTATTAAATAATAAATATTAATAAAATTAAACTATAGTATTTAAATATTAAATTTATTAAATATTTAAATAAATATATTTGAGTAATAATTGATCCCCATGTCCTCACGTAGCAATTCTTTAATCGTTTAACCTAATCACCATGTCTATAGTCGAATGCGATTGAAATTAAGCTTTCTAATATCAAGAACTATCCGACTATCTAAAGCAATCCCTAGTCCTAGGTGAAAACAACTTAAATATGTTCATCAACAGATCATGGACAATAACTTGTCTGACTTAATTGTATCGCACAAATCAGTTTCTGTTTGTCCGGCAAAAATAACATTAAAAACAGTAGATGAACAAATCAATTCAAACAAACCACATAGTTATTGCAAAAACATACTCTGATTCATTACATATAAAGATCAAGATCACCCCATAACATTTGGGGGTTTAGCTACTCTTAAAATCAACAGAAAATATAGTAGAGATTGTTGTCATTACGTATAATAGATGAACAAGAGGTCTTGAATTGCATAAGCTCATGAAAGTCTCGAACCCAAGTGTAAATCTGAGTTCTTCAGCCTTCAACATTGTCCTTTGCCGTAAAAAATCGTCCCACCCTAGAGAAATCGCGCTTGTCCTTTCTTATAATGTGCACTGGGTTTTTCATTCAAATTGGGTTTCCATACGCGTATCGTACACATATGACCATCTGTAACGTCCACAACATACATAAACTGGAAACGTCTGGCCTCATGTAGGGATCCATACGCTTACCATACACGTATGGGCATAAGTGAATTTTTCCTGAAACTTGATACTCTGCATATGAACGCGTAAGAATGTTGCATTGCACCAGGCCATACGCGTATGGGAAGTCTTGATGAATTCTTCTGACTTTCCTACCTCTGCTAAGTTGTTATGGTATGTTCCTTGATCCTTTGACTTCGTGAACCTGTATTCTGCAAATAAACTACCGAAACAAACGTAAAAATAGCCAAATAAAACTCAACCAACATAAAATAAAATTCATAGAAAGAAAGACTTAAAATCTACTACTAGAACAAAGTGTTACTGGTTTTTTAGATTTTTGACAACTAGGTCAGAAAATATACCGCAAATGGTGTCTGATCATTTTTCGACTTAACTTTTTGTTATAAGTCTTAACCACCAGTTCTTTATGCCTTATCAAAACACCCAACACATGTAATCTCTCCTCGTCCAAGCTAACAAATTCTTCCAACATCGTACCCTTATAATATTTGGTTGATATTTCAATTTATCTTTGAATTCTAGATGATTAAAGATATAATTTCACATGCAATATTGCATCATACCCATAAGTAAGTCGAAATAACATAGAGTGGGTTGAATCTTTCGGGGAATTTCGACAAGCCTAAAGAAATCAGTCGAGTGTTTTACGTCAATTCCTTGGCTTCTAGCTTATATGTTTCTTTATCAGCCCAATTATGACCTTGTTGGGTACCTAGATCGGACCGTTCACCTGACCATAATAGGGAATCGAGGTAAACAGTTCAAAACCTATTTATGAGGAGAACTCCTTCATCGTTCATCCCGAAAAAACGGACCCCTGATCAATGGTGAGAGTTTCAAGAGTTCTGAATCTATATATGATATGGTTTTGGATAAAACTGACCACCGCCTCTTGGTCGATATTAGGTAAATGGATTGCCTCTATCTATTTAGTGATTAGTGAAGTAGTTTGTTCCGACTAAGATGTATTTTTGTCCTTACGATTATGGAGGTTTAATCTCACCGATTAAGTTTAAAGTTCACCCTATTGTTAACAAACTCATATGCTCCTTGTTAATACATTGTGAGTTTGAAAGATATGTTCATTAATATTATTATATTATATTATTTATTTTTATTATATCTCAGTTAGGATAATTAGTTTTTTTTAATATGTATATTTAAGGATGAGGATAAGTCAGATCGACTAACAGAGGCCTACGACCTAGCCTACACTAACCCAGATCAAACCATATTTTTTTGAAGTAGAAAAGACTTATACTTTTATAATCCTATTTAACTAAATAGGTAAGAGCACATGCCATACAAAAATTATTTTAATCCTATCATACCGACATATTTAAATAAACATGAATATATTTATTATTGTTTTTTTAATGTAAAATAAATTTATTATTGTTATATTGTAAGTTCATAATTATTTATCCCCTGCAATATTAGGCGAGTTCTGAAATGTTAAAATTTTAAGTCTTTTGTCCCCTTGAAATGGATTTTTTAAAGTCTTTGTCCCCTTGATGAAAAAATTCTCCCTTGTAAAATATACATTTTTTGATTTACCCCCTAATTTTTACACGTTTATGGATACCCAAAAATTATAGTGGATAATAAAAAAATTACTTTTAAAGAGGGTAAATCAAAAGTCGCATATATTACAGAGGATAAATAACTATTAACCCTATATTATATTATACTTTGAATTAAAATACCAAAATAAAGCATAATTATCTTAAAGAAATTATAAAAATAAGTTAAAAAACCCTCATGAACAATGTTTAAATTGTTGTCATAAGTTGTTTCCAATATATTCTCTTAAATAAATAGTATTTCAAAATTTATACTAATACTTAAATTTAAATGACACAATGAAAACAAACAGTTTTGTACGTTCATCTTTTAATTTATTAGTCTATTTAACATTAGTTGAAGTGTTTATTACAAACATTCAAACGAAGTGGACTTTTAAGTGGGTTAATAAGTCAGTCAGACTTTCAAAAAGATTAGGTTTAAGCCTAAAAATAAATATATGATAGACTAAAATTTAGACTTAAATTTTAAATTTTTTAACAGAACGATTCAAACTTTGAAAGCCTAAGTCGGTCTTGGCTATTCTTACCCTTACCTATATTTATATTCTATTAAAAATTTAACTATTCTTTTAATCAATTTCTGGTTTTACATTCCAAAGTTTGCAATATACTTTTGGTGCAGTACTCTTTGAGGTCCTTTGAGCTCTTAATTTAGTGCATCCGTAATGATTTAGTTCAAACCCCTAATCTCTAGTGTCTCTCGTGTTGAAGAAGATTGTTGATCCTTGTGTTACATGTATATTGAAAATCATATAGATTAGAAACAAGTGAGTTTTGCTCAAAACTAGGAATATAACTATCACATAAAAGCTAATTGAAAGCACACACTTTAGTGTCTCTTTGCTAATTTGCTTATAAACTACGAGCTTAGTCTGAGTAATTGAGAGAGAGCATAGATGATAATAGATGAAAAAGTAAGAGCTTTTTGTTTATTGCGGCAGCTAAGACAAATAGAAAATAAAAAAGTGACTTAGGCACCGCCGCCATCTTGTGGTTATCCCTGCAACATAACAAATTTTGGGACCATTTACTTTTGAAAACTCCCTTTTCTTTGCAATTTGTGTTTATTCTTCTTTAAGGTTGTACAATGTACAAGCATCTTTTATTCACAAACTTAGAGTATATATTCACGTTAATTTGCAATTTATTTGCGGCATAGTCATTATGCTCAGCTTGAGTTGAGTAATTGTAAAAGTATACCAATGATAACTCTAAATTTTGAGCAATCAATTTGGACAATCAACTACTTTAATATGATCTTATTAAGTTATCAATTCAAAAGAGTTTTATTGGGTCCTATTGTATTCGATTCTTTCAAGAACATGAGCATGAAGACAATAATTCAGTGTCACCAACACTAGGTGATTCGTTTCCTCAACTATCTCTAGACAAACTCTTGTAATAGTTAAAAGATCTTCATCTTTACGAACCACAAATATGCTCTCCTCATACATCATATTGAGATTTGTAGATATTTAATCCACAACTCACACATCTCGATATCATTTTGAGGCTCTATGACTCTCTCGGATGAATGACATTCTCAAATAAACACCATGAAAGAAGAAATGAAAAATAAAAGAAATAAGGTGTTGCTTGATGTCATGAGTATTTATTGAAGATTCAAATGTGAAACAGGAGAATAAAGCAGAGAGACTTGCTGAAATTTGTTGAATGTAGAGTAAGTCAAGTGCAGAAGATGGTTTTGGAAAACAACTTATGCAAAAAAGTTGTTATGCACAGAAGCAGAAAATCAGATTTTCGAAGAAGAAACTGGTTTCCCCATTTGGAGAAATCGGTTTCTAGCCCTGTTTTGGCCTTTCTGGTATGTTGTCATAGCAGTTTTCTGTTATGGTTTTGTTGTGTTGCTTTATAGTGTGCTATATGTAGACACTATAAATACTCTTCTATCATGTAATAATTAGTATGCCATTATTGAATAAAGAAATTTAATTCTCCTCAATTACTCTCTCTCTCTCTCTCCCTTTCTCAATTTTCCCATTTTCTCTCTAAAACTTCATCTTCTCCAATTCCACTTTTCACCATTGATTCACCTTGTTCCAACATCTGGCATCAAGAGCACTGATTCTGATCCATTAATTCGCTGCAAATATGACAACCACCAATCGAATTCCTACCAACCTCCCAATTCTTGATTCCAAGAATTATGACAAATGGTGCAAACAAATGAAAGTTTTGTTTGGGTATCAAGAAGTACTTAAAGTGGTGAACGATGGAGTCACACCATTTTTTGTAGGGGCTACAGCTTCACAACAAGCCACGTCCAAGGAGGAAAAGAAGAAATACTACAAATCCCTCTTTTTGATACACTCTTGCGTCGACAACGACAACTTTGAATAACTTGGTGATTGTACGTCAGCAAAACAAGCTTGGGAGATCTTGAAGAAAGCGTATGAAGGTGCCAACAAAGCGAAGGCGGTGAGGTTACAAACTCACAAGAGGCAGTTCAAGTTGATACAAATGAAAGAGAAGGAATCGATCAACGACTATATTACGCGGTTATGTTACCAAATGTAGTAGCAAAAATCTTGCGTTCTTTAACGTCAAGATTTGTTAACATTGTGGTAGCCATTGAAGAGTCAAAGGATATTATCACCATGAGCAAGGAGTAACTTCAAATCTCATTTGAAGCACATGAGTAAAGGTTGGATGAAAGAGGAAATTACAAGGCCAAGGCAGAAATTGCATTGCAAGCAAGGTTCAATGAGAAGAACAAGAGATCGAAAGGCAAGTGGCCTTCGAAGGGCAAAGCAAATTTTAAGAATTATAGTGGAAAAGATCCACAAAATTCAAGAGTTTCCATGGAACAAAGAGGAGAGAGCACTCCAAAGGTGGGGATCAAGGCAACGACTACAAGAGAGGTGACAAGAGTAATGTGAAGTTCTACAATTGTCAAAAGTTTGGCCATTTCGCAAAAGAATGTAATGCAAAATCGAAAGAAAATCATGGAGATGAGGCCAAGGTTGCTAGGCAATAGGTAAAGGATGATGATACACTTCTTGTCATGATCACAGAGGAGAATAATGGCTGCAAAGAGGAACTGGACAATAACTCTACACTGTGTCGAGGGCTAGGCAGCAACTCAAACAGTGCAGAATTTTCTTCACAAACCCGTTCGGAGCGAAACGCAAGGGTTACCGTTCGAGGAGGAGTTCAAAGTAGTGATGAGTGGTACTTGGACCCGATTTTTTCAACTCATATGACGGATATAAAGGATTGGTTTGTGAAGATCAATCAAGCCACGAAGAATAGAGTGAGATTCACAGATGACACCACTTTAGCGGCCGAAGGTCTGGGTGATGTCTTGATCAAGAAGAAAAATGAAGGGCATTCCTTGAACAAAGATGTGTTGTACATTCCTGGAATTAGATGTAATGTCTTGAGCATTGGCTAATTACTCGAGAAGAATTACACTATTCGGATGGAAAATAAGATTTTGCATTTTTTGACCAAAAAGGCGCTTTAATCTTGAGAGCACCCATGGCTGCAAATCGTACTTTCAAGATAGAGTTGAAAGTAATGGAACACAAATGTATTGCTACATCGGCAATTAGTGATGAGTAGTTGTGGCACTACCGTCTTGGACATCTCAATTTTAATGACCTCGACGCGTTGCAAAAGCATGGTATGGTGACCGGGCTGCCCAAGGTAAATTTTCCAGCTGAGTAGTGTGAAGAGTGTGTGCAAGGGAAGCAACGCAAGACTAATTTCAACAAGGATGTTGGTCATAGGACCAAGGAACATCTTGAGGTGGTGTATTCCGATGTGTGCGGCCCAATGTAAGTCGACTCGTATGGTGGTAATAGGTACTTTGTCACTTTCATTGATGATTTTAGTAGGAAGCTCCGGATTTACCTCATAAAGAGGAAGGATGAGGTGTTTGATGTGTTCAAACGTTTTAAGTCCATGGAGGAGCGAAAAAGTGGTCCCAAGTTGAAAATTCTCAAAACGAATGGTGGAGGTGAATATACCTCAAGTGAATATGGGAATTATTGTGATGATGAGGGTATAGTTCGTGAGATTGTTCCACCCTATACGCCTCAATAAAATGAAATTGTTGAAAGGAGAAATCGCTCAATTAAGAACATGGTTCATAGCATGTTGAAAGGGAAGAACTTGCCGAAGGAACTATGAGGAAAAGTGGTATCTACAGCAGCATATTTGTTGAATAGGTGCCCTACTAAGAAGCTTGAGAAAGTTACACCAGAAGAGATATGGTCTGGCCACAAACCGAATTTAACGCATTTGAGAGTTTTCGGTTCGATTGCATATAGCCATATTTCGGGTCAAATTCGAAAGAAGTTGGATGATAAAAGTGAAGTAATGATTCTTGTTGGTTATAAACCTACTAGAGGTTACAAGTTGTTTGATGCGAGTAGCAAGAAGATTGTGATCAGTCGAGATGTGGTGGTATGAGAAAAATTGTTTTAGGAAAACGGTTTCTCGAAGGAAACCTTTCTCAAAACACGGTCCGAGTTCGAATTGAAACTCGATGCGTTTCCGATCCCGCTTTTTCCAAAACAAAATCTACAACAACAGCAAAATGAAGGGTCTGATCTGATTCCGATTGAAGAAGGCAATGTTGAGTCCAGTAGAAGACCGACAAGATGCAGAGGTCTACCTCAACGGCTCCAAGATTGTGAAGTGTTCAATGATAATGAGATTAACAATGATGGTGATCTCATTCATTTTGCGCTTATGGATGAATCTGAACTAGTGAGTAAGGAAGAGGCATTGAGTAATGCAAAGTGGGTGTGTGCGATGAAAGAAGAGTTGGAATCCATTGAGAAAAACAGTACTTGAGAGATGGTTGATTTACCGGAAAAGAAAAAGGCAATCAGAGTAAAGTGGGTCTATAAAGTGAAGGCAAATCCTAAAGGCGAGATTGTCAAGCATAAGGCTCGACTAGTAGCAAAAGGATTCTTGCAACGAGAAGGCATAGACTATGATGAGGTGTTTGCTCCGGTAGCTAGATTGGAGACCATACGGTTCGTTGTTGGTATTTCCAATAACAAAAATTGGCAAATGTACCAAATGGATGTGAAATCTGCATTTTTGAATGGTCCACTTGAGGAGGAAGTCTATGTAGAGCATCCCCCCGATTTTGTGATAGAGAACAAAGAGGGAAGAGTCTACAAGTTGAGGAAAACACTCTATGGTTTGAAACAAGCACCTAGAGCTTGGAAGAAACGCATATATACTTTTTTTTATTGAAGTTGGGTTCAAGAAGTTTGTGTCCGAACATGGTGTTTATGTGAAGTCGGATGCAAGCAAATGAGTGATTATACTTTGCTTATATGTGGATGATCTTTTGATTACGGGCAGCAATGAGGAGTTTATTTCCAAGTTCAAAGGTGGGCTTATGGAAGATTTTAAAATGGGTGATATTGGTATCATGACATACTTCTCATGCACCAAAGAAAGTATGCTTGTGGGATATTGAAAAGGTGTGATATGGAGCATTGCAATGCTGCCAATTCACTTATGGAACCAAGGTTGCAGTTGTCTAAGGATGAGGATGAGGGTGACGTTAATCCAACTCAATATAGGAGGTTGATTGAATCATTACGTTACTTATGCAATACGTGACCAAATTTGGCATTTAGTGTCGGTATGGAGAGACCAAAGGTGTCTCATTTGGTAGCGGTCAAGAGGCTTGTGAAGAAATTGAGCTTGAGGAATGTAGAGCACTTGACTTAAGTGAATATGTTAAATAGAAAAGTCATGTCGATTAAAAAACCTTCCATTTCCGATTTTGGCCCGTTTTTTTCCTTTTGTCATGCGCTCTTATGGTTTTGTTGTTATGTTTTATTGTGTTGCTTTATAGTGTTCTATATATAGACACTATAAATACTCTCCTCTAATGTAATAATTAGTATGTCATTATTGAATAAAGAAATTTAATTCTCCTCAATTACTCTCTAAAACTTCATCTTCTCCAATTCCACTTTTCACCATTGATTCACCTTGTTCCAACTTTGTATGTTCCAACAAAATTTTATAAGGTAAAGTGAAGAATGAGAAAAATGAGAAAATGTGAAAGCTATTTATAAATTTTAGTGACTGATAAAATTACGAGTGCACTTAAGACTACTTTATTAGGGTTGCACGAAGTAGGGATAGGTCATGCATACCTATTATTTCCAAGATGTTTAACCATCATCACAACTAGGGGAAGTGGAATAGTTAAGTGACCACGGTCTGAGGCCATCACACCTAAAAAATTAGAGAAAACTCACCCGAAAATGAGGGGTTGTGTACATGGGAAGTGGAACAGTTAAGTGACCACAATCTCGGGAAAGCATTTCTCCCTTTGAAGACTCATATTTAAGAGGTTGTGTACATGTCCATTTTCTTGATGAGCACTTGGAACGAATTTCTCCCTTATAAAACTCATGCTTAAGGAGTTATGTACATGTCTGGTTTCTTGATTTTCTTTAAGAAAATATTTCACCTTACACGAGTCATATTTGAGGGATTGTGTACATGTCTCGGTTCTTAAACCGGATTATTGAATGAACATAATTTAGCCTGTATCCAGAGGAGCTTGCCACGATTAATAATTTGTCCATAAAAACAAGTTTGGGTTGAAAGAAATAGTGGACCATGTTGGTTATGTCACCCAAGTCTATCGCAACATAAAATCTGATTGAGATGTGATATATAACACATTCATGGATGATTGAGGATGTCATAACTCGAGATTTAGACAATTAAGTCTGATTCTCAATCATTATTAAGAGATCATATGAATCAGAGACAATCACATTAAATTTCCTCCGATGAACTTTCGTGTAAAATTAATTAGAACTAGTCTATAAGAAGAAGAACACAAGGAAAATAGACACACAATTTACAAAAAAGAATTTGATTGTTATACATCACTTGTCCTTACTACTAGAGTTATCATTGGTGTACTTTTATTACATTTAGAAGTAATTATTATATTTGCATACATTAACATAAAATGTAGAAACAACTAGAAAATGTTCAACACAATTATTATACATTACACATGATCCAAAAAGAAACAGACAAAGAATTGCAACACAAATCTTATATGAAGCAACATTACATCTAAGGAGTAGAAGAAACTTGAGATTTTTGAAATGGAAACTTACAAGGAAAGAAACTATGAAACCACATAAATGGACAAATCCTTGGTTTTGCAAAGAACTCAGCACACTCAATCACTGATCTTTGAAAAGGAAGATCATGAATACAATTCCTCCCAACATCAAGAACACCTCTTTGAATCAACATCCTACAAAAAGGTCCCACATGAGTAAAATAGTTATCTGACAATGAAAAATTTACCAAGTTCACCAAACCTGCACACACAATCTCAGGAACAATTCCATAAAACATGTTACCAGCCAAATTAACAACCTCAACTTTCTCAAGACAGCTTAGAGAAAATGGTAAAGGACCAGTAAGTTGATTATTCCCAACATCAAAAACTACAGCCTCTTGAAAATAACCAATCTCATGAGGCAAACAGCCTGTTAATTCATTGTTTAGTAAAACAACTTCTGTTAAACCCGACAAAGCTTTCGGAAGATTCCTCGGTATCGGACCGACGAATTTATTGTTAGCCAAAGTGAGTAAGAATATTGAACTTGAAGCTAAATTTTCAGGTAACTTTTGTGTGAGAAGATTGTCATTGATGAAAAGAATCTCAAGGTTTTGTGTGAAGATCTGTTGAGGAACTCCACCAGAGAAGAAATTGAACCTTATATCCAAAAATGTTAAGCTCTTCATGCCAAGAACAGCTATAGGAAAAGGACCTGAAAATTGGTTATTGCTTAAATCAAGCTCATAAAGATAAGGAAGTTTGGTGATTTGAGAAGTGATTGTGCCAATGAAGTTGTTAGAATTTGCATGAAAAAGAGCAATATCAGGAAGCTTATCGATAAAACCATCGAGTGTCGAAGCACTAAGATGAAAGCCATTGAAATCTATAGAAGCTAAAGCAATAGCTGAGTTGTTATCTGGTGGATTATCACAGTAGAAGCCTTTGTAGTTGCATATATCAGAACCTATCCATGATTTTGTAACACCTAATGGATCTGAAGTGATCAAGGATTTGAAGTTTTGGATCACTGGATAGATTATAGCTAGTCTTTGGTCTGCAAACACTAAAGACTGTGCTTTGAATACAAACAGCATGCACAAAGTTAAGAACAATATTTTTGCAAAGATGATCTTCATCATTTTTCTTTCTTTTGCTTTTTCTCTTATGATTCAAAGGTAGCACTGATGATTAGGCCATGTTTGGAGTTGCTTTTTTGTTTGTGTATGTATATAAGCAAAATGATTGGGATTTGGGTGGATAGTAGTCCAAAGAAAGAAGTGATATATACACATGGTTTGTGGTTGGTTATATATTATTATTACTATAGCTATTGCACTACTTTGTGGTTTCATCACATGCACGTCATAATAGATGATTATGGACATGGTATATTAAATAGTATTTTCCATTAATGAATTCTTTTGTATTATCTTTTGATACAAAGTATGTCAAGTTTATGCATTAGTTGCTCAAAACTTCACTTGTAGTGACGATGTACGATCATATATAAACAAATAACCTAAAAAATAGATATAACTTCATTCAAATATCTTTGTCTAGGTTATATCTTGCTAATGGTCGAGGACAACGGGGATATCACAATGTTTAGAAGTAGCAAGCTTCATTAGGTTCTAACTTTAGTAAAATATAGTATTTTTGGCCAACTTGATTCCTCCTTTTTTCTAATGGGTTTGTTTGTTTCATGGTTGAAAATTTTATTCTTTGAAATGTTATTCCTAGGATTATTATTCTAATTCATGTGTTTGGTAGAAATTTAGGTTATTAGGAATAATTATAAAATTTTATTAATCTTAAATTATAAAAATAAATAAATAACAGTAAATAGGAGTGTTAGTGGGAAGTTAAAGTTAGTTGAATTTATTTTCATGAGAATCTTATATTCCCACCATTTATGTTTTGGAATAAGAATAGAGAATTCATGAGTAAATAATATTTCTTGGAATAATTTTTTAAAACTTGAATTAAACATGAGAATATTACATTTTCATTGTCACATTCTCAAGAATAATTTTTGTAACTTTGAAACAAACACACCCAATGTATTCACGCTGTCACCAAAAAAATCAATCACGCACTCACAATATTTTTAGTCGTTAGATCTTAATCGTATAATTATATAAAAACAAAATTATTTTTATTTTACAATTTAAAATTTCAAATTACCACTTTTAAACTTGAACAGGTCGATTTTAATCAAACGCCTATCGGGGCTTGAATGCCTAATGTTAGCATACATACTTTTAAGCCCAAGAGAAATACAATAGAAAATTACAAAAATACCCCGTTGGTTGAATAATTTTGATATGAATTAATGGAGGTGTATAAGTAATTGTTTATAAGTACTAATATTATTTAATTTGTGTTGTTTATCCAAAGAGGCATTGACCCATTAGAATGTTAAAAACCCTATTATTTAAGATGTAATGTTGGTTGATTGAAAGATATGAAAAATTAAAATTGTTTCTTATATTTCTTCTTCTTATGCAATCCTGGAACTTAGTGTAGTTTTAATATAATCTATTATTGGTGCATTCATTCCTTGCAATCATGTCCCTTAACCTTTCAACCATTTTTCTAGAGAAATTGTAGCAAACATTGTTCAAACAATCCACATACACCTTGATAATAATATCAACCAGACTCATCTATAAATGGATGAAAGGTTTGACATAACTATTGCAGATTGGAGTAGCATGTTGGACAGATCCACATAAGAATGGACAATGGAAAACAAATTTCTAACTCTAGGTATGAGTCAATCATTTTCATTGATCACCAAGTTAACAACACAAAAGGAACCACAACAACACTCTATTACTATTCACACACCAGTCAGTTCACTAGGTATCACTCAAAACCCTTCCTCTATTCATATCGTCACAACCCTTATTACCAGGTGGTTACCCTTGCCAACACCCCCTTAAAAAATCAACAAAATTTTCTAACACTCCACAACCTACTGTTACGGCAACAATGAGAAACACTGTCGCACAACCACCACCACCTTATCCAAACCAAACATATAGGGATCCTATTTACCTCATTTCCCCCACAACTTTTTAACCACACAAAATTTTAATATTCCCTTTTCCCAACAAATTCCCTATCCTCACATTCATCAATTCCCTCTTTTGCCCCATTTCCGATTCCCTAAATTGGAACTTGCTATGTTTGATGGTTCAAAGTCATAAAAATGGTTATTTCAAGCTGATCAATTGTTTAATTTTTACCAATTACCATCTGTTATGGACTGTCCCAATGGCTATTCGGTCATCTACACACTTACCATTAATGGGCCTAGCGTCGGGCAAGTATAGCGATGGGTCTTCGAGGAACGCGACCTACTTGTTAGACTCTCACTGCATACAATCCCCGTTCCCTATGCTCGACCACCGTCAAGTTGATGATCATGAACCATCCCATGACGCTTATGCCCGTTAGCGCCTTCCTGGTCAACACAACGACTAATTTTGAGCAATGCTGCTCGGTTTGACCAAGTCATGACAGTTACCTATTTTCACGGGCCCACATATCTAGGCCCAAAAATAACAATCAATAGTTACGCTCCTAGGGAATATTATATAAACCCTCACACGTGTGAGGGTCAGGTATCGACTATTCACTCTAATAACCCTAATACATTTCTTGTAACTTTTTGAACACTTTCTTACTTTAGCATTAGAGTGCCTTGTAGGTACACCACCTCCTCTCCACGAACCTTTTCTCGACGGATCCTTATATCTCCGGTCATCTCAGATTTTGATCAATACACCAGATCACCATCAGAAAGTCGATTATTCTTGATATCCTTTTACGTGAAGGGTGATGCTTTATGCTGGTTTAAATAGATGCACCAGAATCAATTATTGACATATTGGTTTTCATTCACAAGAGCTTTAGAATTACGTTTTGGTCCTTTGACGTATGAGAATCACCAATTGAGTTATTCATATTAAAACAAGATGGTTCAATTGTAGATTACCAAACTAAATTTGAAAAATTAGATAATCAGGTAGTTGATTTACCTCAAGATGCAATCTTAAATTGTTTCATTTATGGTCTATTCCCTGAAATTCAAAATATTTATTGACCAGTCTCTATTTCTTAAGTTATTGGCCTTGCCAAACTCATCGGGTCTAAACTCAAAGATGTAAAACCCAAATTCTTAAAAATCCTTTACTAACCCTCACCCTAAACCTAACCACAATTTCTCTACCCATCAAACCTTAAACCCCAACTTACATTATCTAAAAAACATATATTTTATAGCATAATATTTTAAGTGTCAAGATATTAGCTTATAATTCTATTGTGCACGCACGTTCAAAGCACATTGAAATTGATGTCAACTACATTAGAAATTAAATATTATAAAATAAAATTATTGTAATATATATTCCTACAACATATTAGATTGTTGATTGCCTCACTAAATTATTGAGTCACGCACGATTTAATCAACTCATCTAATTTTTGTTATTGATATCCTAATATTTTGCGGACCAAAGACAAAGTTAGAGAGTTCCACAACATTAATGTTTGTCTCTAAGTGATAGTATTTTTATTTTTAATAATTACAAAGAGAACTTTGTCAAGACAATAAAATAAAAGATAATGTATAGATTTGTATTAAGTATTGAGACAGGATCCTATTCATTTGACAAAACTCAAAAGTAAAAAGAAGATGAAACAAAATGAACCCCAAATTGCTCAACTACTCCTATAATAATTTGGAAGAAATTAGTAATTGGTTATTCAATGTCTGTACTGTAACCAGGCATGATGAACATGCGTTCCACCTCAAAAAGATATTATTAAAGCTAACAAAGCATATACTAAACTAATTAACTAATTTTATAATTAATGGTGCAATACTAAAATTCATCTAAGCAGCACTATCAATTTTTGAAATATGATTTTTGCAGCCATTAATTATTTGGCAGTACTGTATATAGATAAGATACTAATATACGTCCAATCGCATTTAGTTATAATATGTTTAAAAAACTATATTACCAACAATTAAAATTGGCACTACTGTTGCTTATAACAAAAAAGATTGGCACTACCGTTGATATTAAACTTTTATAATCTGACAAAATCTGATTAGTAGAATATTCATATTTAATGTTAGACGTACGTACTATAAAACTAATAACTTCTTTTAATAATTTTATTAGAAAAAGTTTACTTTATGGGAAATAATGTGAAAAATTAATTCTTTGCAACCTATTGATAAATTTGGTAGTATGGAGAAATGGAGTAAGTGGGGCTTATCTGAGTGCCGCCGTCCATGTTTATGGGGTGCTGGTCATTTTGCCATACATACCGGTGATAGTGTTTGGTGAGCATTTGACTAATATATATTTCAATAAAATGCTCGCAGCATATTATATGATTAGGGATGCCGATTTGCATCTCATAGTGAGGATTTTTGCGAGAATTTTCTATTTGCGTTCTTAAAGATAGAAAAAAATTTCTTTGCAAAAACGGGGATGAAGAATAAAGTTCTTCCGAAATACTTTGGGAATGGGGATGACGAACATGTCCCTCGTCCTGTGGAGTTTCTGCCCCGCATTAGAATTTTGTAATATCGTTAATTAATATATAATTTGACATTTTTATACAGGTTTATTTATCATTTCAAATGACTTGTTAGTAAAAGAAAAAGAGATCTAAATGACTATTTTAATTTTTTAAAGTTTGAAAATTTTGTGTTCATGATTCTCAAGATTAAATATTGTTAAAATAATATATTTATCGTAGATGATTAATTTACTAATTTATTGTCGTTAGTTTTTGGGCGAGGATATCTGAATCCAACCTAAACCCGTTTGAGACGAGTTTGGATTCTCCACCCCTGTTTAGATTTGGGGGAGAAAACATGGATTATTTGGGGATTCAGATTTGGGTTTGGGAAAGGTAAACATTGTTCCCGATCCGTCTCGTTGTCATGCCTACATGAAAGTAATATATCTACTACGATGTGTGATGAATAATATCATATAAACAAACAAGACTTACATTTAATTTTTATTGACTTGAAGAATGTGTATGATATAATGTCTAAAGAGATTTTGTCGAAAGTCCTAGAGAAGAAATGGGTTAGGATTTCATATATTCGAGTTATTCAAGATATGTATGGAGAAGTATTGACTAGTGTGCAAACACTAGGGGGAGAGACATACAATTTCTCCATTATAATAAGGTTGCATCAAAGATCAAACTTAAACCCTACCTTTTAACCTTAATTTTAGATGTGCTCACAGAACACAACCAGGAGCTAGCACCAAGATGCATGTTTTTTGTAGATGAAATAGTCTCACTTGAAGAGACAAAAGATGACTTAAATGAGAGGTTGAAGACTTTGAGATGAGATTTAGAGACACAAGGTTTTCACTTAAGCTGAAGTAAAATAAAGTATATGGAATGTAAGTTCAAAAAAAGAAGAAGTGTTATTAACCTAAAACTGAAACCCGTATCTTCCCTCTAATCACATGGTTAAAATATTTTGGGTATGTAATACAAAATAGAGGATAAATATAAGGGCATGCAAACCATCACATTCGAGTTGAGTGATTGAAATAGAGGAGGGATTCAGGGGGTTTATGTGATGCAAAGGTATCACTCAAGTTGAAGGGAAAATTGTATTGGATAGTGGTAAGAGATGTGATGTTGTCATGACACAATGTTAGGCGATCAAGAATCAACACGAGCATAAAATAACTGTAGCAGGGATCATGATATTGTCTAGGATGTGTGGTAAGACTAGACAAGATATGATTAGAAATAATTTTTTTAGAGAGAGTGCTAGTGTAATTCCTATAGTAGATAACAAGGTGGAAAATAAACTTGAGTAGTTTGGACATGGAGAGAGAAATACTGTAGATTTTGTGGCAAGGATAGTAGATCAAATGGAGAGAAGTCAAACAACTAAAGAAAAAAGTAAGACCTAGAAAGATTATAAGGGAAGTTACTAAGAAAGATCTCAAAATTAACGATTTAGATTGAAGCATGATCTTCTATATAAGATTATGACAAAAGTTAATACATGTAACCGATCCCACTTAGTGGGATAAGATTTAGTTGTTGTTGTTTTATATTTCCCCTTTGTTTTTATCTTGGAAAAAGAAAGTTCTCTTTTTTATGGTACTAAGACCACTCCAATGTTTGAAGAAACACAATTTGTCAAAATATGGTTTTCTTATTTTAAAAATAAAATAAAAGGAGAAATTATTTGGTAGTACGTTAAATAGATGAGAAAAAAGAGAAAGTTTGAAAATGCATCAAGATTTGGTATACTTTTTATACTCTTTATATATTGTTGAAAAAACGTGTGTAAAATTTGAATTAAATTCTGTGTCGATAGATCTTTCAAGATGTTAACACAACTCTGTTTACACTATTTTTTCTTGGTTGTGGGTGAGTTTGATGGCAACAAGAGTGTAGTCCCATATAATTTTAACTTCTCTTTTTTTTAAAGCTTTAGGCAATTGCATTAGCTAAGTATATGAGTGATGTTTGACATGTTCTTTACTCCTAGAACACTTCTATATGGCTTTGCCTCATACTTTGTTGTTTTGATCTTGAAGGTGGATTCCTCCTACCTTTTCGAGGATTTTTATCTAATTTGTTGATCGGGTTTCATATGTTACTGATAGTCTTGTTTTAGCTAACCAATCAAGTTATACTAAAGGGCGGCAATTGATGGATGGAGTGGTGAGAGTTAATGAAATGATTGATCTTGCAAAAAAAAATCAAAAAAAGATTGTCTTGTTCTCAAAGTTGACTTTGAAAAGGCGTATGATTGTGTTAGTTGGAGTGTTACATAATATATATGTTAAAGATAATGTTCTTTAGTTACTAATGGAGGGCTTAAATGGAAAGATTTTTGTTTTCAAGAAATCTCTCACTCCTTGTTAATGACAGCCCACTAAAATAAATTAATATTCATAAGGATCTCAAGCAAGGTGACCCTTTTGCTTGTTACTTCTTTCTTTGTGGTGTAGAAGAGGTTAATGATTTGATATTGAGGGTAAGGCACCTGGGAATTTTCGTTGTGTTTTGAGTTGGATCCTTTAAGCTTGATGTTTCATACCTCCAATGTGCATATAGTAATCTTATCCTCTAGGGGCTATGGTTATTAACCTTTAGACTATTAAAACAATCCTTAGGTGTTTTTGAAATAGATTCAAGACTTCAAATTAATTTTGCAAAGAGTGATCTTATAAGGGTTAATATGAATATGAAGTTTTTAGGTATGGGTTCTCCTCTTTAAATATTTGGGTTTACCTTTAGGAGAGCATACTCGTTCGGAGGCCACATGTGAGCCTCTAATTTCCATTATTTCTTTAATGCTTGATTCTTGGTGAATATATATATATATATATATATATATATATATATATATTAGCCTTGGAAAGAATATGGCATTGATTAACCCAATCCTCAACTAAATTCCCATATTTTACATTTCCTTCATGAAATGTCGTTAAATGTGTGGAAAATGAGTATTAGATTTTAGAGAAGATTTATTTAGGGGTAATTTTAAAGGGTTTCAAATATTTGATTTCTTAAATAAAAATAGGGCAGGAAAATCAGTAGAAGAAATCAAATATAAAGGTATGGTCGACTTCCTTCTATATATTACTGCTAGTCATCTTGATATCATATTTGTTGTCTATATGTGTGGATGTTTTTAAGAAAATCCCAAAGAATCAAGCCTCATTGTGATCAAATACATTATGAGGTATCTCACTAGAATACAACATATGGATTTATATTATCCAAAAGGGACAAAATGATCTTTGGTAGGGTACTCTGATTCAATTTTTTCGGAAGTAAATTAGACCAGTGAAACATGTCACTTTCTTGATAACTCTATGGTTTCTAGGCATAGTAAAAAACAAGTAAGTGTTGTGTTATCCACAACTAAAGCAGAATACATTGTTGCGAGTAGTTATTGTATGCAAGTAATCTGAATGAAACAACAGTTAAATAATTATGCAATTAATCGTAGAACTATCCTGATTAAGTGCAACAACATTAGAGCTACAAATCTCACAAAGAATTTTGTACTTCACTCTCTGATGAAACACATTAAGATTAGCCACCAATTTATTAGGGATTGTGTTCAAAAAGGAGATTGTTGAATTGTGTTTGTAGATTCATCTAATTAACTCACATACATTTTTCTAAACATATTCCTAAAGAATATATCTATCTATGGATAAACACATGGTTTGATATAAAACTTATGAATGAATCTTATGTATGGTTTATTGTGTGAATAATGTAGGGATGTGTAACTAATGTATGGATAATGACTTACATAAAATATTGTCTAGGGGTTTGTGTGTAGATTAAATTATGGATTCGTCCCTTTGTTATATTGTAGGTGTGTTTAAAAATTGAAATTCATATCCCCTATGGTATCACATATATACATAATACACATATAATATAGTCTCAGGGGTCTGCCCATATATTAAAATCCAAATTTGCCCATTTTTTTTATCTTGCACAAAGTACACATAAGCAATATTGTTATGGGGTGTGTGCGAATTTTGTAATCTGGATATACTTTTTACTTGGATATATGTGTGTTTTTTATGAAGAGAATTGCTATATTTTGATTCGTCAGAATTTTAAGCTCTAAAAGATGAAAAAAGGTAATTTCACATTTCCATAGGAACTGACAGAAGTGGATAGGGGGTTTCAAGAACAACTCCCTACACTTTTGTTTGGAAGCTTGGAGGGGAGGAGAAGAGAAGGTTTAAAAAAATAACTTTAAAATATATAGATAATCTTTAACATTTTTTATAAGAATGATTTATATAAAACAATTTTAGGGGAATGCTCATCCCACCTTGGAGGATGTAGCTCACACCTATAAAAACTCAAAAATGCACCCCTATTTGTGTTAAAACTTACTCCATAGATGCATCTTTGTGCTATATTTGAGTGTATCCGGAGATGCAATTTCGTAACACCCCCTTATAGTCATTTAAGGTATTTTTATTCATGGAGGTGGTTTATTTAATAAGTCAGTGATGTTATCAGAGATGCATCTTTGGAAATGTCAACCGGGAAATTGGATAAAACACCACCTTGCATGTTTTTCTTCTGCATGTTGAAAGAATGTTTACTCTCAAAATGCTTTAAATGTTTTTCCATTCTCAATCAAGTTTTCAACATCAAAACATCATTCTTGTATTTTATCACACCTAATGGAGCAAACTAAGCTATAGTTTAAGGTAAAGTTCATTCATTTCATCCCTCATTCCCTGCACTAATGTGTTTTTTGAGTTGAAAATATGTACATTGAGTCTGGAGATACATATCTGAACCAAGTTTCATGTAATATAGAGATGCATCTATGGATATTCCTGATAGATTTTAATCTGTTTTTCTGTTACTATTGGTGTTAAATATGGAACACTCGGATATATTTCCCAAAGTTACTATGAGGATTGATGTTAAACTGGATGAAGATTTTAAAAAAGATGTTGTCAAAACGGATGATGTCAAACCGGGTGCTAGATTGGTTGTTGTTGAGATAAATGTTTGTGAACAATTTACAAATAAACACGAGTTTATGGTTTGTGAACATATGATATAATTGGTCCATATGTAGGCCAATAAATTTGGATTTGGCGTTGTAATTAGAAGGTCGGATAATGGTTCTGATAAAAGGCACGCATTTGTAATATCGAGATGCGAAAGAAGTGGCACGTATAAAGTGTCGATTAGGAAGTTAAAATGTGATGACACCGAATAAAGAAAATATGAGTGTCCATTTGAATTGCGTGGATACCGTAAGTTGAATGATACATGGAATGCATAATCATGCCTTGAGTGACAAGTTATCCGGTCATCCAATTGTATGTCGCCTTATTCTAGAGGAGAATGAACTTGTTTTAGGCATGATACTAAACATGGCGGCGCCAAAGCAACTTTGAAATACAAAAGACCTCAAAATGTTTCAAATATAAAATAAGTATACAATGTGCGTGCCTGAAACTACAAGGCGAAAAGAGGTCCAAGATCTGAAATGCAACAATTGTTGAAACTTTTAGAGGACAACAACTATGTTTCTAGGTACCGAGTATGTGAATATAATGTCACAGTTTGAGATATATTTTGGAGTCATCCCGATTCCATCAAGTTGCTCAACATATTTCCCACTATACTTATAATTGATTCAACATAAAAAACAAACAAATGTAGACTTCCACTCCTCGAAATTGTTGGTTTTATTTCTACAGAGATGACTTTTTTAGTCAGTTTTTCATTTTTAGAATCCGAAAAATAGTACAATGTTACATGGTTTTTGGAAATGTGCAAGACTATGTTGAAGGATCAAGGAAATATGCCAAAAGTCATTATCACCAATCGTGATACAATACTGATGAATTCAGTTGCAACAATATTTCCTACATTGTAACCTTACTCTGTAAGTATCACATAACTAAAAATGAGAGAAGTCGACTAAAACCTACGGTAGGCACCAAACAAATCAAGGGTTAAGATGAAAAAATGGTCAAACCTTGTGTGATGTTGGAAAAAATAATTTATGCATGGAATGGTATATTAAATTCTTCCATAAAAGAGTTATGTTTAGGGTCCTCGAGGATATATTCCTCGTCGATTTAAAATCTAAACTGAATACTCTCTTGCAATATCTGGAAAATCAAAGAATTATAAAGCTTGAGTATCATTAAATATCGATTGACGATGAAAGGAAAATATATTTCACCAAGCTTGAGCTGAAGACATATGAGGATTTAAAGGATATATGGAGTATATTTTATCACTACTTAACAAAGGGTCTGATTGAAGTGGATGCAACAATTGAAAGATAGACCAAATATATTCTAAGGATGTCGCAACATCCTAAACCACCCGTTTGTAATGAAATATAGTTTTAAATTTATGTTAACCATTATCTATGTTTGTTGGAACAAGTTTGGTTCGTCAATTAATTTTTGGAGTTTTGATGATAACAAGTACACTTGTATGAAGAACAATTTTATTCTCTAAACGGTTGTTCAATGTGAAGATCTAAGAGAAAGAAACTCTGGCTCTAAAAAAGTCAAGATGGAATGCACCAGATGCTGAGCTAAGCATATGTCGAATATAGAGATAAGCATAATCTGAATATTGGCAAAGTCTAAAGATTGGCGTTATCATAAGCAAGCAGAATCTAATAAAATTGAATGACTTTGAACTTTGAATAAGATTCATCAGTATTTATCATAAGCCTCTGATTCAAAGGGGTAATGATTGAAAGAAAATATTAGAGAGGTAACAAACCAAATCTAAAATTTGGGTTATCAAGTTAATGCATCTACAAGAATCTATCTAGAATATATCTAAGATATACTCTAATTCTTTATGACTCTGATATCTCAAAGCTCCAAAGACTAAATCTGATGAAGCTTCACCACAACTTATCAGAAGCCTCTTACTTAAGAAGTTGAGTATGTATAAATAGAGAGTGACTCTGACCTCTGACCAAGCTTCATTTAATCCTATAAGAAACCTCTAAATCATGAAGTTAGCTGTGAAGTGGGCTTTGTGCGAAAATATTATAAAAGTACAAAGATCACATGATTACAATACAACATCTATTCCATTACCCTGTAAATCAGGATAAAGGACTGTAGATTGTATCATTACTGCTTTCACATGTCTCATCATTTATCCTAGTGGTGTTACCGTCACTCTTCTCATGGATTAGCTAAGGTATCCAACAACTATGTGTTATATGGATAATCTATCCTTCTTTCTCTGGCATATATATTTTCTCTATCTATTTAAAGAGAATTTGAAATATTGAAGAATGTAAGTAAGATAGTCATCAATGTAGACAATACATACACAGAGAGAGAGAGAGAGAGAGAGAGAGAGAGAGAGAGAGAGAGAGAGAGAGAGAAGAGAGAGAGAGTGAGTGACACAAAAAAAGAGAAAAAAGTTTCACAAAGAAGAAGTCACTTACAAGAAGAAGAAAAAATGTGTAAAACTTCATGAATGTATGAAAGAGATCTCAAGAAGATTAAAGAAGACTTGCATCGAAGATGTACGGGAACAAAAGAAACAAAGTTAACACTTTGCAAATGGAAGCGAAAAAGAAGATTCAGCAAAAAGAAAAGAGCAAGTGTTAAGAAGATCTTCTAGACCAATAAGACAATAACACTTAAAGCGTCACATTCTAAATTATTTTAAGTGTTGTCTTTAAGCTTAAACTTGTGTAATCAGCTTTATATAGAAGCAATCTCATACACAAAACATTGTATTTAACCAATTGATTTATTTCCTTGAGGGACCAGGTTGGTCAGAGTCCTCGATATGTCAATGTTATGGAGGATTTCCTTTAGTGACTACGTTTAGTCTGAGTACTTAAGATGTCATTGACAATTTGTCTTTGCGTTGTAATTCCTTGAGGGACTAAAGACTTAGTCAAGATTCTTGAGAAGTCATTGAAAGATAGTCTTTGTGGTTGTAATCATGAAATTGATTATTTGATTAAGTCCTTATTGATAAGGTAAAATCACCTTGGTGGGTAGACTGGAATAACCTTGTTAACTGTGAACCAGGATAAAAATAATTGTATTTTTTTTATTATTGTTGTTTACTTTGTGTATTAGTATTGTTTGAAGTTTGAGTGTTTGAAAAGATTTAATTTTTGAAACCCAATTCAAACTCTCCATTCTTTGTGTTTCATTGAACCTTCAATGTTGAATATTTTGATGTTAATTTATGTAGTTTTTCCAATTTATGTAGTTTTTCCAACATTCTGCTGTAATTTTTTATTAGACCTAACAAAGAAAAGTCCAAATATGTATCGCTGAAAACCTCACTAAATATTAAACGCAAGGTCGATACGATGATGCATCTCTAAATTATAATATTGATACAAAGATGCATTTTCGAACTAATTTTTTAACAAAATAAAATATTTCATTAATTTAAACTAACATATATGTGAAAAAAGTGCGTGTAGAGACACATCTCTGAATTTTAAAGATAATTATAACTTTTCATTTTGATGGTGGGATGAGTAATCCCAATTTTAAGAGATGAGGTGATAGTAAATGGGCCTAGGTGGGCCTAACTAAGAACACTAGCCCATCTCTAACTCAAGTTTAATGATGTCATACTCTTGGTGACGTGGCACAAAACAAAGAAAGAGACTAGAAGAATGTGCTAGAAAGAACAACATTCATTTTCGTTCTCTCCAACTCTTCATTCTTTCTTCTTCTTCTTTATCCTCCCTTTCAGATTCCTTCATCTGATTTTGATCAAACCAACACATTAGAACAAAATATCTCAAAAAAATGGATGCTGACATGATGGAAACGGAAGCATCAAGCTCCGGCCAGAACCCCGACATTCGTGAATTACTCACATTGGCTCGCCAACTCATCAATCAAGGCAAACCTTCTCAAGCCCTTCAAGCGGTAATAGCTTTTCCATTCCTCTTTGATTTCAACATTTTGATCGAATTACTTGTTTGTAATTTGTTGAATTTGATTAATTTTAGGAAGAAATTAGGGATCATTTAATTTTGCATGCTGGAAATTCTTGGGGTTTCATTTGTGTAAAGTAATGATTTTTATTTGATAGTTTTGTTTATTTGTTGTATCAAACTTTTGGGGTTTTGAAATTTGTTAATGGGTTGTTGCAATTGTTGTGTTTTGAATTGGATTTCATTGAAAAGTTTTCTTTAGGCTGAAATGAAGTGATGAACTATTGCTGGTAACTTCACTAACTAATTAGTAGAACTTTGAGATGCGTGGTTGGTTTATAGCCTTTTCTTTGAGATCAAGCAAAACCTAGCTGTTAGAGTTTTGTTTGGGAGATTTTGAAAAAAATTTCAGGAAAATGGGAGATTATCATGCGAATCGTCAAACCCTTGCTCATAAAGTTTTTTGAAAGTTTTGAAGATTTTAAGTTTTATGCTGTTTGGACAATTTTGAACATCTATAAGCCGCATAGTTTTTCCTTGCTTCACCCTAATTGATTGATTTCTTGCCAAGTCTTATTATCCCCAAACATTCTTGAAGCTATCAAACTGGCATTGCCTTGATGACATTTACTCAATTTTTAAAAGAATACATTACTTCATCGAAATGGAGTTTTATTGCATGTTTGAAATGTAATTTAAACATCAATCTAGAATACCAAAGTTCACGGCTTTTTAAATGGTTAATGACTTTGAAGCATGTAGTTAACTCGGTTCAATGAGTGGTTGATGGGTATATTAAAATTGAATTGCTCATTAACTATCAAATGAACTTAATTAACCACATTTTTGAATTTGAACGTTAGTAACGACAATTTCAGGTGTTCTAATTACATGTCGATTTTAGCAGTTGAAAATCAAGGCTAGTCATGTTTAAGTTTGTGGTTAATAAAGTTCAAATATGTGGTTAATATGTCGTGGCACATGATATTGTTTCCCTGAAGCATGGGTAGTCCAAAATTCATGTTGTACGCACCCGTATTTGATATTGTACCCGTCGTGTTTGTTGCTTGTATGGTAAGTACCGAATACAAACCAAAATTAATTTGTAAAATAATTAATTCTATGAACTTGATACGTTTCCTATTATTGTACATTATTTCTCAATTTCGCTCTCTATATAGAATAACATTCGTCGACACTTATTATGTAATTATCATCATTTTATCCTATTTTTCTTGATTTTGTATATTTATTACCTAATTATGTTATGATTTGTAATATAGTAATTTATGCAAGACATTTTCTTGTATTTTTTCTGGTTAAATGGTGTACTTATGAAAGATGTTTCATTGTATATTTTTTATGTACCCGTACCTTAGTTTTTCTAAAATTCACGTATCTAGTACCCGTATCCAGTACTGTACTTGTATCCTTGCAATTTAGTATAATATTTACCAACCAAGTCTAGCACTGCATAACCATGTCTATAAACTACGTTAATCATTCAAAAAGTTATTGATTTTTGTTATCACAAATTGATGTTCGAACAACATTTATGTACATTAAGAGGTCGTATTTTCACTCATGTTATGCCTTTATTCTAAAATGCAATGACCAGCTTTGGGACATGTTACAGTTTTATCTCTCATTCTCATGTGTAACATGCATTGTAAAATGTGATTTTTTTTAATCAGCTATTCAAGCATTCCATAGAGGACATTATATTCTCTTCTGATGTGTAAACTGATAGGAACTGATTCAGATTAAGGTTTTGTAAAGATTGTATTTTTATTGGATGTATAGAAAGATGTAATTCCATGGATATTCAAGATCTAGACTCTTCATAGTCCAAATTCTATATGTTCTTCTGATATGTGATGTCATTTCTCCCTAAACCTACAAACTATTTGTGGTGCTGGGGGCTGATAATTTGCCTATAACTTGAACAGGTGGTCGTAGCAGTGAAGAATAGAGGAGGGGATGAAGCTGTATTCCAGTCCTTGAATCGTGCTCGCGAGGTCTATAAAAGTAGACTGCAACAGAACGCCGCAACTGATCAGCTGGCCTC
The DNA here is from genome assembly GCA_021764765.1 of Vicia sativa. Lineage (NCBI taxonomy): Eukaryota > Viridiplantae > Streptophyta > Magnoliopsida > Fabales > Fabaceae > Vicia > Vicia sativa. The sequence continues at coordinate 206,931,726 of CM038795.1, read as the reverse complement.
TTTGTTTGCAGAGTGTGCCATTGCTGAAGTTCATCCGGCATTGACTGAACCATCTGCGACTACCATTACCAACCCTCCATCAGTTACCACAGATGCTAACGGGACATCCATACTGGCAGAAAGTGGCCGGATGCAAGTAGTATTAGACGCAGGTTCTGATGGAAGTAGTTTCATCTGTTTGAAGTGTGGAGGCCTTGTCAGTGTCCAACGCAAAGACGAGCATTATGCATACTGGTGTTGTTAGTCTCAATGCTTGGATATATAAGGTTTTCTTGGTGCATTTCATTATCAAACTTGGTTAGTCTCTCATTTTGAAGACTCCAATGATGTCAACAATAGTGGTTTAGTTACCAATACAGAAAGTCCAACTAAAGGTTGTGTATGATGTCCATGCTGTGACTCTAATGTTACATTGGAACCAACTTTACCTTTAGTGTGTTTTTCTGTTTCATTTTGCTATGAAGAAGTTTTGATAAAGTAATAGTTACAAACTAATGGTATACTTTACTTTCAACTGGTTTTTTGCTTGAGGATTTGCTGCACAAGTGGTGAAAGTAGAGCAATTTGTTGGCAAGTTTTTCATTAGTTGGTAAAGCTGCCATACCGTTTTGGGTTTTCCTTGTGCTCATTATTCAACAAAGCATTCTATTATATAGGGGAAATGCTCTTTCCACCCCTTATATGAAACATAACACTTGAAAATTCAAAATTGTCTTTTAAGTGTCCGGAGATGAATCTCTAGATGCAACTAAAAACACTCACAAAGACGTAGCAAGTGAGACCATTTATTTTGACAACTTTTCTTTTATAACAAAAGAAATTCCACCTGTGTCACTGCACCAATAATAATATTAATATAATATATAATATTAATATAATACATGACAAATAATACTAATATAACCCAACAGTGCTTTCATACTTCAATTTCTACTCTTTAAAGTTTCTCACTCATAGAAATGATTTTTATATTATAAAGTTCATGTTAAGTTACAACGCCTTATGTGGCAAAGTTTTTAAGAGATACATCTTCAAACAATTTTTTGATTAAAATAGAGGGTGTCTGCTTCAAAACGTTTTTACTAGTGTAATTTTAAGTGACTTTTTATTAGATATATGTATTTGATTCGCTACAATAATGTCAAATATTACCGTCAAAGAATGCAAGATCTTCGATACAACATTCTGTTGAGAAACAGTTTCTCTATGAGATTTTATTTGGTTCATCAATTGCGTAATTCACGTTACGTAATTGCTAATGGTCTCTTTTCCCTCCATTTGAATCAATTCAAATTGACGTTTATGAGTTTGTAACCTCACAACCTTTGTTTTATCATCCCCTGCATATGTGTTTTCTAAGCTTTCCCACGCTTATTTTGACGACTCGCAGTGACCTATTTTCTCAAAGTTGTCACCATCACACATTTATCAAGAACAATATTTTGTAATCTCCTTTTCTTTCTTGTGTGTTGCTCATTGTGCATCTGTTACACCTGCGACAAGGGGATTCACCTCATTTTTGATCACTTCAAGAACATCTTGGTAGTCAAACAACACTTTTATTTGTTTGCATCATTTGTCATAATTCTTTTCATTAAGAATTGGTAGGTTTTTAGGGATCAAACTCTTGATACCAAATATTGAAACATACAATCACACAATTGATGAACTACGGAGTATGTGGAGAAAGGATGATAAGAGAGAAGAGAATTATAGAGAGAGAGATGATTGAGAGTGAGAATGATAATTTGCATTGCTATTGATGGGGATATCTTCAAGACATTTATGCAAATATTAAAAAGTGATTGAGACACAAAACACATAATTCAAATGCAAGAAAAAAAATCGGGACTGTAACCGATTAACACAAAGCATTAACCGATTACATTTGATACAAAATGCAAAAATACAAATATGTATAACCGATTATTGCGAATGCATAACCGATTATGTCTATTCCAAAAATACTTTTACTAAACTGTAACCGATTACAACCCTGTATTAACCGGTTAATGCACTTAAATTACTATGGATGTTAACCGATTACCGCAATTAATTTACTTGGTTTTCACACCACAGATATCCTTATATATGGGTTAAAATATATTATGAAAATTGGTATCATTATAGTTATTTATTAATGATGTACTATCATCAATGTCACTTTCATTACATCATTACTATATATGAGGCAACAACAGACAAGTCTCCGATAAGACAATAAGGGCTGATCAGTATTAAATGCTACAATAATTGCTTATGAATACCAGAGTTATTTGCTAATTGATTGCTATTTGCTAATGAATTCATTGAATGCAACTACTTTTACTTCTTAACTGATTCTTAATGAATGCACTTTCTAACACTAACATTCATGAGCTTCAATTTGGTAGATTTATCATCAGGCTAATGCACATTCACAGCACCAAAAAGGAAGAAAAAACAGAACTAATTAATAAGTGCAAACATCATTTATCAACATCCTTTTACAACAAACCGTCCAAAAAAACAAACATCCTTTTACAACAAAATCCATATGGGTAGCTACAAACTTTTACAAGACACTAACTTATGTTAATTTACACACAAGGAAAACACAGAAGGACTTCCTTCTGTTACTATGGGACAGGAATGCTACATTATTTTTATCAACAAAAAACAATGATTGAATCAAACAAAGTAAGACCTTAGAAACTTAACACTAAGAACTGAGGAATCAATCAAAAAATACAGTATTTCCTTTTTCTCTATCTAATGCTGGTATGGACAGACAATTTTCCAATATAATTTGTCTGGAAACATGTCTTCCGATGACGCCAAGCAAGCAACTATCTTCAATGCTCAATTATTCGATAACTGTCGGGGCAACGTTTCAACACACCTCACAAGATGCTTCATATGCTGTAACTACAGAAAATTTCCATGATATTGGTATAGTTAACCAAGACGGATAGGGGTATATATTGTTAGCAACCATTTACATCACACTGCAGCGAGAAACAAGGAACGTTAGAATGTTAGATTGTATGATGCAAGGCTTGGCTTGAAGTTGTTTAAATAAATTAAGGGTAATTATTACCTGCACCTAGTTTAATGTTCTTTCTAATGTGTTGTGACTAGGACCACTGTTGTAGGTAAAATAGTGAGAACTGAGCCACTGCAAATGGCTGATCACACAAACGATCAAGTTCACATAATCTGAGGCAAAGCCTGTGAACGTGGCTTTGATCTCATGATTGTTTCATCACTGCGTCGAATTCGCTCAGAAAGTCTCCACGGCTTCTGCCACTTCCATTTGAATTGTAGTAGCCACCGATGATGGCTCCTTTTCCACCTCCATAGCTTGCCAGAAGCCTGTCCGGCAATTGCTAGTTTTTTCATTGACAGTTGCCCAATGGGTACCATCTGCATTCATAGCAAATCTCATGCTTAGACCAATGAAAAAGACATACCAATTACTAAAAGTGGAGAATGAATTACCCTTCTACTTTGATCTATGAATGCCGCTGATTCCCTCGTTTGACCATTAGCAATGCCTGGTGTATATTTGAGCTGTTTCGATGCTGGCACAGACTCAGGAGATAAAGGTTCCTTGATGTCTTCGACATAGTGCTTCAGTGAATTTGGGGGGTTTCCCTGTTGAAATCAAGTTGTTAGTTTTGAATTCGTAGGTTTATTTTCTTTTGAATCTTATGCAGACAAGATCTTACCGAAGCTGGCTTGGCCAATGTGGTTGCAACATCTTGCTCTCTCACTTTTAGTTCCTTCTCAACTTCCTTTCTCTTGATCTCACTTTGCCGTAATAGACCAACAAGTTCCCTGATTTGATCTTTCATTTCTCTTATCTCCATGTCCTTCTCCCACATTTGACACCTGTAGTTAACAGCGTCTCTTACATCAAATTTAACAGTACATAAAAGCCCATTTATCTCGTCTCGAGAAAAAGACTAAGAACAAGGTTTAAAATATTTGGGGGCTAAAGAAAGTACCTCGTGTCTGCAAGAGAATTAAACATATACTGAAGCAAAACCTTGGCTTCTCCCATTGAGCGCAACTGGTTCCAGTGTCCACGGTTACTGAAGGCCCTGTCTCGTTCTTCTGCCTCAGACAGTTGAGAAGCCATTGCCACAAGTGAATTAGATGATATGCTCAGCATGTTCTCCAGTGAAGCTATTCTGGCCATTCTTGCATTCAGCGACATGGAGAATGCTCTGAGAAGAGGTTAAACCGAGAAGAGAAAGATGTTATCCTTTTATATTTCACGCGTTATTATTTGAAAGAGAGAATATGTTCAAAAAGTGAAATGCAGACCTAGCAAATCCGTTCTTCCCCCTTGGAGGACTGAGACCATTGGCAGCAAATTCGTTTACTTGTTTCAGCATCGCTAACTCCTCTCCAAGAGCAGCTCGCCTGAAGATTGTGCCTCGTAATTAAATATTGCAATACACTTAAATCAATAGGAAACATGAATTAGAAATATGTGTTGCATACACTTGGCTCTGCTTCTCATATTCAAAACGAACTTCATGCTCTTTTACCATGACTTCTAGCTCGTGATCAAGCCACCGTTGCAAGGATTTTTCATTACTCTAAAGAATAAAATCAATAAGCCACTTAAAAGTTATTATGGATAATCAACAAAATCTTAGAAGAGGAAGGAAAGTCTGTTACCTGTTTATTTGTTCCACTCCCATTAACTGCAATTAGAAGATGAAATACAATTAGAATATTAAGAGACAGGAGATTTAAAGCACCGAAACCCTCATGATGTATTCACTATAAGATGGTTCCTGGTGTAATTATCCACTAAACAAGTAATACCTGAAGTGTCTCGGCTGCAAGATTTACGAGCTTCTAACAATTCCTTTAACCTCTTGGTGGCCATTGCAGCTTCCTCAGTCTTTCGCTGAAGAACCTGAAGAAATATTCAGTTGTGTATAAATTTACAGACATAAATATCAGTTTTTACCAACATTGATGTTGCATTTTCTCTAAACCTTTCATTCTTTTTCTGTACAACTATGCATGTTCTGTACAAAAAATAGACGCATTGTCACAAAATAAGGTTTCCTCCCAACAACTTAACAATACTCACCATTTTCTGGCGCTGATTCAGAGCTTGCAGCTTATGCCTTTCAAACTCATTTCTTCTTCCTTCCTTCCTTAACTGTTTAGGAAACATAGTTAATACAGGGTCAAAAAGTGCAGCATGGACCAACTTTAAATGAAAAAATAAACAAAAACGAGGAGGCTTAACATACTTGCAGTAGCTCTTTCTCTCTAGAGGCTTTCCACTGCCGAAACTGTTCTGCTTCTTGTTTTATCTTTTGTTGCAATTGAACCTAGCAAAAGTATTTGACTTAGAATGGCGAACCAGTATATTGATTGATGTTAACTATGGATTTAAGATAGAACAAAAATCAACCTTTTGGGCTTTTATAGATTGTATTTCATCTTGCAGGCGCTTTGCTGCTTCATCACTTTTTTGCTTTTGCTTTAGAAGCTGAACCTGACTCTCCTGTTTCTTCTTCAGATCCAGAATCTGGCATTCATATATTTTGGAAAGCTTTTAGTAATTAGAATTTGTTTTGATTCGGTTCAAGTAAAATGAACAAACTGAAATGAAAAAAATTATTTTACCTGGGCTTCAAGTGCTTTCAATTTTTGGGCATGGATATCATCTGATTTGTGTGTTTGTCCATCGGAACCAGCAGCGAGATTTTCAACTTCAGCCAAAAGACGATCCCTATCTTGCTGCATCACAAGTGAGTTCTATATATGAATATGAATTTTCTTTAGGAGCAAAATAACTTTCGCAGAATTTCTATCGAACCTGGACAGTTCTTTTCTCATCCTCAAGTTCGACGATCTTCCTTCCAAAGTGCTGCTTGAGTGTTTCAGCATCCGATGACCCAAAAAGCTTCATCTCAGACTGTAAGAGCATCAATCCCAATACACATGTTAATGAAATGAGAAATGAAAAACCATTCGATGTTGCTTTCATGGTTATATGTCATGAATAGTGAATGTGCTCAATTATACATATGCATTAAAACAACCTCTTTCTGCTCCAAGCGTTTGTTCAATTCGTGTAACTCTCTGTCCATACTATTTTGCAGAAGTGTATGCTCCCATTCTTTAGCTACTTCTTCAATTTCCCTTGAATCCCCTGCGGAAAATCGGTAATTTTAACCATGAATCATAAAAGTTTTAAGAATCATACTTGACTAAATATAAGAAACGGAAAATAAGGCGATAGAGAGAGAATTAGTAGAAGTAAGATGCACCTATAGAATTGATATTAACAGCAGATCAATAAAATCCAGGTTAAAGAAGAGTCTTACCCGTTGTTTCACTCATTGGATAATCAGGAGTTGTGATCGGTAAGCTCCTTTTAAGCCCATCTGTCTTTACATTGCACATGCTACCGTCCTGAAAAATGAAAGATTGAAACTTAATGTAAAGCACGTATCTAGGGACTGAAAATTTGAGAAAAAATAGCTCGGAAAAAGAAGATTGACAACAGAAGGATCAGAAGCATACATAAGCATCCTTTTCACTTTGTGCCACAACAGAGCATCTGCTACGATATTCATGAAGTTCACGGCAAAGATCTTCATTAGCTGCTTCAAGCCAGGAAATTCTTTCCTTGAGGAGCTACATAACCATATAGAAAATGATTCGATATTACTCAATGTTCATTCAATGCAACCACTTATATACATTAAAATTAATGAAGACTTCAAAAATAGAAACAAAGTACCTGAACCTCCTCGGATGAGCCACCAGAACGAGTACAAAGTTCTGCTTGCAAATGCTCTAGTTGTTGTCGCATTTTAAGCATCTCATTGGACATTGGATCTCGATTGACCTATGGAAGAATAAACAAACCATGAGAATCGATGTATCATACATAGCCGACCAATTGTTTCAATTTTTCCAGATGAATGAAAGAGAACATAAAGTTTATGCAGATACTCACAACAGGCTTATTTTGGATATTGCGTGCACGATTTGCATACTTCAAAGTGTTAAGGGTTTCCTCAGCATTGATATCGGCAGGACTTATGCAAGCTGCAACAGAAATGATTTTTCAAGAACTAATAAAATATTATGCGACAAACTGATTGTCTAAGATTAAAGGAAAACAGCCAACCTATCATAACAGTTCTGCTGTTACCACCAAGTGAATCCTGCAAAATCATTTAAATATACTTTTAAATACAAAATCAAACAATAAAATAATACTATGTAATAGGAATGAGTATTTGCTGCAAGAATGATAAATACATATCATCAAATCAAACCTGTAAAAGCCTAGTAAGTTTACTATCCCTATAAGGAACATGAGCACCTTCTTTTCTCTTTTTTTCATCACCGAGTGCGCTAATCACATTGCCAAGTGCTAGTAGGCCTTTGTTAATGTGAACTCCTGTTTCAAAGAGAACATTATTAGCGAATACATTACGATCCAAAGAATGTTTGGAAGGTGTAAGTGAGAAACGCAACCACCTAACCTTCTTTAAACCGCAAACCATCAGACCCTGTTCGTTTAGCTCGTTCTGATCCAGCAAGGTCTACTAAGTGCAACTTGGCACAAAGATACTCTTCATTCATAGTATCGTTTAAACCATTCTCACTAGAATTGTTGAGCTTCCGCATCTGCTCTAATGTGATGGTGAAGATGGCATGTGAACGACTAATTGAATATATTTATCCACAATTAGTTTATGAAACCGAAAATGGGATGAAAAAACATTTCATGATTAAAAGTGAATGTATGCGGTTAAAAGAAGAGAAGAAAATGGATAAGCAACCTGGATTGGTTGTTCATATTTGTGCTCCCAGTTGCTCTACTTAGCGATCCTTGTTCTAGGCAAGCAGACATTTCTTTTAGTGTTGCAACACTGACTTCAGTAGATCCTGCTAAGGTAATGACGCCATTCGAAGCCTCACGAATTTGTATCGGCGGTTTACCAGGAATAGGCGATTTCCCTGCGTGCCCATTTGCAGTATCTGGTTTGCTCATAGAGGATGGGTCCAGCAAATCTTTTACTTCTTCTTTAAGAATCTTTTAACAATTAAAATTTTGTGTTAGATATTAAAGCATGATTAAACTTTTTGTACAAAAAAAACACAACTATTATACTCTCAAAACAGGGATGTAGGCTCTAACAAAGTTATCAACGAACCTCGATAAAGGAAACATGCAGCTGAAATTGAATCTGATGCTTTAAGGTCTCGATTTTACTAAACAATGCACTCATAACTTGGGGTACTATTCCTGTTTGATAATAATCTTTAGAGCCAGTTCCCATTGTGTATGTTTTCCCAGAACCTGTCTGTAATATCAAGAAAATGTCACGTACCGAAGAGAAACAACAGGGCCTCAGATAATCCAAACAGGACCTATATTCCCTTCGCCTGTAACTGTACCTGACCATATGCGAGAACGGTGGCATTATATCCTTGGAACAGACCTCCAACAAGAGAAGCAACACATTCATCAAACATGGCAGATGAGGGAGATCCAGTGCTACCATAAACATGATCAAATGTAAAGGAATGAGCACCAATTTGTACCTGCATCATAGTAACAATTAGCTTATGATTCCAATTTCCACCAAAAATTTTCAGGTCCTCAATGATACAATTATGACGAGATACAATTCAGAGAAAAGTTTCCAAAGACTAAACATCATTTCAATTCAATTCAATTCATTGAAACAACTTTTTCCCCCAATTCATAATTTGAAGCTTTCCAAACACTTCACTAATATCTGCTCTCAAGCCCACAATTACCCAACCCAAACAAAAATAGAATGAAGTCATGGTCTATTTAAATTGACTTATTCGAGCTTACCAATTCTTGTAAAAAAAATTAACAGAGTTTATGAAAACAACTTATGACATACTCTAAAAGAGCTTATATCCATAAGCTCTTAAGAATAACTTCTAAAAACAGCTAATAGTTTAAATGAAAACAATTTTATTTAATTGCATAGTTATAAAAAAAAAAACTTAAAAAAAAGTGCTTAATTAAGCTGTTTGTCCAAACAGGGACTCAAATATCCCAATCAAGTAAACATCATGATACCACAAAAAAAACAAGTCCAAATTTCTAAAATAGTTTCTTTCAACACAATCAATCTTGTTCAATTACGCAATCAATCTCGGATCTAGATCTCCACTAAATTCAGCAATCAGAAAATGCACCTGAGGTTTCCCAGAAACAACAGTTACACAGTCTTTACATCCCTGAATCTTCTCATCATTGATTAACGGCCGAACATGAACCGCGACTTTGACACAACAATCCTCCCCAGTTTCCATCACAATGTGAGTGAGTGAAAGTGAATAAGGTAAATTGTTGAGAGAGAATTTTGTGAAGAGAGAAAATCAAAAAGCTTGAAGAAGAAAGGTTCCTCTCATGGTTTGTTTGTTGAAGTAACTGTGAGGAGAGAGAGTAGATATAGTTGGAGGAGAGAGAGAGGAAAAGGGTAGTTATGGAAATAATGTATTTGAGGTAACTAACTGTAAGGACAACAACAACCACTATCATTTTTTCTTTGCCTTCACTGTAATGTACTTTTCCAGACGGTTGCGTGCTCTTACTCTTTCCACATTTTCTTTCCTAAATTGCCCCTACGCTTTTTCACAACAGTTATGTTCTGAGATGACAAACATTTCTTTCGGAAAACATAAACCCGCGGTAATTAAAGCTGATTAACTTGTTAAGTGTAATAGTAGTATATTTTCGGTTGTATTATCTATAATTCCTAAGTAGTTTATTCTATAAGTCGAATATAGGTGAATGACCCTAATTTTTTCTATAATAATTAATTAAAAATAGAGAATGCGTCTTTTAAGTCAAGTGATCCTCACCCGACCGCTTAATCTAACGGTTGTAAAACCTATAAAAATAGAATAAAATTCACTGTTAGTTGGTTCAGAGGTTTCTGGTGTTGAACTTCATAAGGAGGATCACGGTGTGATTCCCGCAACTACAAAAGAAAAAAATAAAGATGTTACACCAATTAAAGTACCAGAACCCCATGCAAAGGAATAAAATCACTAATTGGTCGCCTTACTATGAGTATGAATGGATAACAGGTTTAATGTGATTGCGCCTTAACGAAAAAGGATAAAAATGGGATGAGTAAGTTAGGAATAAGCATAATGACATGATACAAATTTGTTTGTATATGAAAGAGACTTATGACCGCAAAATGTGGAATGTGTTATCTCCATTTCCTATATTATGTTGGTATTTTATTTGGATTTCAGGTATTTGATCAAATGTGAGTCGTACGCGAAGAAACGAAGTAATTCAGACGAAAAACGAAGAAGAAAGTGGGCATATTACACTTAAGGTGACAACCATGGCATTCACCATAGAAGTGACCATGAGTGGTCCACGCGTTAACAGTCACAAAGACCAAGCCAAAGTCATTTTGTGAGCATGGTGTTCGCCATAAGGGTATGGCGGTCGACACACCTTGAAAAAAATACAACAGTTACAAATGGGCTTGGTTTGGTCTCCCATTCACTCCTATTTCTTCTCCGACGAATCCAACAACTTCCTTGAGACATTTTAGGACTTTGGAACTCTCTAAATATGTCTTTATCTTCACTTTTGAATCATCCAAGCTTAGTACAAACTTAATCCATTAATTATTTCATTTTGTAAGTTTTAGCTCTTCACATAGGATAGTTATAAGACTTTCGATTGAGTCTGTATCGAGTTTGGAGCAACCCCTGTAAAAGTTTAATCTTTCTGCCATTTTATTTCCCGCATTCAAGTTTTTCAGCTGATTTGGTTCATGTATCAGACTATTGTCTCTTCGAGCATGTTTTGATTTAACCACATTACCTTTATTTTATCGTCTCTTTATTTATCTGCACTTAATTTTCTTTAATTTAATTTCTATCAATTGCATGTTTCCAACCTCATTTTCTATGTCTATTATGTTTTATTCCATGATGGAATCAATCGTTTTGTCGTATGTTATAATCATGTCTAGCTAAATTAATAGTTTTGGAATGTGAGTACCGTTAATTCGACGATACTCTAAATTGTTGTTCCATGATAAAGACTTATGGGGATGTTTTGATTTTATAACAACTTTTCTAAACTTAATTTGGTCGGTTGCTACGAAAGTATAACCATTTATATGTCGGGTAAGATCAAAAGTCGTCCGGTACAAAATATTAAGGTTGTTTAGTTTTTAATTGATAAATACCGAGAAAGCTCTTTGTTAATTAATTAGGAAAGTTAGTATTTTTAGAAAAGTGTTTTTAAACCCATTTTCGGACGCGCTTATGAGTTTAAGGTAAGGTTGGCCGAGCGAACGCAGAGAACCCTTTAAAGTGTAATTTTTCCAGTCAAAACTACTTTTCATCTGAGTAAAAGAAACTCATTTCTAAAAAGATAAAATACTCTTTTTGATCTCGTATGTTAACGTCAAGGTTATTTTGGTCCCTTAACTTAAAAAAAAGATTCATATTGGTCCCTTAACTCTTCAAAACGTTTCATTTTAGTCCTTTTTGTATAATTAGCAACGAATTTAGCGACCAATTTGTCAGTTTTTCTGTCGCTAAATAGACAAAAATGACTAAAATGAAACATTTTGAAGAGTTAAGGGACCAATATAATTTTTTTTTAACTTAAGGGACAAAAATGAACTTTGACGTTAACATAGAGGACCAAAAGGATATTTTGCCATCTAAAAAATGTATTTACTTGTTTAAAGTAAAACGTGTCGGCCACACGACAATGACCATTATAAATTAGAGGATAAATCATGTTCTGAGTACGCGACAACGACGATTCCTTTTTAATTAGTTCTTTTTCAAAGATGAAAACATTGTCCTATAGGTAGTTCAATTTTGGAACAATAAAAGTATCAACGAATTGATGAGATTCATATTCCAGTATTGCATTTCTGAATTAATTGTATTTTTTTATTTCTACTTTATTTTCCGTATCTCCAATCATTATTTTAATCGCCTTAGATAAACACTGTAGCGATAGAAAATGATAGCTTGACTATTAGGTCACTGTGGGTTCAACACTCTTTGTATTACTCTGATACTTTTTGTGCACTTGCGAAATACCCCATCAATTAAAAACCCAAAAAATAATCGATTATAAGTTTAAAAAAAGAAATAAAAGTTATTTAGTCATTGCACATCATTAAGATGTGTTCTAATTTCTTAGAGCTCAATTTTGAACTAAGTCAGTCGATTAGGTTAATGTGTCAATCGATTGGCCAAGACAAAACTTTATCCAAAGCTATTATGACATCTTCCAACTCATCTGGCCCGACTTCAAAATATTTTTGAAGATATTTTCTTGAGAAAAATCAGTTTGAAAAGATGTTTTGTGTGTGTGCGATTTAGCCATGCACTTTTACAAGAATGCCCTTATGATTTACAAATGATTTACTCAAACTAATCAGGATAAGCCTTCCTTGCACTTCAAGACTTTATTAGATACTTTATTTGTGGACACTTGCTTGAGTTTATCTGAGACGGGGCTTGAGTTGTATTCTATTTGATTGTCTTCATCAGATAGTTCAAGTCTATCAAATCATAATACTTAAGTTTACATTTTTATCCGCTTAATCGCTTATACTTGACTTGTCGGAAAATATTAAATGTCATCAACAAAACTTATTTTCCTGTTAAAAATATACGATCTCCAAAACAAAGTTCTACATCATCTTCTCCTTTGAATATTAGCCTCATCCTTTCGAGTCATATTGTAGGAACACCATATATTCATGTTTTTTGTTTGTTTTTATTTTGTTTGTAATAAAAAAATCATATTGATTTGAGTGATATAAAGATACAATTCTTTTAAATATGTGGTCATAAATTTTGTCGATGAATCATGCACGTAAAGTTTATTAGTTACAAAATAATTCTCAAATGTATTTCCAATACATGAATGAATTATTGTATGTAGTCTTTTTCTTACAAAATATTACTTTATGTTCTACACATGAAGGAATATTTCAGAAGAAATGTAAAATAAACTCCATCTAATTTAAGTTGTTTATTCATCAAGCTAAAGGGAAGGGGAAAAAAAAGTAAAAGAAGGTGGGGGTTGTGAATGGAATGTAATCTAGTTGGAATGTAGATTTGATGGTAGCAAAGAAAAAAGGAACCAAACTACACAGCGACAGCGCACAAACCCACGTGAAACGGAACTGGATACACCGTCATTATCACACACGTTCACACACACACTTGCCATATACTCCATTTTTGCTTCAACAACACACCCCTCGGATTTGTCGCAGGATTCTGTAACTCTATTTTTGACATGCACGCGTTTTATGTTCTTAGTATGAGTTTGCGGCCACCTGAATTCCACTTCAGATTCATCCTTCATTTTGTATTGTGTTTCATAGATAGATGTTTTTTTAAGTTAGAAAGCTTTTTTCTTTGACCGATTAAGGTGGGTATTGTTTACTTTGCAGGTAGATAAAAATGACTTATTACAATGTATAAATGTTAATTAGATATGCACATTTTCTAGTTTTTTTCTTCTTAAATATTTGTAAGATCTAGCTCAATGAATCGATATATTAGTGGTTATGTTAAATTTTGTGATGAAATAATATGAGATCATGTGCTTAGAACTCCTTTTACATTTTGTGATGAAATAATATGAGATCATGTGCTTAAAACTCCTTTTACATTCATTAGCTCATCAACCAACTATTATGAAATTGGATTAATGTTAGTAAAAAACATGCTAAGGTTTATATATATAAAAAAGCCGACACTAAAAACAATTTATCTGATTGAGCCGCGGGTTGATTAGTTTTCTTTAAAATGTTTTGTGGTATTGTTCAAAATTGTACAAAACAGTTAAACTACCGCGCTGTCTCCAGATTAAAACAGTTCAATTTTATACTATACGATTACTACTTGTACGGTAGACAATTGTTTTAGAAATACATTCTTTGATAGTATAAGAACATTTAAATATGGTATCAATACTACATGTAGTATCTAATACGAAGACCAATCATAATAATTTTTCAAATTAAGAGAAATTGAAATAACTCTTCAAAAAATATTTGACCAGTCATAATAATTTATCCAGCAAAAAGAAATTCAAAAAACACTAAAATAGATAAATCATCTATAGATCAATAGATCATCTATAAACATCACATCATTTTAAGTTTTTAGTAACACTAAAATCAGTTTTAAAAAATTTTATTGTGGAATTTTGAAATAAATGAGCATTTATATTAAATACTTAATAGTTTAATATTGATTTTTTTTTTTAATTGATAATTAGTCTCAAAGTCACAGAACTTAATTTAATGTTTCGTTTTGATCTCTTGACAAAAAATGTTACATATTAATCGCTTTAAAATGTTACTTTATACACAAAAGTCTATAACGTTAATTTTTTGAAAAACCATTAGCTTTAGATGATACTACTATATGGCATGACAAATAAGCATTTATACTTGAGCTGAGTCAACATTATATTAAAAAAACTGTTAATGGAGGTTAACACCCCGATAAAATATTAATTATATTTTCAAAAAATAACACTCTTTTACACTGAATATGAATCAATTAAAACTGATTTCAACACTGAAACGATTAAAAGTGGATCAAATAAAATTCAACATAAAGTAACAAATAGGATCACAAAATTAATAACCAAACAGAAAATAACCTTCACTTATTAATTAATACTTTTCGATTATTACATGGTCGGAACAACAACCATAATTAATAGCCTATGGCCAGAATCTCTCGTACTCATATCCATTTATTTAGTGTGTAATCACTCTAGCTCAAATTCATAATTATTTTGAAGATTTTTATCATTTCGTGGTGAATATTTTTTCACTAATAAATTAAATTGTCATCCGCACTAATTTGAGCCATTTATGTCCCTTTATTTTATCAAATTGTAAATATCATCGACAAAGATCATTTTTTAGTGATCTTATAGAATTTTAGAGACATTCTAATCGTAGGATATCTTCTCGTTAAGATTGAAGAGGTGTAATAGAATATATTAATAATAATAATAATAATAATAATAATAATAATATTATTATTATTATTATTATTATTATTATTATTATTATTATTATTATTCGGATAAATATTATTAACTTACATGTATATTTATAAAAAAAGAGTTAGGTATCTTCTCAATTCAATATGAGACACCTGAGTTCATCAATAATATTTGAATATATATCTTATATGCACCATACATATTTTATTATTTAACTTGGCATCGTTGTTTATATTTAATAATTTTAAAGGAAATCTAAATTTAAATTAAATTTTGTCTTAAGGTTACAGGTACCCGTCTTTTTCCATAGGCACCAACGAATTTTTTATTAAAAAATAATTTAAAGATTGAGACTTTTCTCATTAGAATTATTTATAATGAATTTGAATTATTTTATATATTACACGCAACCTACATTACATGTGATGGGAAACTTTAAAGTTTTCAATTCATTTAAATAAGTTGTTGTCACCTCCATCTAAGGGTTTAGTTTTGTTTATTGCTAAATCAACACAAACATAATGTCAAAAAAATTATTCTAAGTAATGATATAGAAATGCAAAAATAATAATGTTTTTTTTCTTTCATAATTACATAAATGTAGGAACCAATCAAATCAGCTACCCTGAGGCCACTTCTAACTCATCATCATTATCTGTTCTCATATAAAATTGTATAGAAATTGGATATGGGAAAGGAGTGATAATGTATTAGGAGATATTAAGATTGTAAAATTTAATCTTAAGAATATAGAAATTACACAAATAAATTCTTATGTTTTTTCAAAGTTGAAAAATTAAATTTTGGATATAAATATTTTTTAAAATGAAATAATTGTGACATTTTCATGATTATATTTCAATGACTGGGTATAAATAGTGCCATGAAGATGATAGTAAAACTTAAATAATCATCTATATATTCTACTCTTATAAATATTTTTACTTTTATAAATAATTTTAGGAATAAAATAGATATATTAATAAAAAAAATATTTAGAATTAAATTTTTTACTTTTAATTCTTAAAAATATTATTCTCTAAAAGTCAATTTCTAACCTATGAAACAAATTTAGCATTGGGTAGAAGAGAGAGAGAAAGAAAGTAAACGAAATAAAAGAAGAAAGAAAAAGTTGTTAGAGCCCCACCTGGATTAGCCTCCCACATGACATATCTAGCTGGTTCGTCCCTAATTTCACATGGAATTTAGCTCCTCTAATACGGTTGGCCCCATGCCTCACACATATGTTATAGGCAGAAGAAGGTAGGAGGAAATTTTGTAGAGTCTATTTAAGGTATTGCATGATTCAATCCATTGTAAAATGGTGGATTGAGTATGGTGTAATGAGGTAGTCTCTCTCTTGTAATAAATGAACGTTTGAAATTTGAAAATTACTAGAAAAATGTATTCACTTTTGTTGTTTAAGGTGTCTAGAATATTATTATTTATAGTAAAATGAATATAGGTTTAAATGTACTTTTGGTCTCCTTAATTTTAAAATTTTAAAGTTTAAGGTCCTCTAGTTTAAAAGTCAGATTTTTGGTTCCTCAAATTTACTAAAGTTGGGATTTTTGTAGTCCCCTCAATCTGACTGTGAGTTTGATGACTTGACAAGGGAATTTTTAGCCATGTCATACATTCTAAAATTAAATAATTTGATATTATTCTAAAAACATTCAAAAATATTTTTTTATATTAAAAAAATATGTTAAATTAGGGCACGTTTTCATCCCCAATTCTATTTAACATATTTTTTTAATATAAAAAATAATAATTTTTAATGTTTTGAAAATAATATCAAAAATTATTTAATTTTAGAATATATGACATGACTAAAAATCTTCTTGCCAAGTCATCAAACTCACAACCAGATGGAGAGGACTGCAAAAATCTCAACTCTGGTAAACTTGAGGGATCAAAAATCTGGCTTTTAAACTAGGGGGCCTTAAACTTCAGAATTTTGAAACTAGGAGGACCAAAAGTGCATTTAAGCCATAAATATATAAATAAATAAAATAACATATGCAATTACTCCCTCTGTCTCAAATTATAGATCACTTTGACAAAAATATTTGTCATAAATTATAAATCACTTTAGAGCACCCACACCGGAAAGTGTTACACAAAATTTCATATACTTTTTGTCGGAAATATCATAATGGATATTTTGTAAAATGTTAGAAGTGGTGCCTTATTTGGCACCGTAGTAAAATTGACTATGAGATAATTTTTAAATAATAAATATAATAAAATATATATAATATTAATAATAAATATATAACAACTCTTTTTAAACAAATAGGATAAACATTTATAAGAGCTCTTTTATAACAGCTTTTTTTTGTAACGGTAATTTTTTAAGATTTTTTTAAAGTTACATACTTCCTTCAGAAAATTCATCTAAACATTTTTTTCAATGAACCCCAACCACTATAATTCTTGGTTCAATTTTATTCAAAATGGTGGCAACCCTCCTCTTATTCCAAATCCACAAAATAATCCACAATTTGAAAATTATCCATATCATACATCCCACTCTCCATATCATACACCACATTCTCAATATCAATATCAACAATTTTCATCTCAAACAATTAATCTCATTATGCCTCGTGAAGTTGATATTGGTACTAGTGGTGTGCAATCAAATGATCAAGAGTCTGAAATACCACAATTTTGCACTCAAGATGGTTTGAAAACTATCAACCTTGATGAAGATGTTGGAACCACATCAGTTGTAAATATACCGAAAACAAGATTTCAACCAAAGGAAGATGAGTTTCTCATTCAGTCATGGCTCAACGTGTCAAAGGATCCAATTGTTGGGGTTGATAAAAAAGGAGACAGCTTTTGGAAGAGAATTGGTGAAGCTTATAATAAACATCGCGACAAGATTTTTCAAGAAAGGAAACCATTGACATTAAAAGGTTGATGACACAAAAAGATTAACCCATCTGTTAATAAATTTGTTAGGTGCTACAAGCAAGCCATGAATTTAAAAAAAAATTGGGAGCTCCGAGAGCAACATCATTTCAACTGCAGATGATATTTATCACCAAGATGAGCGTGAAAAATTTACATTTGAGAGTGCATGGAGATTATTGAAAGATGAACCCAAATGGCTTGCCAATTCATCAGAACCTTCTGCAAAAAGAACAAAGAATTCGACTTTTGGAGCATATTCTTCATCTTCTAACCCTCCAACACCAACAAGCAACGAATTCGATTCACCATCACCTTCTTCGTTACGTCGACCAATCAGTCAAAAGGCAGCAAAAAGAAAGGAGAAAGAAAAACTAGTGGAAAGATCAACACCTAATGTCAAATTTAATACTTTGCAAAACGACTTCCAAAAGAAAAATGAATTGATGTCACAGTTTGCACGTGATTATGCACGTATTGAGAGTGAAAAAGTTGAGATAGAGAAGAAAAGAATCGATGCAGAGAAACATAAGGATGAGAGAGATATGGTAGTATTGAAGATCAATGATTTACAAATACTTTCAAAAGATACATCGTACATGGATTCAAGACAACTGCAAGCTCATGAGTTATTATGTGGCGTGATTAGAAGAAAATATGGACTTGATTAATATGATTATGTATGTCGAATAGTTTTTAGTATATCACTAGTTATTTTTTGATTCCTATGTATTTTTAGTATTCAATTTGTAGCTTTTATTCAAAGTCAATATTATTAAAACTAGCCGTTATTCAAAGTAGATATTATTCAAACTAGTCGTTATTCAAAGTAGATGTTATTCAAACTAGCCGTTATTCAAACTAGATGTTATTCAAACTAGTCGTTATTCAAACTAGCCGTTATTTGTAGCCCTATAAATACTCTTAACATGAGTAATAAGCTTCACACTCTTTTCCAACTTATCTTCTACTTCATAATTAAATATTAGAATTCCCTTCACATGGATCCTTCCAACCCTTCCCACATTGCAAAAATGTTCATGGATTATATGAATGATGGCATGGATGAAGAACTTGTGAGACTTTACTTTGAAAGTGAAGCTCAAGAAGAAGTTGCGAGTTCTAGCAGGCCTAGACGCCGAAGAAGAAATATAGAGAGAAATTGTGAAGAAGTACATGGGCGTTTATTCAATGATTATTTTTCAGAAGCATTAGTGTACACAGATGAGCAGTTTCGTCGAAGATATCGAATGCATAAACATGTATTCCTTCGTATCGTTGAAGCTCATGGTCAGCATGATGAGTATTTTCGGCTTAAGGTTGATGCAACTGGTAGATCAAGTCTTTCACCACTACAAAAGTGCACTGCAGTTATTCGTATGCAGGCATATGGATCATCTGCTGATAGTGTAGATTACTATTTGAGAATTGGTGAAACAATAACACTAAAATGTGTTGATAAGTTTACAAGAGGCGTTATTAGTGTATTTGGGCCATAATATATGCGAAAGCCAACTATTGAAGACGTCGAATATCTGCTGCAAATGGGGGAGACACGTGGCTTTCTAAGTATGTTGGGGAGCATTGATTGTATGCATTGGGAATGGAAAAATTGCCCTGTTGCTTTGAAAGGGCAGTATGTTCGAGGTGATCATGGAAATCCTACGGTTATGCTTGAAGCAATCTCTTCACAAGACTTATGGATCTGGCATGCATTCTTTGGGGTAGCTGGTTCAAATAACGATATTAATGTGTTGAACCAATCTGATATCTTCAACGATGTTATGCAAGGGCGAGCTCCCGAGGTCCATTATTCAATTAATGGCACTGATGGGTTATTATCTATCAGATGACATTTATCCTAAATGGTCAACACTTGTGAAAAGTATCTCAATGCCACAAGGGGATAAGAGAAAATTATTTGCCCAACATCAAGAAGGTGCAAGAAAGGATATTGAACGAGCATTTGGAGTTCTCCAATTCTGATTTGTGATCATACGTAACCCAGCTCAACCTTGGCACTTGGATGCACTGAAGCGCATAATGGACACATGCATCAAATTGCACAACATGATTGTTGAATATGAACGTGCCACATATGATGGTAATTTTGATTATTCTTATGAGCATTTAGACAATGACCCGAGTGCACCACCAGATGTTTCTAATAATGATTTTCAGGAGTTTCTACGCAGAAGACATCATGTTCGTGATAAAGAAATTCATCGACACCTTCAACAAGACTTGATAGAACATATATGGGAACGTTTTGGACATGAGAATAACCATAACTAAAAATCATTTTAAGTATTTAGTATATTTTCTGCATGTTTAGTATATTTTCTACTATTAATTTGCATTAACGCTTACCAATTTTTCAGTGTATTTTTATTTTTCCTTTATTTATTTATTTATGGATATTTTAATTTATTTTTAACATATGTTGTTTTCTTTTTAATATATTTTGATATAGTTGAATTAATTTGTTTAAATTATATATTTATATATTAAAGTAAAATATAAATTTGGAATATATTGTAAGTTTAGTGGGACCCATTTTAAAATTTTAGATGAGTGGTATGAATATTTAAAAAATATAGTTGGGTGGTTTAAGCAATTGAAAAGGGTAAAATAATATATTATATTGGGTGGATCCATTTACACTACCAAAGTGGGTAGCATGGATGTGGATGCTCTTAGAATCTCAATACATCATTAATGATTTTTTCCTAATATATCCTCTACTATTTATTTCTCTTTCTTTTTTCATTCATTGATTTCGTTTTTCAATATAATTATTGAAAGACATATTTATAAAGTCATATAACATTTCATTTTTCTATAAAGTAATAATTAAATTTCTTAATTTTCGTAAAATGACCAAAACCTCATATAATTTAGAACAGAGGGAATATATTAGTTGAAAAGAGTTTTTTTTATATTGTTGTTCATCAAGGTTAATATCAATTTTAATATTTGTCTATATTATAAGTATGTAAGTATTTATATTTGTAGTTGTTGTCAATATCAACGAAGTGCAATTGAAAAAAAAATAGTAATCAAAATAAATGACCTACAACAATAATAATCAATAACATATAATATAATATAATAGAATAAGGCGAGAGCAAAACATAACATTTATTTATCTAATTTGATCAAACGATCTATTTTAAAGAAGAGAGATACTCTTCAATTCACAATATTCAAAAAGTTATTACAAAAGATTACATAAGAATTATAAGAAAATAGCGTCCGCTTTCAAAGTTCCTAAGAAAGACTCTGAAGGCACCCAAGAACAACCATATTTTCTCAACCTTTTCAATCTCAATATGTAAATAACTCAAACTCAAAGTATAACCAGTGTTTCTCAATAACCTTAAACAGCTCGATCACAATAACCTTATATATATATATATATATATATATATATATATATATATATATATATATTGGTGTTCAAAATCAAACCAACTCAATAAAAAACTGCAAACTAAACAAAACCAAATCGAAACCGCAAAAATTGCATTTGGTTCGGATTACGCATGGTTCGGTTCGGTTTGCGGTTTGTATTTTACAAACCGAATCAAACCGCATTATGTTACAATCTAAATTTTACTTAACCCACATCTAACACAAACCTAAACCTATTATATATTAGTCTTATGATTACAAATAATTTTTTCTTCCTTATACTTATGGTTTCAGTTTCAATCTTCTTAAATCTCTCATAGCATTATTGCGAC
The DNA here is from genome assembly GCA_021764765.1 of Vicia sativa. Lineage (NCBI taxonomy): Eukaryota > Viridiplantae > Streptophyta > Magnoliopsida > Fabales > Fabaceae > Vicia > Vicia sativa. The sequence continues at coordinate 206,909,994 of CM038795.1, read as the reverse complement.
ATGCATCTTCACCACTTACTTCTTGTCTCTTCTTCTCTAATCTCTACTCACTTATATTATTTCTTTTTCACCTTTTCATTTTTATACAAATGTTTCTCTTTCAATTTTATTTTATCGCACATCTTTATCTTTAATCTCTCATCTCTTATATTCTTTTTTTCATTTTCACTAATCTCTCATCTCTTCTATTTTTTTGTTTCATTATAATATTTTTGATATTTTTTATGCTATTATTTTATGTTTATTATTTCATTTTTGTCTAATCTAATTTTTACATATTAAATGAGAAGTTGTTGTCCAAATATGATGAGTTTTATTGTTATTTGGTAGTGTATGAATCAGCAAATATAAAATTACGTTGTCATCTATTATGTATATGTATGACTTAACAAAATATTTTGTAAAAAATCGAACTAACCGAACCGAACCAAACCGCGTTGGTTCGGTTTGTTTTTTTTCTCAAAAGCCAACCGAACTAAATCAAACCGCACACATTTTTCTCTCGCAGTTCAGATGATTTTTTGCACCAAAACCGCTCAAACTGCACCGCAAACACTCCTATATATATATATATATATATATATACACACACTGGCGGTTCTTCCATACGGCCAGGGTGGGCATATGCCCGAGCTCAGCCCAGCCAATTTTTTTTTTATAGTTATGTTATTAAAAAACAAATAATTTTAAAAAAAAAGAAAGAAAAAGAGTGGAACTAAAAAACAAATATAGACAGAAGAAAGGGAAAAGTAAACACGGCCTCTCCATCTCTTTCCGACATCGTGACTTCTTCTTCAACCTCCCTCCCTCTATTACCGTCGTCGTCGCCTCTCTCTTGGTGGATAAGGTACTCTTCCATTTTCTTATTTTTTTCTATTTCTTTATTGCGGTGCCGATTTGAAAAAAAGAGACAATCCATGTTTGATGTCTGTAGAGAGAGAGAGAAGAAATTAGATTTTTAGAGTACCATTTTGATTTGAGAAGAAGTGAAATGGGATTTAACTCACTTTTATTTGAGAGGAAATGAAATGAGAAGTTGAGAACACATCTTCTCCACTCATTCAATTGTATTATGTCATTATAAAATTCTAAAATATGACATTTTAAAATAAGGTTTTAGACATACGATATTTAAAGTTTGTTTTTTTAAATTGACATATAAACATAAAGTTTCTTCTTGAAGATGTCATTTTATTGAGTGTATGTTTTTTAATATGATTATTATTGTGTAGTGAATTTTTTTTCATCATACTATAAATTAGAATTGTCTTTAGTGAATTTTTGTGTAGTGAATTTTCATCATAGTATAAATTAGATTTTTTTTACACATGTTGTACAAAATAATAACAATAATAATACATCATACATATAAATTGCAATTTTGTCTTTTGTTCAGAGATGAGGAGATTTTTGATTGACTCAAAAAATATTGAGAATGTGAATGTTGTTCAACCGAAAATTGAATTAGAACCACCGACTAATAATATGTGGTTAATGAGTTTAATCTAAATGAGATTGTGCGTGATCCGGTCATAGAAAACAAATTAACGAGTCCTTTTTATTTTGATTGATGACTATTTATATATTATATTCAATATGAATTTACGGTATTTAAATTTTTGTGCTTTATAATTTTTCTAGATATATATATATATATATATATATATATATATATATATATATATATATATATATATATATATATATATATATATATATATATATATATATTTGTCTTGTACTTCATGATTGGTGGCGCATGCATATATAGACTTTACTGAATGAATCCACGTTGCTCCACTCTCCCTTCTAAATTAAGTCAATTCATGAGTTCACAAGTAGCAAGAAATTAGGGCCTCTTACATCCAACTATGTATCCCTAAAAATAACATCCACATGCTCATATTGGGATGTTAACTTGTTTTCTACATTCAGATTCTGTACAGATAGAAAGTAGGAGGGTGGTGGAATTAAGAGCGTTTGAAAAAACTGTTGAAATTGGTTGTAAAGGGGGCCATGGTGGTGGTGACTTGTGGGTGCAGTTTTGATGGAATATATGGACTGTGTAACCATGTCCATGTGCCTACACAAAATTGATTGCTACTGGTGTAGGCCATATCTTTTCATCGGTTTATATATCTAACGGTTATGTACTTTTTGTGATCATAATCTAACCGTTATATGAATTGCAATTGAAATAAATATTTTAAGTAATTACATAATGAAAATAATAGGAGAATCTATTTCAAAATAATGATTTGGAATCAACATGTATAGAAAATACTTATGTCCTTAGACTAGTTTTATAGAAATACGTTCTTGGTCAATCATATTCATCTTAGACCGACTATTTTGAGATAGTTGATTTTGGGTATAGTCATTGGATGGATTATATGGTTATGTTTTTACAATCTTTTCATTACCATAAGACTATCTTATACTTTTCTACAAAAGATGTTCTATGTGTATCCGTCGGTCCTCCACTTTTCATGCTTGAAATAACATTATCGTTATTTCTCCCCCTACATATAAGGAATGAGACCGAATAAGGTAATTAATTTTCAAATACAATTTGAATACTCTATACTCTTTCATATATTGACTTGAGCGTCATAGTGCAAGTCTTGCAGATATACCCCCTCTCCACCGCATTAGAAGTTTTACTATGTTGCAACTTTTACATCTCTCTATTTTTAGTTCTAGAACGAAACAATGACACCGTTTATGGGAATCAATTTTCGATTCCCGCATTTTCATCAAGAACAACTCATTCTTGACCTGAAAATAGTTCTCTACAGAAAAAAATCGAACGTTAGCAGCAACTTCTTTGAAGATGATCGAGAAACTTGATTCTGTTTAATTTCAGATCTAATCATTCATATATCATCGCCATTCGATGCATTTTAAAGCACCGCCACACCCAATGCTTTGTCGTTTCTTATCAGACACTGACCCAAGAATTTAGTGAGTTAATCGATCAGAATTAGGATTCCTAGATCGAGAAAAGATTGACAGAATTGCAAACTCTAAACTACCTATAGCCATCGCGGTCGTTATCATCACTATAGAATCATGATTGTTACGATGATGAGTCTGACTGAGTCAAAAAATTGATGTTATTCAAAATAAATTAGAAGAGAAGGAATTGATGTTATAAAGGACTTAGACCATTGAACCATATTCTATATGTTAAAGAGCAGGTTATGAGTTATAAGATGCATGCAATTCTAAAAATAATGGTTCGTTTAAGTTGTTTTTCAATAATAGTTTAATTTTTCAGATTATTTTCTTCTACGTCAATTTGAATGGTTGTATTTGTTTAGTGAGGTGTAGGAAAAAAACAATATAAATCTACATATTTTATAATAAACTCAGGTATACATACCACAACGACTATCTTTTGTAACCATGGTGAAATATTAATTATTTTCATGATAAATTATTGTTGTTGGGTTTCACGCCCATGACCCAGATATATACAACAGCAGTTGTATTAGATAAACATTATGATAGGAAGTGTGCTATTTGACTTATAATCACGGTTGAGACGGTTGCTCAACCATGATGAAAAACATCGTACATATAACTACCCCTTACCGTACAAAGGCTGGTTAGACATTGTGGTATATATTTTCTAATAGATATGATATGGCTTTTACGTAGCAGTGCTCCTACCTCTTTGCCATTTAAGATATATATATATATATATATATATATATATATATATATATATATATATATATATATATATATATATATATATATATATATATATATATATATATATATATATATATATATATATACTATACTAATTTAAGTTGCAAATAATTTAATTTAAAACAAAAATTAAGAAAAATAATACTTTTCTAAATTATTGCTAATGTAATTTAAAAAATCGGATATGCAAACAATGAGCTTGTCTATCACAAAATTTATTACAAAATAATTTATATTAAATTCAAAATTATATAAAATATATATGTTTATATTTTGACACGGAAATGTCCTTTTATAATAATTTTTATCTGACATTAATATTTTATGAAGAATTACAGTAAAAGATAAATGGACAGTAAATTACATTTTTAATTTTTTAATAATAAAATAAGAACTATTTTCACATAACTAAGTGACACGGTATTATTATATATGACTTTTGAATTAATATTTTTTGTAAAAAAATCTGTTGTTTTTAGTGCTAAGAAATTAATAGCGTTAAATAACAAATTGTATAAACGTATTTGATTTATGTTTAAGCATTTTGGTTAAAGCGATTTTCACAATTATTTGTCTCACAGTAAAAATCCTCCTCTTCAATTTCACAAGTGGATAAATCCCACTCAAGCCTACACATGTAGGTTATTTCCTACCCACTTGTATCCTAAAAATTTGTTAACCCAAATGTCATTTTTCCTTGTAGTTCTCAAAAAGTTCACAAAAGTTTCTTTCTTTCACATATACTCTCGTCCACCTAATTATATCTAAAATGATACCACTCACAAACTCATGTCAATATAAGCTCTCTACAATAAACAGTGTACTCTTTATAGGTGTCTAGACATGCATTACACCGAACATAGCAAACTTCATCAATAAAAAATAATAAAATCATAGGAGATATCCCATGATAATATAATACTCCATTTAGTGAGAGTTGTTGGCCTAGTTTATCAATAAGAATTATAAGAAGAAATTTTTTTAATGTGTGTTAATGTTCAAAAATCACTTTTTTATTTTGTAGTCATGTCAAACTGTACGTTGATATCCTTGCTAATAAAATAATAAAGATTAAAATTTAAAATTATATCATTAAAAATCAGAGTTCATACCACATACCCCATATCTCTCAATATAGAATTTTACAACACACAAGAGTCGATTTGAGAAACCCCAAAAATATATAAGGGAGACTTTACTTCTAAGTACAAACTCAAGCCACTAATCCTATCAAATAAAAAACTCACCATTCGTTGAAGGTTTTCGAAGAAATATCTTTACTAATGACAATATCATTTGTGGTCCTTTACAATTCTTTATCAAATCAAATAATTATCTCATCCATATGAGTTGACACATTATTAAAAAAAAATTGCAATACCATATGAGATCGAAGGAATCTATACTAATTTTCCATATATATTAAAATAGCAAAACAAAAATAGTTTTTACAAATTAAGTACCTAATTAAAAATGTCATAAGTCATCATCATCATAAATTATACAAATCCAAAAACAGGATCAACTTCATAATATTGTACTACCTACAAAGAGATCTACAAGTACATAGTATAGTTTCTAAATCATAAAACAACATTTTTGTACATATTTTATTGTTAAATTAAATCCAAAATCGAAAACGATATGTCCTCGATCTGTTTGGCTTTCTAATATATGTTTTAACTTTGTTGGCATCTTTAGTTAGAAGGAAGAATTAATAAAAGTACAAGGGTGGGTGCATATATATAATATTCAAATTTCAAGTTTCTTTTTGTCAGTCCAACGTTACCTCGGATGCAAACAAAGCAACCACAAACACAAAGTGGCCCTTGTGTTAAAAGTTTCTGGAGACGATATCACATCATTGTTAAGCACTTTGAAGTTGAGTTTAAGTGGACATTAACTAGTTACATCAAGAAAGTTTAACAGTGTTTATGCTAGGTAAGAGATTGAAACTTTCTTTCATCCAACACCCTTCTAAATCTTACCAAACTAGAAAACGAAACGGCTGCATTAATGTAAAGGTTCTTTTGCACAAATTCAAAAATACTTTCATTTTTTTTTTTATAAGATAAGAGAATTAAGGGTTTTTCAACATATTCATAAAAGACCGAAAGGAACACCAAACTGACAAAAAAGGAGAAATTATCGACCAAATAAAACTAAGAGAGATGTAGCAAAGGATCTTTGCTAAACTCATATAACTTTAAATTGGGGTTAATAATTTCTCCTATCCCTAACCATTTCCAAATCAAAAATTTTATACACTACACCGTGTTATCTACATTTCACCCCTCATTCCTAAAGCAAATATCATTTCTCAATAACCATAAAGACCAAGTGGTAGCAAGCCAATAACTCATCTTTTACCTTGCTTCTACTTTTTCCTTTTGCAAAACTCATACCAGTCCATAAAATTATCAAGACATTCTTCCGCTTCTCCGTCCAGTTTATCCACCCAAAGAGCTATCACCTTCCAAATGATCTTCACAACAACGCAATGGAAAAAAGAATGGTCCATACTTTCAACATAATTACCACAAAGGACACAATTCAAATCATCTAAAGAAAAATTGATACCTCTAATCTTCAAAAGATCCTTAGTTGGAAGCCTATTTACAAGAAGCCTCCAACCAAAAGTCTTGATTTTAAAAGGCACCTCCATGACCCAAATAAAACTCAACGCCTCCTCATTTCTATTAGAAGGACCAAAAGAAATTCGAATATTAGCCAACCACCCATAACAAGAAAAAACCGAGAAAGCTTCATTGTCCTCCAAACTCTAAGTAATCTTGTCTCCCTCCAATTCATTCCAAACAACCTCCTCAAGAATCAACCAAAGCGAGGAAAGACGATTCCTAGATTCCGAGGACAATAGCCTAACATTGATGCCCAAATCACCCCATCTCCAAACCCCCTCCAACCAACCCCTCATACCGGCTACTGCCATTTTCTTTAAGACCGAAGCCAAAAACAAATCCGGGAAAGAATCTTTTAAAGTAAACTTCTCCAACCATCTAGCATCCCAAAAGGAATTGGGAAAAAAATTTCCTATCTAAAATTTGCAATTCTCCTCAAAAGGATCAACATGCCCAATAAAACTACAATTTAGAAGATCCCTCCACCAAACCGAAGAAGAAGAGGAAACAATCCTTCTAACTCTCCCACCAAAAACCTTCAAAAAGACGTCCTCATACCTAGATTTTAACAATGCCACCCAAAAACTATTCTCCCCTTGCAAAATTCTCCATCTCCATTTATTTATAAGAGCCAAGTTAAAATCCGGCAAGAATTTAAGACCTAAACCCCCCCTTATCCACCGGAAGATACACCATCTTTCAACTCACCCAATGAACCCTCCTTCTATCTTCCATACCACCTCATAAAAACTTCCCTTGAATACTAGATAACTCTTTAACCACCTTAGAGGGCATTTTAAAGAAAGACATTTGAAAGATAGTGAGAGAATTAAGAACCGACTTCAAAAGAGTGATCCTCCCACCAAGAGAAAGAAACTAATGCTTCAAATCCAGTTAATGATTCTTCATTTTGGTCAAAATCGGAATCCACGTCGAATATTTTCTCGGATTAAAATCAATTGGAATCCCGAGAAAAATAAACTTGCAAGGTTCAATCTTACAAGAAAGAACGAAAGAAGCGGCCTCCAAAAAAATTTCTAGAAACATTAATACCAATCAACTTACTCTTGTGATAATTAATCTCAAGAACCGAAACAAGCTCAAAAGCTCTCAACACCACCTTAATAGCCCACACATGTTTCCAATAACCTTCCCATATCATCAAAGTGTCATCCGTGAATTGAAGAATATCCACCAAACACCTCCCGTTAACTTCAAAACCCCGATATTCCCCCAACTCCAAAGACTTCCTAACTAGCCCCGATAGCTCTTCCGCCACCAAAACAAAAAGAAAAGGGGAATGAGGACTCGCTTGTCTTAATCCTCTCTTCACCACAAACTCCTCAGTCGAACTACCATTAACTAAGACAGACATTCTACTTTGAAAAATCAAGAGCTCCATCCACCGTCTCCATACCGAACCAAAACCCATTCTCTCCAACATATATCTTAGAAATTCCCAACTAACATTATCATATGCCTTTTCAAAGTCCACCTTAAACATAAGACAATCCCTCCCTTCCTTCTTCGCATAATCAACCACTTCATTTGCCACAAGAACTCCATCAAGAAGTTGTCTTCTCGAAACAAAAACGGTTTGGCAAGAAGAAACAATAGAGTGCAAAACCTTATTCAATCTTCCCACTAAAAGTTTAGAAATCGCCTTGTAAATGCAACCAACCAAAAAAATCGGACGATACTCATCCAAAGAAACCGAATTAGATTTCTTTGAAATCAAAGCCAAAAAAGACGAAGAAATCGATTTAGACAAAATCTCACCGGAATGGAAGAAGTTGAAAGAACGAATAAAATCATCTTTAATGACGAACCAACACTTTTTGATGAAAAAAAAGGTGAAACCATCCGGACCTGCGCTCTTCTCTCCTCCACAACTCCAAATCACCTCTCTAATCTCTTCTTCAAGAAAAGGTTTTTCAAGATCCATTCTCTCCGCTGAACTAATGCCTTTGAAAGGAAACCCTTCCAACCTCCAACTCCCACTCTCACCCTCCGCGAACTTATTCGAAAAATATCTCCAAACCTCCTCTTTAACATCACAAACCGAATCCACCATATTTCCCGAAGCATTAAGAGGGCCAATGTGATTAATACTCCTTCTACTCTTCACTATCTTTTATTGACATACTTGTCCATTTGTTCTCTTCTTCATTAATATAGGAGAAAATAAAAGATAAACCAGTTTTTGTAAAGTAATTTTAGACTGTTACGAATCTTGTGTATTATGTCAAATCACATTTATTATTTAAATTATTTAGATTATATTGTCAAGTTGTTGATTTATTATTAGACGACAATGTAAAGTTATTTTATACTGTCATGTAATGTCAATCAAACTCTTAATATAAGTGTGATTTGATTGGAAGAAAAAAAATTAATCAATGTAACTTTTTAATTTGAAAAAATAATGAGAAAGAGGAATCAAATGTTACATACTTCTCAAGTGTTGAGATATACTTATCATCTCTATTAGTATAATTAAGAATTAGGGTAATGGTTTTAAGACGGAGTATTCAAACCAGGAAGTTACCACTATCATAGATCCTCCTCATTTGTAAGTTCTTGGTTTGGGGACGAATTAATTGGGTTCAATAGAAATTAATATTTTGTCTTAAAGTTTCTTTAGAATTCCTTACTATCAAAGTAGGATGATATAACATTTGATCTAGACAATCACATTCAAACAGTGTATATTGTCATTTCTCCCGAGACGTTAAAGAATTAATAAAATGTAAGTTGTTTGTTGTGATCTTAAAAAGAAGGTGTTATGATTTGATTAAAAGGTTTCAAATCCAGAATCTTCAAATCATGAATTAGGGTTTGTTATGTAGTAGAAATAATCAATGTGGAACTAATGAAATTTAATCAATAGAAATTTGTTGATCAAGGAACATATGAATGAGATAACATTCTTGGTTTGATAAGCCAATTTAACATCAAGTGATGATGCTTGTATTGGAGGACTTGCAACATAGTCCAAATTTATAACTTTTTAAACTTTCAATTTCAGATGATTTATCATGCAAAATTAGATCAATATAGAATTATAAGGTAAGCAGAAAACAAACTGCACCACTACTCATTTTTAATCAAATTACAAGAAGGACCAAAAAAAATTTAATGAACCTCTTGAACCCACCCCATTTTTCCCGTTAATTCATTTTCTCTCCTTGTGTTTGTTCCTAACTATCTAATAATGAATATTTGAAAATAGGATAGAAATTGATCTTTTATTAAGTGATAAATCTATGCAACTTCTACAACAAACCAACAAACTAATCCCTAAAACTTAGAAAAGTTAGTTACAAAAAAGAAGGAAAAAAAATAGAAAAGCTAAAAATATCCCAACTTTTAACAATCTCTACCTTAGAATATTGCAAAAAGTCAACAACAACATTGACTTGTAGAACAAATTCATACTAGAATAATTAATCAACTTGAATGCTGAGTTTGTTGAGGTAGTGCCAACATTTGCTCAAAGAAACAATCTCAGCGACGAAGTTTGCAACATCTCAGTGGAGGATCTTATTTTAATATCAATCAAAATATTATAACAGAAAATTTTGAATATATATTATATTTTTTAATCAATGTATTACTAGTAAAAAAAATACTTAAATAAGTTATTAAAATACCATAAATTTAATTTCTTAACATTATTTAAAAAATATATATTATTTATTACTATGTACCAAAATTCAAATTACTAATACATATCAATTTTTCTTATGTTTAAAAAAATTCAAATTACTAATACATATTCATCAAATCAAAATTTAATTTCAGGATCATCAACTCTAATTTAATCTTAACTGTATTATTATTGATATGCTAATATTAAGAAAAATTAAAATTTCATGACATACTCTATTACCTTTTATTCATTTGGAATTAAAAAAAATCAAAACAAAAGAAAAATGACTGAGCCAAATTAACATTCAAAATAAAATTTTAAAATAAAATAAAATAATAATAATGATAATAATAATAATAATAATAATAATAATAATAATAATAACAATAATAACAATAATAATAATAATAATAATAACAATAATAATAATAATAATAATAACAATAATAACAATAATAATAATAATAATAATAATAATAATAATAATAATAATAATAATAATAATAATAATAATAATAATAATAATAATAATAATAATAATAATAATAATAATAATAATAATAATAATAATAATAATAATAATAATAATAATAATAATAATAATAATAATAATAATAATAATAATAATAATAATAATAATAATAATAATAATAATAATAATAATAATAATAACAATAATAATAATAATAATAATAATAATAATAATAATAATAATAATAATAATAATAATAATAATAATTAATAATAATAATAATAATAATAATAATAATAATAATAATAATAATAATAATAAAATTGTTTTTTTAGAAAGCAAGAGTGTTTTCACAGCAAATGAAGTTCAATGTGTTATATTATTATTATTAGAAAAAAACTTAGGCATAATTTTTTATGTGTGGTTTATATTTTTTTTCAATAAAAATTAAAAATATATATAATTTATATTATTATTAAAAATTATTTAAGTATATTTATTATATTTTTATTATTATTATTATTATTTATTATTATTATTATTATTATTATTATTATTATTATTATTATTATTATTATTATTATTATTATTATTATTATATTAATTAGTCTAAAGATGTTGTTTTTTTCAAAGAAAAAAATGTTGGGTTAAAAAAAAGTAAAAATGTTGGGTTGAAAGACAATTTTTTAAAGCTAATCCTAATGTGTCATATTTTTATTCTCTTTCAACCCATCTCTATTTATTAATTGTCTCTATTTTTTTTTTCTACTTTACATGAACTTTTTTTAAAAAGAAAAAATATGAGGGGTGCCACTGCACATTCAAGTAGATCTGCAGTTGAACATTCTCTATGGTATTTAAGACCGTCTTTGAGGGTGTGCAATGCGGTCTATCGCACAGCGTCTTAAAAATTTTAAGATTAATTTATAGTTAAATGGAGCCTCATAAAATATTTGTCAGATTAAATAGTGATTATATAAAGTCTCTAATTATTTTGTCGATATTAAATTGTGACTAGTTTATACAGGGTCTCCAAAAACTTGAGACGACCTTGACATGACAGTATATACCTTCTTCACATAAATTTTGCCTTCATCAATAACGTCTCTTATCCAATAGAGTTTTGTGTCAATATGCTTATTCTCCCATAATATACATGATTTTTGTTTAGATGATTTTTGTTTACTAGCACTTTGATTGTCACAAATCACATAGATACAATTTTGTGAAACTTTTGATTCATCTATTTTGCCTATAAACTAAAACATTCCTTGTTTGTTTTAATTCTTGGTCTAAATTCTAGAGGTCAATAATTTTATTAGAATATGATGTTTATATTAAATTATATATTATTAATAATAAGACAGTTATTTATTATGTATAGTTTTTAAAAATAATAAAGTCGCTAAAATAGTTAGTTTGTTTGACGAAGTTTTAAGTGTGACTTAATCGTAAAATTCCTTAAAATATAAAGATATTATTCTTAAAATATATATAGTCAAGCTTTATCGTGAACTAAGATTACGGTAAAACATTGAGATTATATTTGAATAGACTAATAATCTCATCTAAGGATTATGGATAAAGACTTGTCAAGTTTTCAAATATGTATAAATATTATGAGTAATATTTATATTTGATTGTCCCACCATGTGAATACTATATAGAATGTTATACAAGTATCATAAATTATTCTCAATGTGATGGTGGAGTATATCACCTTTCGATCCGAAACTCCTATGAATCTTAGATGTGGAATCAAGTACTTTTTTGTTGACCAAACGTTGTCCATAACATGATAGATCTATTGGAGGTTGAAACTTCAAAGAAGAAGATAAAGAAATGGAGATTTGAACCTTCTAAAAAAGGAGATTTGGACCAAAATCGAAGGTGATCTAAGCGAAAATCGCGGAATCGATTTTGATTCTCACACACGGCGTCATTATTTTGTTATGGAACTAGATTTGTTTTGTGAACGGTGAAGCACTGTTTCACTACAGGTGTTTTTGACAGCACCTTTCGATCCGAAACTCCTATGAATCTTAGATGTGGAATCAAGTACTTTTTGTTGACCAAACGTTGTCCATAACAGGATAAATCTATTGGAGGTTGAAACTTCAAAGAAGAAGATAAAGAAATGGAGATTTGAACCTTCTAAAAAAGGAGATTTGGACCAAAATCGAAGGTGATCTAAACGTGAAAATACGCGGGAATCAGATTTTGATTCTCACACACGGCGTCATTATTTTGTTATGGAACTAGATTTGTTTTGTGAACGGTGAAGCACTGTTTCACTACAGGTGTTTTTGACAGAGCCGTCTCAAGTTTTTGTAGGCCACGTGTAAGTTAACTACAGTCAAATCATGACAAAATAAATAGAGATCTTATTTAATCATTATTTAATTTGACAAATATTTATAAGACCCTTTTTAACTATAAATTAATCATGAAAATTTGAGGTCTTGTTCAGTAGTCCGTCTTGCACGTTCTCAAAGGCGATCTTAATTTTTGACTTCTAGTACATTGGAGAGGAGTCTGACCTGCAAGATAATCATTCAACAGTAAAGTCAATGAAAAAATAAAAAATATGTGCGAATTAGAATGAATTTTTTATATCTGAAAATGACCTGATTTATATCTTATATAATAGAAGTAATTTAATCCGAAAATAGATAGTTCAATATGGATTTCGGTCGGCATTCAGATTGATCGGGTCGATTTTTGATACTTTAGAGGTAATTGTATGTGAGGAACACTCCCATCTTCTTGCTTCGTTAATGGGTCTTTTGTTATGGTTTAGTGAGCAACATATTAAATATCTAAACTATTTTTGTATGACATGAGTTGTATTACAAATTTATTATTGGACGTGCGCAACAACCCATTAGAGAGGCAACATATGTAGTAGCACAATCAGACCGTTGGGGAATTAAAATATAGGATTCACTCTTTCTGATCACGTTTAGCATTTCTCTTTATGCTTCTGGTGATACTCTATGCACCAAAGTTTCCTCTTATTCTCTCTAACCGACCTCTCTTTCCCAAATACCTTTTTCCACATGTGGTCCTTCATATCACATGCTCCTATCCCATCTCCTTTTCAATCATTCATAATTAAACACCATTTATTAAACATCATTTATAATCCTCATCAATTTACACTATATATAATCAAGTGATTCAGCCAAGATAATTAATGAATTTCAATTGTGATAAATCAAAAAGGTGATTTGCATCAATATGGTGTTATATATCCTAGTACTTTGGATAAAATTGCAATGTATACAAATTATGTATCTTCTTACTATTTCTCTGGCTGGACCCTGTATCTTTAAGCATGGAGTTGGAGACATGACATGTGCACTAGTGGAGGGTTTCATCATTAGCATGTGTTAATGTACTTTTGAAGGTGTGGCTAGCTAGATAATTACTACTACATAAAGATATTTGGAATACAAACTTTTAGGACAATAAGTAATGGCATGTGATTAGGCTCATTGGTCTTAAAAGCGTACGTGTTTCATGTTTGTGAATTAGGTTCATCATTCAATGGGAAACATAATTACAACGTTAATGAAAATGTGAAATATCCAATTATCCATGGTGTAAAATGTCTAGTCTGATCACTTAACATGATTACATGATTGCTCAAATATGAAAATTTGCTTTTTTTATTTACAACTTTTAAGCTACTTGAATTCCAGATTTCAGAGGCTCACAAAATTAGACATACCTCAAGAATAACATCAAGTTTAGACTATTTGAACTATAGTGGCTCATCATAATTAATCAAGTCTAAAGACTCACAGCAACAAAAATAAAGAATACTTACGAGTTATACTCGGATTATTTGCTAAAAAATCATTATATCAGCAACAAGAATTAAATCGGTAGAGAATCAAGTGTGAGGAAGAAATACATTGGTTAGAAAAAAAATTAAATACTATATAAGTGAGAAAACCTACGTACCTATCATCTTAAAATTTTAAGTAGAGATGTGGTGTATCTCTCACAAAGGCGTGTCTCATGTATGTTCCCTTTTCGAAATTGCCCCCTATCAGAGCCTTTGGAAGAGAATTGTTCCCCTAACAATAGTATTAGAGCCTTTGGTCTCGAGAGTCTTTAAGCGTTCCTTTGGAAAGTGTGAAATTTAGGTGAAAGAGAAATCTAAATCAAACTGGTTTAGTTTGATTTGATTGATCGAATTTTTAACATTTTTTTCTAAATATTATATGAAACACTAAAATTCAAAAACAGTTAGTTCACATTTTTACGTCAAAAAAACCAAAATTCATGATATGAAAATAATTCCAACTGCATTGCAACATAAGCACAACTTATCGATTTTACTCAAAATTTAATAGAAATGACAAAGTTAGCTAACAAAATAATTTTTTAAACACTAAAATATAACGTCTATTAGTTAAGGGACCAAAATAAAATCTTAAATTAAGTAGATTAAAAATCTAATTCATCATTTTTGTGTATCTAGGTGTACGCAGTAACTAAAAAAGACTCATTGTATTGATTTTAAAGATGAAATAAATTTAATTTATTAAATATATCTATCAATTATAGATAATTAGTACAGGTGAGATAGTAAAAGACTATTGTTTCAAAACTTGAAAATATGTCATGTTACTTAAGAATGGAAGTTAAAGATAATTTATATATAACATCTATTATCTTCAATGCAATGAGATATCTTTTTAAAACTAATCAAAATAAATATTATAGTTTTAACACAAATAATATTACTTTTAAATTAAACACAAAAATAATTAAAACCTCGTGTTTTTTAAATCTAAAAGTAAAAAACGAATAAAAATTTGGATTAATTATGAAAATGCTTTTTGAATAGACCCATTTTCGAGTTTTATTGTTTGAAGAATGATACATATTCGAGAGTTTATCCTATCAACCCCAAAATTTAACTTGACACCTCTTCCCCCTCAATTTTTGATAATACCCATGTTACCTTTGTCAAAATTTTAGAAAAAAGCCCAGTCAAAAAATCTAGTAGAACAAAAGAAATTTTAGGTACAAATAAAAAACAAATTGGGTAGTGTATTTAAAAATCTGATATGTAGTTATACCAATTTTTAAGAATAAACGGTGTGTGGAAAAACTTACTCGTTTTTTTTTAATAAAAAAAACACCAAATTGTAGCGGATTTTTTTACAAAACTTTGAAAATATGGTAGTTTAAAAGTACCAGTTTAATAAAAAAAACTCATGTACTAACACAATTTTTAGAGTAATTGCTATCATCTATAAAAGTTGGGCATCATTTGCACCATGTGGAGATGGTGGAGGTGGTGATATGCCATCAAAAGGTCCTCTGCATGAGAAGGTCTAGAATCATATCCATACTAATAAGGTGGAATTATGTTGTTAAACGACGACAACGTATCTAGAGGGGGTGAATAGATACCCTTTTAAAAATTTTAAATAAAATTTGGTTTTGAAAAGTATGTTTTATCAAAGTGCAACGCGAAAGATTTTTAAAGTGTCGTCTATACGAATGTTATTGAAAACTCGGATATGCAAACCGTAAAATAAAGCCAATATGGAATATGAACGATAACTTGAATTAATAACCTTGAATCACTTGTAACTTATTTATCGTTTATGTTACTTCACTTAGCAAGATTATTTCCAATGGCAATAATGAAAGAGCTAGTTAAATCAATTTATCAAACACTTGGTGTGCAAGTGAATTTTTATATTTTTTTTCTTGAATTGTGTTGATGCACAAAATCACTTATAATCAAAAGTGGTTATAATCTATATCAACACTTGATTTAAACTCAAAATTGATTCGGAAAATTCTTACAATTCAATTGATAACACAATGCTTTTATGATAGATTGATCAATCAATACCAAAGCAAGTAAAAGCAAAAATAAAAGAGATACAAGGAATTTGTCTTCACAGTTCCCCATAGTCGTTCTCGCGTGTGGGTACGTTTGCACCTAATTCTAATGGAATTAAGAAAATTATACTATGCAAATTGTTAATACATAAGAAGAGTTCAAAGCAACTATACAAAATCTCGGGTTGATGTTGATGTAACCCTTTCTTCTCTTTGATATTGAGCAAGATCAAGACTAACACGATAGATGCAACCTCTTCTCCGCTTAAACTACTTCCTTGCAAAGATTTCAAACACTCTAAGGTTCCTTACAAAGATTTCAAGCATTCCAAGGTGATTCACATAAACGATTCCTTCTTGAATGTTCTTGCACGAGAACCCCCAAATCAACCAATGATATTGAAGGACAAACTCGATGTTTTTCCTGGATGAAAACCTCTACAAAACTCCACCCAATACACAATTGAACACTAATAATCCTCGTCTAGAAGACACCTCAATAGAACACCGCTACAATGTAATGTAAGTATGTATGCATAGATTGGATGTTGAAGATGAAGAGAGAAATAAGCTAATTTTATGGTTTCACTAAGTTATGAATGATGCATGAGGAAGTATTTGTAGTTTTGAAATATTTAGGGCAAAGAGGGACAAATTTGGGAAAAAATTTTTTTTTGAAAATTGACCAAACAAATAGGATGTGTCGACCTATTAATCGTATGTGTCGACACATGCTTGATTTTTATGTTGTATATGTCGATCTGTATATGACTATGTGTCGACCGAAGAGAAATGGAGCCTACGGGCTTTATTACACTAGTAAGTGTGTTGACCTGAAAAATGGATGTGTCGACACATAAAATAAGAATTTTTGCAATTTCAGAAATGCTTTAGTATGTGTTGAACTGAATGATGCATGTGTCGACCTGTGACTTACATAAGCTACAGGCTTTAAAAATGAGTTACATGTGTCGACCTAAAAATCAGATGTGTCGACACATGCTTTAAAAAAATCATGCAGAAAATTATTTTTAATGACTTGGATCAATTTCAAAATGATTTTTAATGATTCACGAGACCTCTAATGCAGAGGAGTGCCACAAGACACAAGGATACCATCCAATGTTCAGAAGTGCAAGCTTTTTCCCAGTTTTGACATCGTTCAAAATATTTGACAATGAAGGTTGCACTCACAGATGTGAGGGTGTGATATAGTAAGGTACCACTCTAAGTACCCATTCATGCACTGCATAGGGAACTAAACCTCCATTGCATGATCTTTAATGAGAGGAGCGGTGAAAAAACTACCTGTCAGGGGGAAGATGGAATAGAGAGGAGACATCGTCCAAGGTGATCATGATCTCACCAAATGGCATATAGAAGAAAGATATCTCCTTATGGAATCTCTCAACAAAGGTTGTAAATAGTTGACCATCGAGCATCCTCAACGAACAGTCCACCGGTAAAAAGAGACTACACTCTTCAACAATCTCCTTAACCTTTCATTGCATCGAGGCATCTAAGAACTTCTTCGACTTTCCTCTATGGGTGGGAACCTTCAGCGGCAGTGAGTTCTATAACAAATCAAGTAAAAAAACATGCCCCTAAAACGCAGTTTTGAGCGCCCGACGGTGCGGACTGGGCAGAAACTCATATTTAGGTCCAAAAACACATTTTTTAGGGACGAGTTGGGTAATTTTTTATCCAAAACCATCAAAGATCATTTTTTTTATAGATTAGCTTAGAAAACAACTATGGATCTTGCATACGGATGATCCATATTGGATTGCTCTTCGATTGGAGTTGACAAACCAAAAAAAAATTGGTTCATTTCTCTTCCTCTTTGTGTAATCTCTTTTAGTTGGATTTTGTCTGTATATTTATTCTTAACTCATGTATATTTGTCGCCCATGACGTTATATAAAGCTTGCTTTACAAATCTGTATTGGTTGTTATCTTAGGTTTTTACCTTGTGTTAGGAATTTGAGTTGTGATAGACATATATTGCTTAGATTCTTACCTGCTTAAGAATCCTACTGTTAGTTTCTAAACGCTAGACATAGATTTAGAGCTGACATTCACTGTGGATATCTGAGATTAATGTCTCTATGTTGATTGTGTCGGACGAGACATCGTCGATACGAGTGACACGGTTGACTTCTGTGTTGTTAAGGTAGGTGAGGGATCACTACCGAGGTGATGAAGTAGGATTCTCAATTTGGGATAGGAATAACTTAGGTTGTGAGAGATATGTGATGACATAGACGAGCATTGTGGGTCGAGTATAACTGGACGATAGGTTTAAGTCTGTGACGGGTAGTGTACATTCGTTCCAAACAAGTTGTCTATCCTTTTTATACTTTTGTTTGCATTTAATTTCTGTTTATACTTTTTCTTTACAACTCATTTAACTCCAAACTTATTAACGAACGAATTTTCGAACGGTGAAACAATAACCAATCTCTATGGACACGATATAACCTATATCATCTGATAAAAATAATAATTTACTTTTTGTTTGTCAATATACCGCCACAACAATCGCAAAGGAAAAGAACACATTACTAGGGTCCTAAACATATCAACAATATCAAATAAAGACATGGAAATTTTATTCTACTTGAAAAAGATTTCTAACGTGTTTTCCAAGTTAACATGACTCACATAGTAACTTTAAGTGTAAAAGTTGAGGAACCAACATCTTAAATTTATCTAAACTTAGATGACTCAAACAACGATGAATGATATGTTGAGATGCAAAAAATTCACAAATGATGGATGGATGATGGTGAAGGTAATATAGAACTTGTGATTCAGCTCATGTTTCAAGTGTCTTTTCCATACCATAGTCCTGTATAGAGAAAGATTCAAAAGATAATGTTATGGAAGAAATGGGGAAGCGAGTAAGTTTATTAATTGAAATCAAATTAAAGGTAGAATCGGGTACAAATTACACATAATACAATGATAGATGTGATAGAGGTGACAGAGGTGAAGCTTGACCAATAGTAATAACTTTTTCTATATAACCATTAGCACGAGTAATATTGTGAGGTATTTTAGAAGTTGATAAATTAGAGATAAGAGACATATTACCAACTACATGATCATAGTATTTAAAATACATGATCTCATACAATAAGATAGACAATTGTAAAGTTACCCAAATGAGCTAAAGTGGTTGGAGATAAAATATGAGTAATGTTATTCATACACCAATACTTACATCAAACATTATTCATCGTATTTATACGGTAAATAGTATTTTTTAATAAAAAAATATATTTATGAACAGTAATATATTATTATAATAATATTTTTTTTATAATTTTTTTTTAATAGTAAAATAAAAATGGTTAATGAAATGATGAAGTTGGTTAGTAAAAAATAGTTCTGACTCAAGCGTTTAAAATGGAACATTAT
Organism: Vicia sativa; assembly: GCA_021764765.1. NCBI lineage: Eukaryota > Viridiplantae > Streptophyta > Magnoliopsida > Fabales > Fabaceae > Vicia > Vicia sativa. The sequence continues at coordinate 206,890,214 of CM038795.1, read as the reverse complement.
ACTATGTTGAGCAGAAGATGAATTTAGAAGTTCTAAGAAAGAACTTCTGAAACACACACGCTGTAAAGAAAACTTCTGAGTGAAGATTGAAATACAAACTCTGATAGAAGCACCATATGTAAACCCCTGATAGAAGATGTGTTCAACAAAGCTTACAGAAGATCATGAAGTATTAGAAGTTCTAATGAAGAATAGAACTTCTGGTCAAGCACGTGAAAACAACTTCTGAAGGAAGCATGCTAACGCAACCTCTGATAGAAGCACCAAAGCAACCTCTGATAGAAGTGCTACTAAATTATTTTTAATATTTAGTCATTTATTAACCAACTTCATCATTTCATTAACCAATTTTTTATATTTCATTAACCAATTTTATTTTACTATTAAAAAAATATATAAATTTTTTATAAAAAAATATTATTATAATATTATATTACTGTTCACAAATATATTTTTTTTATTAAAAAACACTATTCACCGTATAAATACGATGAATAGTATTTGATGTAAGTATTAGTGTAGGATTTTGGTGTATGAATAGCATTGCTCAAAAAATATATTAGACAACCATCAAACTACTAACTAAAATTTGAATGTTCATTCTTTCATATTTCTATCATGCTCAAATTTCTACCATTCATTCTCTCTCACACACACATTTGTACAATTATTTCTCTTGAGAAATGACATTTTGACACTCAAACTTATGTGTCAAAAATGTGTTTTTATGTGTAGTAGTGTATTATTATAACTCCTATAAGTAAGGGTGTACATGGGTCGGGTCAACCTACAAAATCCAATCAAATCCACTATAAAAAAAATCCAAAAAAGTGGGTTGGATAATTGGATGGTATGGGTTTAAAAAAACTCAATAAAAATATCAGGTTGCGGGTAAAATCATACTCACATCCAAAAAAATCTACTAATCAAATATTTATTACTACAGTTTTAAAGATTTTGATGAATATTAACTTGATTGTTGCAATTTTAGTCTCTTAAACATTTATTATTTTAGAGAACCATAACTTTGATTAATTTTGAATATTTCACTCTTTAAATGTTTGAATGGTAATATAATTTCATGTCATGCAATTTTAGTTTGTTGCTAATATTTTATGATAATTTTTATAATTTGATGTTACCATTTATTATTTTATGATAATAAAAAATAAAATATAGGTTATTTAGTTTTTTTTAAGAATATAAATGAATAATTTTTATAAAAAAATATGATAGCTCACCGTTTAGTTATTTAATATTAATAAAATATAAAAATTATTTGGACAAATTTACTATTCAACCCAACTCAAATAAGAAATTAGTGGATTGACTCAATCCGATCCATTGATGTAGCAGATCGTTATTTTAACTCACACACAAAATAAAATGTCTCATATGAATTGGATATAATATTTGACCAAACCTAACTCAAACCAACTCATATACACCTTTATCTATAATTATATGAAATGAAAAAATATAAAAAAGACAGAGACGTAGATATATATTTAAACTGGAATATCAAATATTAAGTGTTCAAATAACGATCTTCATTTTCTTTTTAAGTTCTTTTTGTTAGAATAATATAGCAAGTGTGAGTAAATGGGGAAATAGTCTCACATTTGATAGGAATGTGAAGACTTAAGCATATATAAGTGATAGAACTCAATCACCTATCACCTTAAGGTTTTATGTAGACAAGTGGTGTGTCTCCTACAAGGGTGATTGTTCCTCAACTTTATATCAATGTATCGAAATGTGCTCAAAAATGGTGTTCCTCTCTCTAACATGGTATCTAGAGTCTGGTTTGAGAAAGGGATCGAAAGAGACTTGTATCGAAATGCACTCAAGAGTGGTGTTCTGTTGCAATGTGTCAACGACGTTACAAGTGGGGGAACATTGTGGACTCACACTTGAGAGAGAGTGTTGGAATAATATAACAAGTGTGAATAAGTGAGGAAATAGAATAGGAATGTGGAGACTTAAGCATATATAAGTGGGAGAACTCATTCACCTATCATCTTAAAGTTTTAGGTGGACAAATAGTGTGTTTCTCACAAGGTATTTGTTCCTCAACTTTATATCAATGCTCCTACTATTAACTCCCCCTAACACTTTTATGTTACATTTAACCATAAGATTAGAAAAAAAATAATCATATTAAATATCTAAACTGTTTTTCATGATATATGAGTTGTAGTTACAAAATTTGTATTACTACTATTTAATTATTGGAAGTGCGCAACTACCATTAGGTAACAATATAAAATAAATTAACTATCCATTAGAGACATAACATGTAGTAGCACAATCAAACCGTTGGAATTCACTCTTTCCGATCACATTTAGCTTTTCCCTTTATGCTTGCAGTGATAGACTCGTCTCTAACTATGCACCAAAGTTTTCTCTTATTCTCGAATCTCAACCGACCTTTCTTTTTACCCAAATGCTTTTTTTCTGTCCATCATGTGGTCCTAACTCCTTTATATCACATGCTCCTATCCCATCTCCTCTTCAATCATTAACAATAAAACACCATTTATTAAACATCATTTCTAATCCTCCTTTTCCTTTTCCTCAATATGGTATTATATGATCTATATCCTATTAGGACAATCAATAATGGCATGTGATTAGGCTCCTTATATTTAATGGAGACATAATTACAACGCCAATGAAAAATGTAAAATAGACATGATGTAAAACATATCCAATCGCCTAACATTATTATGTTATTAATCACAAATCTAATCCAGATTTTATATGATTGCTCAAATATGAAAGTTTGTCTCATCTACATGTACATATGTATGAGAAATAGATTCACTGATATATTTTTTTTACTATTATAGGTAAAAAAAAAATTTATTAAATAAATAATATATTCAATTATCTAACATATAAAAAAGTTAAATGTTTATAAAAAAATTTAATTACCTTTATTAGTCCTAAAATGAGCTATGTGGCTAGCTTAATCAATAAACACTCTTTTCTATAAAATAAAAGCAAATAACATTTTCAAAACTCATTCAAAGCGGTTTCTCATTAACAGTTTCTCTTCCATCTTTAAGAACCGTCTCTCTCGCTACTCCACGATGGTATCATTTTTCTTATATGATAGATAGATATGTTTAAATTGAATTCCGCACATCTCTTTCTCATTAGGGTTTTATCTGGTTATCACCTCTCACTTTTTCTATATCTAATTCAATTTTGAATCAACCATGCCTCACTTCTAGAAAGTCAGGCCCTCTAGACATCTCTAACACCTACTCTCTCCTCGTCCTTAACATAACTTTTCATAAGCCCTATATTTTCTCTCTCTTTCTCTCTCTCTCTCTCTCCCTTTTTAATTCAATTCTTCCTCGTATCTTTAATCTAACTAACACCATAATTTTCCCCTCAAGGTACAATCGCCGCGACGACCTATTTCCTCTCTTTGAAAGTACGGAAAGGTCGTTGACATCTTAATCCCCAAAGATCGAAGGTTTTCCTTTTCTGATTTCCCCCAATTTGCCGATTAATCAAATCCATAATTTTAGCTTGTTGAAATTGAATTTTTTATTTTTAGAACTGGTGAATCGAGGGATTTCTCTTTTGTGCGTTACAAATATGCTGATGAAGCTTCCAAAGCTGTTGGTAGGCTCGACGGTATGCTTCTCATTTCATTGTGTTTTCTGGTGATTTTATTCTTTATTGAACTTTTGTATTTCGAATGTAAAAAAAGAAAATGATTTTTCAGGAAGAATAGTTGATGGTCGTGAAATAACCGTCCAGTTTGCAAAATGTCTCTCTAATGCTGAGAGAATGTAAGTTCATTGTTTTTATTTTCCCCTTTTCGTTGCCAGGATAGTGGTGTCATTCATGTCAAATTATTAGTGTGTTTGGATTGGCGGTGGTGAGTTTTGTATTGCGAGATAGTAAATACAGCTTATTATTTTCTCATTTCTTGGTCTTTTGTGCATTTTTATGTAACTATGTTTATTTATTTAATTTATTTAATTTATTTAATTTATTTAATTTACAGTTAGAAAGGAAGGGTTATTGAAACTTCTGAGATCAAAGACCTCAAGGAGCCGCTTACAGTCAAAACAAGAAAAAGTAGACGGAAAGAAATCTCTACAAAAGCACAAGATTCTAAAAAAAGTGAATGAACCATAGTGTGATGTTTTGCCCATACAAGTTTTTTGAGGCTAAACCAATGCCAAAAAGGTAACTTGCTAATGATTAGTTAATAAGTATTAGTTAAAAAATGTCTTCAGCAAGTCAAATTCAAATTTTCGATGTTTGGACTTTGGATGACTAATTGTGTCGTTCTCCATGTCAAGTATCAAACACTATACCAACAATGTTCTGTTATAATTCTTAATGATGATGATGATGCTGAAGATGTCATGAAAACTATCAAGGCTTACTTTAATCCTAATGAGGCAACGTTAGTGCTTCTTCGGATCACTTATTTCATTTACTCAATATAAACTTTCTGATACTAACTTTTAGTAATTTTGAATTTCGTGTCCAACACACTGTTTTCTGTTTCATGTAGAAAACCTCAAAGGATTCACATCATGTTTCCATGTAAAACAAATTCAGAATGACCATCATCTGATTGGTTAATGTTACAATATTTGAATATTTACTACATCACATTGCCATAGCTATCCATTTCAAACTGATTTTCCTGCAGAATCAAATCCGTATGAGTGAACTATCTCTTCATCCTGATGATTCTGTAGTACAAACATTGCCTTATCTTAGCTCTCATCCCGATTATTTTAGTAAATTAAATGTACATTGTCGTTTCTCAATGGAAAATCTTCCAACTTGTAATCTGTGTAATCTCATATAATTCATTTTCAAACTCTTTTGATTGTGTCATTCTCAGTCTTACTTTTGATTTGCCAGTTTAACTAGCAAGGTTATCATTGCCTAATGGTTTAACCTTGATAGACTTACTCAATCAATTCATTTGTTTTAAATATGTGAATTCTAGAAATGTTAAACCATTTTTGTGAATGTGAATATAAATTGTAACTATTGGATTTACTCAATCTAATGTTTTTTTAATATACACACAATTTGTAAACTGTTAAGCAATTGCCGAGGTTGGCTATGAAAAGACAGGACAATGCAGTTTGAGGTTCAGAACATACACTATATTTTGTTGAAATTGAGTGAGTGATGAAAAGAAAAATATATGGAAGAACAACAAATTCTCAGGAAAAATAGTGGTCATGCTTTGGCTCTTCTTGTTTCTACGTTTCATATGCTCAATAAACAATTTTTATTTATTTATATTGTTTCAATTGACATGATGCTACACAACATGTGTCACACTCTTTCTATCATGCAAATGCTTTTTACTTATAATTATATTTTGAGGCAGTGACTTAAATTTCAAATTGTTCATTCCTATAGAATATTTTCACTTTTGGTGTACTGTACAAGATAAAAATAGAGAGAAAAATATCACAATTAACTTTAACAACATTATCTTTAAGTGGAATTTGAATTTTGTGTATAGTGACACTGTGTTACTAATTATATGCGTAATTTATATACAACTTTGTTGGTGACTTTTAGAAATGTGGGTTTGTCCATCTAAGTGTTACTAATTATGTGTGTAATTTATATACAACATTTTTCCATAATTTATGGTTTGTGAATCTAATGTACTAATTATGTGTGTAACATTGATACTAATTATGTGAGTAACATTGAAGATGCAAGTATGAAGTTGGTGTGAATGACTTGAGAAATGTGAGTACACTACATAGTAATGCAATTTGGAGGATATAGAAGAGTAAGAACCTGATCTCTTTGGTGTGTGCTTTAATAAAATTAGATTGAGTTCAACGCTTTTACTCCTCACATTATGAGATTGAAACTACTCATTTAATTGGGCGTCTTTTTTGTTAAAATGGATAGCATAATTGATAAAGTAATAAGTAATAGAATTAAGTATGTTTTTCTATTTTCTATATGCAACTATTTCGCTAAAAAAATTTATAAAACATTAGTAGTCTAAGTAATTTATTACCAATTTTTAAAATAATAAATCATTTTGTTAATACAATTTTGTTTTTAATATTTTTATTGCATTTTGAAAACAAAAGTGTGTGTATCACAAAAATACCTGTGCGGATGCACGGATAACACGCTAATACAGGGTGACCGCCAAGTAACTATGACAAAATTCGTACAAACGTACGAGTTATTATATTTTTTGTATAGTTAAAGAAAATAAAAGTAAAAATAATGTATTAATCCTGACACGATTATTTTTTAATTATAAGTATTATTAATATTTTTATTTTAAAATTATTTTTTAATTTAAGATAAAATATTTTTTAAGATAATATATAAAAAATTAAAATATATATTATTGATGTATAACAATTTTAGTAAAACGATTTTCTTTTTATTTTAAAAATAATAATCTGTTTTGATAAAAAAAAAAAATTTATTGACATTTTTATTACATTTTAATAATAAAAGCGTGTGTATCACACCAGTATCCTATCCGTCCGAATACCCAAATAACACAACAGTATTATATGATCGCACGAGTAATCATAACAAAATATGTAAAAACTCTAAATAAGTATTGTGTAACCGCACGCTTAACCATACCAAAATCGTACAAACGCGTGGATTATTATATTTTTTGTACAATTAGAAAAAATTAAAATTAAAATTAAAATAATGTATTAATCCAAACATGAAAAGAATATGTTGTTTTTTAATTATTAGTATTATTAATATTTTTATTTTGAAATTATTTTTAATTTAAGATATAATATTTTTAAGATAATATAAGAAAAATTAAAATATATATTATTGATGTATGACAATTTTAATAAAAGAAAATTATTTTTATTTTAAAAATAATAATCTATTTTGATAAAAAAAAATTGTTATTCCTATTGATATTTTTATTACATTTTAAAAATAAAAGCGTAGTACCACACTGATATTCGTGCGAATGCACGAGTAATACATTAGTATTGTGTGACTGCACGGATAACCACACCAAAATCTTTACAAAAGCACGTGTTATTATATTTTTTGTACAATTAAAAAAATAATGTTTTAATCCAAATATGAGAAAAATGTGTAATTTTTTAATTTTTAATATTACTAATATTTTTATTTTGAAATTATTTTAATTTAAGATACAACATTTTTAAGATAATAAATGAAAAATTAAAATATATATTATTGATGTATAATAATTTTATTTTAATTTTAAAAGTATGTTTTTATTTTAGAAATAATAATCTATTACCCTAAAAAAAAATAGTTTTTCTTATTGATATTTGTATTACCTTTTAAAAATAACAGCGTGCGAATGCACAAGTAACACACCAATACCCTTAAAAAATATAAATGTCTTCCTTTTTAAAAATAATAAATAAGAAATTGTAAAACAATTTTGTTTTTGTGATTTACATTTTCATTATATTTTAAAATATTTATATTGGATATTAAAATATTTTTATATATGGAAGAAAATATTGAAATCAATTTATTATCTATTTTATAAATAATAAATTATTTTGGTTTGATAATTTTATCTTTTTACCATTACATTTTTTATTATATTATTAAATTTTAAAAACAAAATCGTACGAATTACACCGATACCTGTACGAATGCACGGGTACCCCACTAGTTATTATAACAAATATATTAATTGTTTAATAAACTAAATTTTTTATCACTTATAATAATAACAATCAGAGAGTATATTTATGAGATCTTAAACAAGGATGACTTATGTGGTCCTATCCACAACCTTTGTATGTTATGGAAGATTGGTTCTCAATACTAAATATTAGTCATTTAGACATTCATATTATCAAGGTTGGTCCAATTAGTCTAGAAATTTTGTTCTAAATTTAGAAAATATGATTAAAAAGATATAAATTTATACCGAAATTGTATAAAATCATATATTTTGAAAATAAAATTTGATTTTACACATATTTTACAAAATAGGTGTAAAATGTATTACTTTAGTAATTGAAAAAATAAGTGGATCCCCAAAATTCCGCGCCCAGTGTTGTAGCACATGGAGCACCTTCAAATGGTCAGTCCTACATACCATGGTCTCCAGGGAAGTAGATAGTCAACAACCTCCGTCAATCAAGGGGGAGCAGTTACTACTACTTAATATTTTCTAAATCATAGTCTGAAAGACCTCTATAATACGTCTTCCCTAAATAAGAGAAATATAGATCACAACTTACCTTGCATTACACATAAACACAAAGTCTCTCATCTCACATGAGTTTGACATCTCATGTCACCATAAACATTGTAAATTACACCAAACATGGCTTCACGTCGCCGCGAGCAAGCCCTAACCACTCTCGTTTTCTAAGGTATCTGAGTATCTCATACTCGCATAGGGATACCACACACACATGCACTTTTTGACAAGTACAGTGACATTCACTGTGGGGTCCTCGTAAAACTAACTTGAAAATCACACCTTCTTATACACTCTTCATACTCATTGTTCCCCCACTCATGTACCCCGTCATTCCCAACCATGGTTAACAGGAGGGCATCATCCCTTATGTCGGAGAACACTAAGGGAATCAGTGAAACCAGAGCCTTGGCGAAGATACATGCCACCATGAGTGAATTACGCTTTCAAAACTAAAGTTTGGAGGCCAACATCCTCAACATCTGACAGCGCCAACCAGAGACTAATCCCCTAGATGAGATGGAAGTATGGACCCCCTAGTCACTCTTAAGAGAAATATGGAAGTACTTGTCGTTGAAGGATTCAAGCCTTCATCTTTGACCTTTATAAGCATGTTGCCTCCACCAATACATAGATGGCCATCATCATAGAGCCAGACTCTCTGAAGTGAAAATTAATGTCTGGCACCTTTAGAGACGCAACTTTTCCATGGTATATGGGTCTTCCCCGAGCTTTCATCATTAATTATCAGAAGCTAGTGAGGAAAATGGTACACCAATTTGTCGTTAACCGTCATAAAAAAATGTTAATCATTGGCTTGTTCGACATATGGTTAGCTCTAACATATCCACAAAAGATAGTATACATGTTGAAGAGAATCTCAATGATGATTCCAATCCAATTAATACAAGTGGAATTTGCAGCCCAAAACATGTCAAGCGCAAAGGTCGTCCTCCATCTAAAAGAAAAATATCTATCTCTGAAACGGTTATTAAGAGGTCAAGGAAGCGAACAAAAAATAATGATCACGTTGAGCTTACTACTGGAATGGTGGGAAATCAGCCTGGAAGTAACATTTGTGTAGATTCATCTATTGAAGTTGGTAGTGAAAGTAATATGTCATTTATGGATCTTTTGAAAACATGTGAAACATCTTTGATGGGTTCATCTCAAGTTTGTACAAATTGATGATCACTGTGAGAATTCTTTGGTTATTAACTAGAGATATGGGTTTTTGACTAGAGGCATGTGTTTTTTTGGGGATGTCAGACACATATCTTGTCAAATAACTTTTGTCATGTAAATTTATGCAACTTTTGTACAAAATCTTTGGTGTATGTTTCGTATAAAATAGTTGGTTAATACATTGTAAATAGTTGGTTAATTAAGGTTGTAAATTGGTTAATGCAGTACCAGACTTACAAGGGTAAAATTTAATTAAAAACATTTTTGGTTAATGTAGTGCAGAACGTTGGTTAAGCAAACTAATAACATGGTTAATTCAGTCCCAGACTTGCATAAGTAAGGAATTAATAAAAATAAACTTGGTTAATGTAGTGTATAAAGTTGGTTAATGAAAGGAATAACTTGGTTAATGCAATCCCAAACTTGGCATACATTGGGAAATTAATAAAAGTGAACTTGGTTAATGTAGTGCAACAAGTTGGGTAATGAAAAGAATAACTTGGTTAATGCAGTCCTAGACTTGGCATACATTGGGAAATTAATAAAAGTGAACTTGGTTAACATAGTGCAAAAAGTTGGTTAATGAAAGAAATAACTTGGTTAATACAGTCCCAGACTTGGCATACATTGGGAAATTAATAAAAGTAAATTTGGTTAATATAGTGCAAAAAGTTGGTTAATGAAAAGAAAAACTTGGTTAGTAAAATCCCAGACTGGCATACATGGGGTATTTAATAAAAATGAACTTGGTTAATATAGTGCAAAAAGTTGTTTAATGAAAGGAATAACTTGGTTAATGCAGTCCCAGACTTGACATACATTGTGAAATTAATAAAAGTGAACTTAGTTAATATAGTGCAAAAAGTTGGTTAATGAAAGGAATAACTTGGTTAATAAAATCCCAAACTGGCATACATGGGGTATTTAATAAAAATGAACTTGGTTACTAAGATTCCAGATTCCAAAAGAGAGAAGATTTCTTAAACCAAACTTGTGCATATAACATTCTCAACAAAATGAACTACAACATACTTAACACATGTAACCACATGATTGTTGTCTTGAAACTTAATCATAATACAGTTTGCATATAAACAAACAAAAGATAACCATAAATTGTTAACATTGTGTCAAATAAGATCACTACAAAACATCAAATTCTACTAAATTGTACACTACAACATAACCACTAATGATTTACAAATTCAGTCTTGGTTTTCGTCCACGCTTCCATGGTTTCTTCTTTATTCTTGTAGCCATGTTAGAAGTAGACTTTGCTAGGTTTTCCACAACATTCAGATCATCATATGGTGGAGTGTTATTTCCGACATCTCCAACTGAAGTTCCTACTTCAACTTCATTGATAAAGTTGACCATCTGTCGATCTTCTTGAACATCCTCATTTTCAAATGGAGTACTAACTCTTGCCTCTTTGATCATCCTCACTTCATTCTTAAGAATTGATATCCGCTCTCTGAATTCGTTGTTCTCTGCCACCAATCTTTGATAATCGCGAACATCCACAAATTATTGGCCTTGTTCAAACAACGCGGCATTGGAAATGTCATATTTTAGTTCTTCCACTGTTGCAACCACTCTTTCAATTATCTAACAACACAAAATTCAAGTCAAATAAACAACAAATGAAAAAATATGTTTCTCAATTAAAACACACAAAATCCTACCATATTATTGTCAAATGCCTTTTCAATACTTTTCTTTTGCATACTTATAACCGGCCAATTCAATATACGTGGAAAAGTGGACCTAGAAACAGTAGGTGCTTCCCCCAAAGATAAGTGGTTGAATGCCCAAATTTATAACAAGTATAACATGTAAATTATAAATTACAAAACATAAGATGTTACTGTAAAGTTATATAATCTACATACCTGTAATACGGCAACATTTAAATGTCTCTATGACTTGTTTTTCCCTTCTTTCAAGACTGGAAACCATAAAGTTATACACGACAAGACCCCAACTATATGTATCAAGGGAGTCCAAATCATTCAATTGCTTAGTAAATCCTGTAAAGACCTTACTTCCGGTTTTTTGAAAGTAAAACTCAGCAAATGCAAGTAATATGTAAAGTCTAGCAAAGTTAGATAATCTATTCTTGTGAACACGAATTTGTTTGACAATATTTGCCATAGTTACCTCTTCCCCTTTAAAGAGACCCAATGTTTCACACAGTTGGTCTTCTATTAAATCTACTACAAGGGTCTTACCAACAATGGACAATCCAAGAGCGAAACAAACATCAATAGGGGTAAAGGGAACTGTTAGTGTTTTAAGTTGACATTACTTTTTGGTAAAACTAGGTTATGGAATGTCTTGATAAATGTCATGACATTCAGAGATTGAAGATAAATCCTACTTGACAAGGATGTTTGAAGTACATTCGAATCGAAGCTAAAAGTCGTGTTGGAAATTCAGAAAATAGTCGATGTCATAAGATGTTATGACATTCGGTGACATTGCTCGCAGAATGCTTTTTCCGAGACTTTTCGAAGTTTGTTGATGCTATATTATGTTTTTCTGTTACTAGAATGCATGCTCACGTGGCTGCTAGGTTAATCTTAGTTAAACCTAAATTGGTTGTTGAACAAACCATGTTTTTAAGATTAAATTAAGTGAACCCTAGCTATCTTTATGGAAGCCCAAAACTGAAGTTTCAGGATTGCTTCTATAAAAGGAATTCAACCCTTATACTGCTGCTACGCCTCCAGAATGTATTGAAGATTTAGCAGGTTGTTATTTGTGTAATTCTAGTTTCTCTTGTGAGCCAAGCAACTATCAATTGATAAGTGCCTTGGACTAGGATTTGTTTGTAAGGGTAGTTTATCACTCAAAGCTTTGAAGCACGAGTGTTTGTCTCTTGATTGAAAGATTTGAAGCCAGATCAAGATAGTTTATTGAAGTGTGTCTTCACAATTCAATTAATCAATAGGTTGATATCACTGCTGTGATTGAGGGGGAGTGAGTAGGAACTCAGATCTAAGTAGGACTTAGCTTGAAGTTGCATTGGGTAGGTTTTAAGTGAAGGAGATAAACTGGTTGATTTATTCCTGAATTAATTCTACTAATAGTGAATTTCCTCCCTGGCTTGGTAGCCCCCAGATGTAGGTGTAGTTAGACACTGAACTGGGTAAACAATTTATTGTGTTCTTTACTACTGTTTGAATTTAGTTGTGTATTGTTAACAGAGTGTCAGATATTGTGTCATAACATTCTCTGTGACATCAAGTATCTGCTGCCAGAAATTTCAATTGGCATCAGAGTAGCTGTTATTTCAGGGTGAGATCTAGGGATAATAGTTTCTGGCGTAATGGATAAAGAAGGAGGATTTGGAGGTAGACCACCTATTCTGGATGGGTCTAATTATGATTACTGGAAGCCTCGTATGGTTGCCTTCTTAAGATCAGTGGATATTAAAGCTTGGAGAGCACGACAAAGGATGGAAACATCCCACCAAGCTTGAGAAAGATGGGACTTGTCTTGAAACCCGAGGAGGAATGGAGCAAAGAGGAAGAGGAGCTAGCTGGGGAACTCTAAAGCATTGAATTCCTATTCAATGGTATTGATGAAATATCTTGATGGTCCATCAATGTGAGTGCCAATGATGTTTGGGACACTCTCAAAATTACTCATGAGGGGACATCCAAGGTGAAGATGTCAAGACTTCAGATGCTCACTACCAAATTTGAGAATTTGAAGATGAAAGAAGATGAGACTATTCATGAATTTCACATGAATATTTTGGAGATTGCCAACGCCTCAGGAGCACTTGGTGAAAAGATGTCAGAAGAAAAGCTGGTGAGAAAGATTCTCAGATCCTTGCCTAAAAGGTTTGCAATGAAAGTGAATGCAATAGAGGAGGCTCAGGACATCAGCACCTTGAAGGTTGAAGAACTTATAGGATCTCTTATGACTTTTGAGATGGGAATCAGTGAAACTGTTGACAAAAAGAACAAGAGTATAGCACTTGTATCTAATACTGAAGAAGGATGCAAGGTGGAAGATGAAGAGAAGAGATCTGAAGCTATAGTTATGCTTGGAAGACAGTTCAATAAGCTCATCAAGAGGATTGATCCAAAGTCAAGGTCAAATGTCAAGGACATTTCATCTGACATCAGCAGATCTTATGACTCCAACAGAAGATCCAAGTCAGAGGAAAAAGGAAGTCAAGGCAGTAGAATCCAATGTCATGGTTGTGAAGGATATGGGTATATTAGAGCTAAATGTCTCACCTTTCTAAAGAAACAAAATAAAGGAATGGCTGTCACTTGGTCTGATGGTGATTCAGGAAGTGAATCTGAGGAAGAAGGAGCCAAACTTGTCACTGCTCTCTCTGGAGTGTACAATTCTGATATGGATTCTAGTGATGAGGAAGTGACATTTGAAGAGCTTGCTGAAACCTACAGGAAGCTGTGTGTAAAAAATGGTGAAGTATGTCAGCAAAATGAGAAACAAAAGGGCTGATTGAGAAGTTGGAAGCTGAGAATGTGAAGCTGGAGGCTGAGAAAAAGGAAAACACAGCCACTATAAATCACCTCAATAGTGATATTGTAATGTTGAACTCCAAACTTGATCAGATGTCTAAATCTGTCAAAATATTGACATCTGGTACTATTAAGTTGGAAGAAATTCTTCAGCTTGGACAAAATGCAGGAAATAAGCATGGTCTAGGATATTGTTGCACCCCAAAATTTACCCTCTTGATTTAGGCTTATGTTTCATCATAAACATCATATTGCATTGCATTCATGCACTGTGTAGGATCAATGTTTCTCGGTTCGTACGACTATTTGCAAGATTTTTTGGTCAGGAATCTATTTTGGCTTGGTTCCACAATATCTGGAATCATATCAATATGTCCTCTAGATTATCTGTTCAAGGTTGGAGGTCATTTCGTCAAGGAAACTGAATTTATTCGCTTATTTCTCAATAAAGTGGATTTTGGGTTCTCAGTGCATTTTGGGCACTCCAGAGAGCGTATCTCACAGTTCGTCGGGTTTTTTCTTATGAATTTTGACTGGCATGTCCCTCTCATCTTTATCTACAATTTTTGTTTGAAATACGGAAGCAAATTATGTGAGGAAGGTCCCCAAAAAATTCAATTCCTCAAGAGGATTAAACTGAATTTTAGTGCTGAACCGTGTGTTCTGCCCACTAAAAAGTTCATATCTCTTAGCTGGAAACTCGAAAATGAGCGGGACCAATTTCTAAAATTCCGTATCAAATCCTTCTACAACTTTCATTTACAACTCGGGAGCTGAATCATCACCGTTTAAGACCAGTTTTGTATTCTTCGGACACAATTTTGAGCTGAACCGAGCAATTTTCATCTGGTACGCAAACTTCGAAGAATCATATCTCGCTTGTTTTTTATCGAAACGAGATGGGACCAGTGCCAAAAGTTCACAAATTTTGTTAGATTCGGTTGTCTCATAAACACTCACTTGCAAATTTTAATCAGAAGACCCTCGCTCGAGGCATTTTCTCCAAAGAGCGCATTGAGAATTCTGCATGCGTCAGACGCCCGAAAACTGTGCTGAAATTTCAAAAATTCATATCACGATGACCGTTCATCTGATCGCGTCGAAATTTTGATTCACGCAAGTAAAATCGCGTTCCGGACATTTTTCGTTTACATTCCAATTTCAAATTCTGCACGGATTTGGCTGTTTTGGACTGTGTACGAAAATTATTTTTGATAATCGCGATTTGGATTTAATTGTGGATCCAAGGCACTCCAAAGCCCAATTTTTCATATTATAAATATATTTTACCACTCACAAGATGGGAGGAGAGAATCATTTGTAAAATTTGACCCAAGAGCTCTCACTTTTCTCTCTCAATTTTCTCTCAACTCAAAATTGCACAACCACCTCAAACCACCAACAACCACCACCGGAATTCCAAAACCACCGCGCCGGAAAACTTTTTCTTATTTTTTTTCTTCTTTCTTCTTCTCTCCTTCTCCGGTACAGCCCCATACTCTTCAATTCCCTTTCAATTCTCAAGGATCAAATCAAGTTTTTCATCAATCAAGAACATTGAAGAGCGTTTAAGGTGTCGAAGTGAAGAGTTGAAGTTTTCCTCATCAATTCTCCAAGGATTCAAGATTCTCCTCTCTTATTATCATCAATTCAACTTTGATTTGGTATTTTCTTGGAGAATTACAAGATTTTCCTCATCAATTTCAACTCAAAGCTTCAAGTACAAGTAAGTGCTTATTTACTTAAGTGCTTATTTCAATTGATTTTTCAATTGTTGAATTTCTTGAAATTGAATATTGAGATCCCTTGCAAATTCCGTGTGGATTCCGATTATAGCATTTGTTTTGTCAAATTCATTGATCATGATCCGTTTTTGGAGCCTTAAAGGTGTCGGTGTCAAACTTTCTACACACTACACACACATACATTTGTGGTGTTAATTTTCTTTGCATATAATGTCTAATACTTGTTCTAACCTTCAAATAACCACTTTACTAATATGTGGGCATGTTTAAGTAGTTGGCGCTTTGATTTAGAACCCTTAATTGAGTCATATAATTAGGATCCCGTGGTAGCTAACCGTTAGAGCGACGATTGATCGTTTTGGCTTCATTTTATGCACGAATATGTTTTAAGCATAATTTTTCTTGTGAATTTCATTTGATATCATTTATTGAGTTTGCTACTGACCTTGTGTGTCAAATTACTTTCTCATCTTGCCTCTTCATCATGATTGACTCATTAACTTGTTTGCTCACTCAAAATTAACTTTAGGGTTTAGAATCACTCTTTTTCATTACTAATCTTTGCACCATGAATGATTGTGAGGCATGATGATTGATAATTGTTTTATGTTTGTGTGAGAATCATGTTCATGTTACATCACTCATCTCACTTCATAGGACATTTGACACAAGCATGATTGAGTACACACACAAACACTTTTCATCACGCATTTCTAGTATGCGCATTCATGTTTTCCTATTGAAAGTTGCTCATGAAAAGGTTTTGATGATCGTGTATGACATGAGTTCATCTATACCATGATAACTACTGACTTGTATCATTTTCCATCATCTAAATGTCATACCTTTTCACTAATACCATGTCATGCTTCATTTGTTTCCTAGGTGCATATTTAGGGTAAATGTTTGACTAGTTCTTGCATTAGTTCTTATTTTCTTTTCTTTTAAGATGATTGTGGTTTGTTTATGTTTAACATGCATGTAATTTCCACATCCTCACCACTGACTTCACTCAAAAATATCACCACAAGGCATGTTCACAATCACACATCTATGCACATTTCGCCACACACTTCTAGACACATGTTTAGGCTTTCCTAGTTGCTTTTGTTTATGCATTATAAATGATGAGCATGTATATGATGATCATGCATTATTACCATGATAGCTACTGCCTTCTATATCTTTGTAAGCCATAGGTTTCATTCCTTCGCATTCATGCATTATCCATGCTTCATTCCATCTTTAGTTGCTTTCTAGGTTAAACTTTTAACTAGTTTTTGCGTAGATGTTATATGTGCGCAATTTGAAGCATCTTATGACTTTATAATGTATAATTTGAATAGCTATTCATCACATGTCATCTCTGATCCCACAACCACTTGACACTTAGCACACGCACGCACAAGTACAAATACACACATATACGCACATGTTTACCCGCACTTGCACGAATCAAATGCATTTCTCTTGAGTGTTTTGCTTTTGAATTCTTTGTATGCATGCTTAAATGTTTTTGTGATGAAATAACATGTTTGCTACTGTAACTTGTGTATCCTAACATCTTTTGACTCATTTCTCTTCATCTTTTCCTTTCCATGGCTTCTTTTAGATTGTAAACACCTTTTAGGTTAAGCATTCCAACTAGTTTTCGCACCAATGTTGTAATTGCATCCTCATGGAATTTCTTTTATGATTTGGTTATTAATTCACTTTCATGATGTTGGTACTGTAATATATTCATCTTGACACCTTCTTCTCATGACATAAACCTCACACACTTAGATGCACTCCACTACACGCATTTGTTGTATGTTTGCACTTTTTTTTTGCTATTGAATCTTTGTGGTTTATTTTGCATGATGTAAATAAGCATAAACATGATTAGCTACTGACTTGTATGTCATTTTGTTCTTTAATTGTATATCAACTTCATCTAAGTCCATCGCTTCGCACAATTAGCTCCTTGCATGCTTTTAGGATTAGTTTCGACCTAGTTTGTGCATTAACTTGTTTGTAGGTGTTTGTAATGATGATTGATGTTTGTTAAGGGTTTGTATAAACCTTGTGCATGTATGTTGTGTCTAATGACCTCACTTCACATGACACCTTGCATGGTTGCTCTATCACTTCTTTCCACTTTATTTTCTTCCCCATTTTCTTGGTGTTTAGCCATTGTACTTTTGTTTGAGATGTGTTGTCATCATCCATTATCTTCTTGATGTATAGTCATTTGTAGCTTAGTGTTTTATCACCCTACCTTGTTATTTCTAATCCATTTGTTGAGTGTGCAAGGGATTTCTATCTGATGTTCATCTGATGCACGAAGCTTTGTCTGATGCCTTGAAGTGTACCTGAGGCGATTTCTCACACCATATGAAGTTCTTTGTTCTTAGTATAATTATTTGATCTATTTCGATTTGGTTGTATTATTTGGACTTTATTTCGGACTTTTTATACAATACATCCCCATTCATAAACTTGTATCCCCATTCCCATATGGTTTGTAATAGTTTAGAACTACTCCACCAATGAACACATTGCCTCCTCTTGGGCTTTTCACCAATGACCACATGGCCTCCTCTTGGGCTCTTCACCAATGAATACGCCTCCTCTTGGGCACTTCACCAATGAACACATAGCTTCTTCTTATGATATTTACTAATGAAAATGAGTTCATGATCGTTTGTTAATGCAGCTTGGGCACACTTGGATGGACGATGGCGCTTTCCAGCATAGCTTTCTTACCTTGTGTGTGTTGAAGGGCAATGACTTTCTCCGTTAGGTATCATCATCACCCTCTCTGTACATAATGTTTCACCATCATGTCCATGCATATTTTATCTTTCTTCATATGACATTTCACCATCATGTCCATGCATATTTTATCTTTGTACATAATGTTTCACCATAATGTCCATGCATATTTTATCTTTCTTCATGTGACGTTTCACCATCATCTCCATGCATATTTTATCTTCCTTCATATGATGTTTTCCATCCATGTCTATTATCATGATGTTTTGTCTTCCATTCCTGAGGTGTTGTCATTCATGCATTTTATTATCCTTTACATGATGTTTTTCCATACATGTCTTATCATTCATTCTAAATGTGATTGTTTGCTTCCTTTTCTCTTTCATGAGATTTCCATGTTCCCCATAGGATCTTTAGTTCATTCTTCTCCAAGTTTGAACTAAATAGACATTAAGTTAGGCATCCATGCATGATAACTTTAGGTAGATCTTCCCCTTGTTTATATCCATAACTTAGGATCAACTTTGCATGATAACATTAGGATTTAGAAGTAGGTTAGTTTCCCTTAGCCATTTTACCTTTATCCTTTTGCATCCTTAAAACTAAAATCTTGTTTTTGTCAAGTGCATTAAAATACTCTAATCATTTGAAACTTTTTTCAAAGTAAAAGATACAAACCAATTAGTCTAGGATGTTTCGTTGTCCTGTTTGCTGCTGATGCTTCTTCATCCTCTGATGTTTCGCCATCTCATACCCTGATGTTTCGCCATCTCATCCTTTGATGTCTCGTCATCTCGTTTGCTGATGTTTCGTCATCCCGTCTCCTAATGTTTCGTCATCCCGTCTGTAGCTGATGTTTCGTCATCATGGAGGTGTTTCGTCATTATGGAGGTGTTTCGTCATCGTTTGTTGTTTCGTTTGCTAATTTAAAAAACACAAACCAATCAAAACAAGTGAGCCGAACTACGGCGCTCTGACTTTCCCATTGCACGAGGGAATACGTAGGCATCCTGTCGCGGGGCTAGATCGAGCAACCTTTGTAAATATTTCCTTCTTTTCCCCGTGTTTTCTTTCTTTTATTATTTTCTTTTATTTCTTTATTTCTCTCCTTTTTGCATGCATTGTACCATGTACAGATATAGTTAGACCTTTACACCCATTAGATAGAAAGTAAAAGCGGATACCGTAAGAGTACTACGGGCGCGTGGGGTGCTAATCCCTTCCCCTCGCGTAACAGACTTCCTTACCCGATCTCTCGGTCGCAAGACCGTGATTTCTTCGTTTCAGGTTTACTCGATGTTTACCTTTCCCTCTTGGCGGGATAAAAAACGTTCGATGGCGACTTCATTGATATATAGTTATATCCATTGATTTTCGGCCGGGTGTTTCAGATATGTGGCTGAAAAGAAACCTGTTGGTGACATTAAGAAGAAGAGACATGGGAAAACAATGTCAAAACAGGTGTCACACCACAAAACAGGAAATAGGTCTGCCTCAGGATATGTGGAGGCTAAGAAATTTGTTAATAACAAAAGGAAGAACAGACCTAATGAACCAATGTCAAAACAGATGTCACAACATTGGGTTCAACATCAAAATCATAGAAACTTGAACAAAAAGTTTCAAAGATGGAGATGTCATTATTGTGGAAGGTTTCGTCACATAAAGTCCTTCTGCTATAGGCTACATGGATACCCTAATCAGACTCCCTATGTTAAGCCTAAGAACATCAAGGTACCCTACACTTAAAAGTGGAAGAAGAGGACTGCAGCTCTGGTAGCTCACACTTCTCTTAGAGTGTTTTCCAAGGAAGATTGGTACTTTGACAGTGGGTGTTCTAAGCATATGACTGGAGACAAAAATCTTCTTAGAGATGTTAAACCTCTTTCTGTCAGTTCTGTTACTTTTGGAGATGGAGTTAAAGGAGAAATCAAAGGTATTGGGAAACTCAAACTGGTCTGGAGTTCCAAACCTAAATGGAGTGCTGCTGGTAAAAGGTTTGACTGCAAATCTCATTAGCATAAGTCAGCTATATGATATGGGATTCACAGTCAACTTCACTAAGTCTGAATGTCTTGTAATCAATGATGAACAAGTAGTGATTATGAGAGGAGTCAGATCAAAGGACAACTGCTACTTGTGGGAATCTGAGAACACCACTCTGTCCTCTGTGTGTTCTACAGACAAAGATGAAGAGGAAGTAAAGTTGTGGTAGCAAAAATCTGGTCATCCACATCTCAGAGGAATGAAAAGGATCAGTTCCATAGAGGGAGTCAGAAGGATACCAAGATTTCACATGGATAAAGGGAGAATTTGTGGTAAGTATAAGGCTGGACAGGAAATCAGAATGTCACACTCAATGTCTAGACATCTGACCACTCCTAAAGTACTGAAGCAAAGTACTAGGATCTGGCATGAAAGGCTAACCAAGCATCTTACTGTCAAAGGATACAGGAGAGGAGTCTTGGATGAAACCCTCTTTGTCAAAGGAGGAAAGATCATGGTGCTTCAAATTTATGTTAATAACATAGTTTTTGGAAGAATACCTGACACAATTGTGAGACATGTTGACAACCAAATGCAAGCTGAATCTGGGATGAGCCTCATTGGAGAGTTGATTCATTTTCTTGGACTGCAAGTCTCACAGATGGAAGACTCAACACTCCTTCCACTGAGCAAGTATGCAAGGAATTTTGTCCAGAAATTTGAGATGAAGAATGGGTGCTTTAAAAGGACTCCTGCTCTCACACATTTGAAGTTGTCCAAGAAAACAAGCGAAGAGAGTGTTGATCAAAGCTTGTGTAAAAGGTCTTTTGATGGATGTGTCTTCTTGAGAAACAATCTTATTCCTTGGATCAGCAAGAAGAAAAACTGTGTGTTCCTATACAATGTTGAAGCTGAACACATAGCAGCTGATAGCAATTGCTCTAAGATGATCTGGATGAAGCTGATACTGATTGAGTACAATGTCATACAGGATGCCATGACATTGTACTGTGACATTGCACCTGAGGCTAGTCAATTTAAGACTCTAAGGGACAAATTGGATATTTGTCAATATGAGGAGTTGTAGCAATTAACTGTGTCTACAACAAGGGATGAAAGAGACTTTTTATTTCAATTATTTATAAATGGGTTATTCAAGTATTTTCATCCTTATTTTAAAAGGTCCAAGAATAGGAAGAGACACACTCATATAATAGTTTCTTCATTTGAAAGTAGTATCACTCTTTCTTCACCCAAAAGAAACTCTAAAACCCTCTGCCATTTTCGCTCTCATTCTCTCAAAAACCATCAGCGAAAAATGCCTTCATCATCCTCATCATCTCAAAAATCAGGATCTTCATCTCCATCCATGGCTGAAGTTAGGGCAAATGCTGAAGCCATGCAAACTGAAGCACTAAGGGTTACTCCACTGCGTGCAATGGCCACTGACCCAGAAAGAGTCAAGAAATTACGTACTAGGAATGCAAGAAAGTCTCAAGCATCTCCTTATGGTAAGACTTTTGTACCATCCTCTTCAGTTCCCCCAAAAATAGCGAACAGAGAGGGGTCTAGGTCTGTGCATATAGCCATTGCTAGATTAGTAACCAGTATCCTAAATGAGAATCAATCTGTACCTGGGATTTCAGTCCCTCTGAACCATAAGTCTGCTAGCCCTAGTTTAGCAGTTGATCCAGATGTCAATGAGAATGTCAAGACATCTGGTGAACATGTTGATTCTTCTGCCAAGAATGATATAAATCCTTCTGCTCCAGTTCCTGAAGGGTGTAAAGATGATAATGTTATTGAATCACCTACTGCTAATGAGAATGAGATTTCTGATGAGATTCTTGAGAAATCCCCGGAACATTGTACCTCTGTTAAATCTCCTGCTATTTCTGCTGGTAACATCTCTGATAGCATTCTTGAAGAAATTCCAGAAAAACAAGCTGATGACAACCTGGAAGATTCCTCTGAGAAAAACACTAATCAGAATGTTGATTCTCATATCATCTATCTAGATGAAGAGTTTTCTGATAATGACCTCATAGCAAAGGTTAATCCCAGCATTGCTAGGAGGGTAATGAATAGGAAAGGGAAGCAAAATGCTATTCCAAGTTCTGTTCAGGAGAAGGTTACTAAAGTTGCTCATAAGTCTCCTAGGATTGTGAACAAGACTGTGGAAAAATCTGGTAAAGACAAGGCTAGAACTTCCAAAGGAAAGAGTAGGATGAAGATTATTGGTGGTACCTCTAAGGCAAAGAGAACCTCAATTGTGAAGAAGAGGAAAGCACCTGAGCCCTCAGAACTTGATGATTCTAATTTTGATGTTGCTGAGAATGTCTCAGACATTCATTCAAGAAAGAGGCTGTCTCTTGGGAAATTGCCCATAGTCCCTGAAGTGGCAATTGACAACATTTCCTTCCACCACCACGAGTGCTAGCGGTGGAAATATGTGTGTCGAAAAGAATTGCTCTAGAAAGGAATTGAAGTGCCCTTGAATGCAAAGATGTCATGGACCTGATCAAGGAAGCTGGGCTGATGAAAACTGTGGTCAAGTTTTCTAATTGTTATGATGCTTTGGTGAAGGAGTTCATTGTGAACCTGACAAGTGGTTGTGGTGATGGAAGATCAGATTTCAAGAGTGTTTGTTAGGGAAGAAAAGTGAAGTTTTCCCAAGTGTAATCAACAAGTATTTGGGAGATCGATGATGCTCAACCCGAGCTTGAAGAAACGATAATCAAGTGTGCCAAACAATTCGCCAAGCAAGTAAAACATTGGCCTTTGAAGGAAAGCTTCGCTAGCAAATTGAGTGTCAAATTTTCTATTCTGCACAAGATAGGTGCAGCCAACTGGGTTCCCACAAACCACAAGTCAACCATCTCCATTGGTCTGGGCAGGTTCATTTTTGATGTTGGAACAAAAGCAAAGTTTGATTATAGAACCTACATTTTTGAGCAAACCTTAAAACATGCTGACAGTTATGCTATAAAAGGACCAATAGCCTTTCCCTCCCTCTTGTGTGGTATTATAACTGATCAATACCCTGACATTCTGGTTAATAGAGATTCAGTGTGTAAAAGAGCTCCTGCCCTTGGTTTCCACTACAAGCTATTTCAAGGGAAGCATATTCCAGACATTGCCATGACATCTGCTGAGACATCAAATGTCAAGGCAAATTCTCAGAAGGCAAATGTCATTGCTGTGCTAAAAGCAACTTGCAAGGAGCTTGAAGCAAGAAAGCAAAATCTGGAAGAACTGATCTCTACACTTGAAGAGGAGAAAGACACAGAGGTTGAGGAAGAAGGGCTTGATGGTGATAATTCTGCTGCTCATATGGGTGAAGATGCGATCTTGACCAATGGTGAAGAAGGCTCTGAAGATGTTTCCTTCACAGTGCTTCTTCTGGAGAAGAAAGCACTTGAGTTGTACTCCTGTGCCCTGTTGCTTCTGTTTGATTGTTCTGTCAATTGTTTCTTGTTCCTTGTTCTGTTTTGTTTATTTGGATAATTGTAATGCTTGTTGACAGAATTGTAATCATTTACCAATGCTGCTACTTCATTATATACTGTTTGTTTGGGTCATCTGTATTGTTTCCTTTGGCTCTTTGTGGCTAAAAAGGGGGAGAATAACTAATGTGTGACAGTGGCTGGGAATTTTGGGAAACTGTATGGCTTTTTAAATTTGTATGTGGGCAATTGTGGGAATTGTGGGATTTCTGTATGGGTAGAATTTATCTTATCTCTAGGTTCTAGTTTCTTTAAGCTTAGGATAGCTTAGAACTAGTTTGTCTTCTGCTGCATAGGTACTCTGATAACTTAAGTAGTTTTAGCCAAAAATGTGCCAAAGGGGGAGTTTGTTAGTGTTTTAAGTTGGCATTACTTTTTGGTAAAACTAGGTTATGGCATGTCTTGATAAATGTCATGACATTCAGAGATTGAAGATAAATCCTACTTGACAAGGATGTTTGAAGTACAACTCAGAACTGGAAGCTAAAAGTTGTGCTGGAAATTCTGCAGAAAATAGTCTGATGTCATAACAGATGTTATGACATTCAGTGTCACATTCTGCGAACTGCTTTTTCTGAGACTTTTCGAAGTTTGTTGATGCTATATTATGTTTTTCATTACTAGAATGCATGCTCACGTGGCTGCTAGGTTAATCTTAGTTAAACCTAAATTGGTTGTTGAACAAACCATGTTTTTAGGATTAAATTAAGTGAATCCTAGCTATCTTTATGGAAGCCCAAAACTGAAGTTTCAGGACTGCTTCTATAAAAGGAATTCAACCCTTATCTGCCTACGCCCCGTAATGTATTGAAGATTTAGCGGTTGTTATTTGTGTAATTCTAGTTTCTCTTGTGAGCCAAGCAACTATCAATTGATAAGTGCCTTGGACTAGGATTTGTTTGTAAGGGTAGTTTATCACTCAAAGCTTTGAAGCCAGATCAAGATAGTTTATTGAAGTGTGTCTTCACAATTCAATTAATCAATAGGTTGATATCACCGTGATTGAGGGGAGTGGTAGGAACTCGATCTAAGTAGGACTTAGCTTGAAGTTGCATTGGGTAGGTTTTAAGTGAAGGAGATAAACTGGTTGGTTTATTCCTGAATTAATTCTACTAATAGTGAATTTCCTCCCTGGCTTGGTAGCCCCCAGATGTAGGTGTAGTTAGACACTGAACTGGGTAAACAATTTATTATGTTCTTTACTACTGTTTGAATTTAGTTGTGTATTGTTAACAGAGTGTCAGATACTGTGTCATAACATTCTCTGTGACATCAAGTATCTGCTGCCAGGAATTTCAGAAACTATCCTATCTCTTACCATAAATCCCCGACTACATTTGTCCCATCTCCTTACAAACTCCCATAATAAGCCACCTGTGATTGAGAAGTCGTTAGAAATATCCAATACCCATTTGAATGGAGTGCATTCGATATGTGCACGTTGAGTTGTTGTTAAGCTTTTGTTGATAGTGCTCAAATTAACCGGGCTACAACAATGCCTCATTCGTACCTTAACATGATTGAAAAAAACTATTTAGTCCCACTTAACAGTTACAGACATTACAAAAACAAACAAAGGCAGTCATTACAACAAAAATCAAACTTACTTCAGTTTCAGACAAATTTGAGGATGTCATGTTTTCAAAGCAAATCAATCAACCTGACAATAAAATGAAATCAAGTTAAACCCTAACCCTTATACAGAAAAACACAGTTATGATAAACCTACCCTAACCCTTAAATAAACACAGTTATGGAAAACACAGAAAAACCTAACCCTGAAGGTGTAAAGATAGAAATTATGCTACAGAGAAAAACACAAAAAAACCTAACCCTTAAGGTGTAAAGATAACAATTCTGCTACAGAGAAAAACACAGAAAAACTTAACCTTAAGGTGTAAACACAGAAAACCTAACCCGTAAATAAACACAGTTATGATAAACAAAAGGAAGAAGAGAAAGAACTGGTTTAATCTTGGAACCACCGTTTGGATCTCGCTGTGACGAAGAACCTAACCCTTAAGCTGTGACGAAGAACGATTCGCCATCTAGATCTCGTTGTCCGCCGTCTGAATCTCGTCGTCGCCGTCTGGATGTTACAGACTTGGTGAAGAGAGGACAAGTGAGGAACAAATTGCGCCGAGTGAGGAAGAGAGGATGTTCTGAAAGAGAGAGAGAGAGAGAGAGAGAGAGAGAGAGAGAGAATAGAGGCAGACAGTGAGAAGTGTAGTGTAAGAGGGTTAACCTAACATGCAATGTCATTTTCCATTCTGCTCTTATTTATTTTGTAAATTACAAAAAAAAAAAAGTAGTTGTAAAAGCTTTATACGGTGTCGTGTATAACTCTAGTGTACACATATCATTTATGTTGTTTATATATGTGGGCCATATGTGGGTAAGTTAATTTATTCTCTCTTAATAGCTACCACATACTTAATAACCACTTAATCATTTTTTTCTTCCACTGTAAACAAGCTTTCTTCTTCCGATGCCACTTTTTTTATTTGTTTAGATTAAGAAGTAATTATGTCATTAACCAACTTCATAACTTCGTTAACCAACATTTTCTATTCTATTAACCAATTTTATTTTATTACTATTAATTTTAAAAACTGAGCATGTATTAACCAACTCCATAATTTTATTAACCAATATTTTATATTTCATTAACCAACTTTATTTTATAACTAAAAAGTATCTTTAATATCTGAGCGTTTATTAACCAACTTCATAACTTCATTAACCAATATGTTACACTTCATTAACCCACTTTATTTTACTATTTAAAATTATTTTTGATGTTTAGACGTTTATTAACCAACTTCATCATTTCGTTAACCAATTTTTTATATTTTATTAACCAACTTTATTTTACTACTAAAACATATAAAAATAAAAAATAATTTTTGTTAAAAAAATATTATTATAATAATATTTTACTGTTTATAAATATATTATTTTATTTAAAAAGCACTATTCATCATATAAATACGATAAATAATATTTGGTGTAAGTATTAGTGTAAGAATAAGGTGTATAAATAGCATTACTCTTCTTATTTATAAATGCCAACCGTACATGCTCTATCAAATTATGCAGAATTCGTTTAAAAGTTAATTTTTTAAGAAAAACTGATATTTTTGTAAACATTGAACTACCAAAATTAAATAAAAAGTTAATTTTTGTGAGAAGAAAACTAATTACGTACTAGTTTTCATGTAATTAGTTTTTTTTTTTTTATATTTTATTTTAAGTTAAACATAAGGGTGTATTTGTTTCAAGTTATAAATTAATATTCATTGAACTTTTATTTTGGGATTATTATTCCTAGGAATAATATTCTTATGTGAGTGTTTAGTTAAAAACTAAAATTTCTAGGAATGTTTCTAATATTTATTTAATTTTAAAATTATAACAAATCAAAATTAAAGTAAATTGAGTAGTAGTGGGAAATTGTAAATAGTTAAAGTTTATTTCCATGGGAATGTTGGGTAAGCAAAAATCATGTGTAAAAATATTTATTGGAATAAATAATACCCATAAATAATTTTTTAAAACTTGAAACAAACATGAGTTAGTTGTTTTTCCAATGTAAGATTTCCGAGAATACAATTTTAATCCTTGAAACAAACACACCCTAAGAAAAATAAATTGAAGGGCAAAACCCAAAAATTTCATTAGTAAATGGGCCTTAGACTTGCCATTATGAGCGACGGATTGGCTACTTTGACACATTTAATCTTCACATCCCTACAAAATTAAAATAGATTTTTTACTTTTAAAATTTAATTTTCACATTTTCTTACGCAATAAAGTAAGTTTATATCATTATTTATTTTACTTGCTTTATATTATAAACAATATTAATTAAATTATTATCACTATTTTCAATTTTAGTGGTGTGTTCTAGGGATGAACTACAACAGAAATCATAAATATTTTATAATAGTTTATTGAAATATTCTGGACCATATTGGACAGAATAAGGTATTACAATTAAGCAACTACATATCTCGTTAATTTAATTTAATATTATCAAATTATAAATATTCTAATAATATATTTTTCCTCTACACTTTGTTTGGAGGTCATATTTGGGTATCGACCACAAGATTAACTCCGATGATGTTGTAGTTTGGATTGCAAAAACAACAATCACCGGATTCATTACTGTGGAGATGCATTAGAGTGATTGTCTGAAACTGCAGTTCGACATGCATCAACAAATCCTAGATCTCCCGATGTGTTCGGGAGAATGACATCAATTAAGAGTCGATGACCATGAAGATATATATTTGAAAGAATTCGCTAGGGATGCATTTCGTCAATTGAGGCACCGATATCAATTACCCATAAGCGAACCAATCATGCAGGAAGACGTTAGACCAACTTGAAATTATATGAATTGATACACATCAGTTTCAACAAATATGTTTATGTTTTACCTTAAATATTTAATTAACCCACGCCAACGAGCTTCATTATCATACACCCAATAACAAACCCAACAACATTGTCAACCCACCCAATCTTTACAACCTTACGAAACCACATTCACCCAAACCTACGACCAATTTATGCCACAAACCCAAATACAAAATCAAGAGCATGACCCATACCACCACCGACCATATGTTGCCACAACATCTTACCACAACACCAATGACACGTATCATACTACCACATCCTACCATAACACCCAACATATGTAAAACCAACACGATCCAATTATAATAACATGATACCCGAACTCGATTACGGTAGTTGGGAAGATACGATCGAGGACTTGTTAGATAACAATAATATCTCAAGACCCTCTCACCAAACACCTCTACCTCAGGCGAATACTAAGAGACTCCTAACACCTTAGAAAAATCAATTGAGGCCTCAAAGGAAAACACAAGGGCTGA
Organism: Vicia sativa; assembly: GCA_021764765.1. Lineage (NCBI taxonomy): Eukaryota > Viridiplantae > Streptophyta > Magnoliopsida > Fabales > Fabaceae > Vicia > Vicia sativa. Next base: position 206,861,405 of record CM038795.1, on the reverse strand, counting down.
ATTGTAGAATCAGTAGGCGTGGTCGAGGGGGTCAGTAAAATTATCTCCAATCGCTGTGTAACTTTTTTTAATAATATTATAATTTATATCAATTTAATATTTTTTATTACTTTTTATTTATTGTTAAAATCAATTAAAAAAATAAAACAAAACAACACAGTAGCCTGTATGTGTAGGCATGACAACAAAATCCATACCTGCGGGTGTCCATCCAAACCTGCCTTGAAGTTGAAAGAGAAAATCCGCTTTGGCTGAGTTTAGGTTCGAGTTTAGGTTGTTATCAATTACAAAATATAAGGACGAGTCAAATAATGAGGACACTAGTACCCATCTGAACCTGTCCCTTTTATTTCATTATGTATATTATCATTTATTTTTTATAATTTAATATGTTAAATATGTGGTCAATGTTTTGATAATTTGATATATGTTTATTATTTAAAATATTTGAAATGTATGTATTAAATTTTTCGAGATTGTTTTATTTTATTATTTATAATATAATTTGATTTTTGAAAAAAATAATATTTCTATTAAAATATTGATTTTATTAAATGATGAATGGCGGAATAGAGATACCCAAACTCAACTTGAATCCGGAGGAATTTGAATTTGAATTCTTCATCTTTGATTGAGTTTGAGGCGGAGAATGGAGATTGTTTAAAGATTTAGATTCAAATTTGAGAGAGATAAAAACCGTGTTCAACTTATCCCATTGTCATGCCTATGTACGTGTGGCACATACTCTTAATGTTACAGTGCATGTATATCTGCTGTGGCGCGTTAGATGTGATTATTTGAGTTTTATTTTTTTTTTTTGGTTAAAAAAAGTGGTTATTTTGATAAAATGTAAAGTTTTAGAAGCTCGAAAAAGATGAAAAGAAAATTGTTTGTTGAAAAGTAAATAAAAAAGAAAGTCAATAACGAAGAAACGAGGAAGAACCAAATCAAAACATCAATAACCGAACGCCATCAACCACCATTTCTCAGCCGCCGAAATCGAACACAGACGTGAGGCACCTATACAACACTTTCTCCTCATTTTCTTCCGATTTTGAATCTCGCTTCACATCACCAAGTAAGTTCCATGCTGTTGTTCATTCATTCAATCAGTATTTTCTCTCATCGTTTTTCAGATTCTGATTCAAAATTGAAAATCAATTCGTTGATTCTACGTGTTGTTGTTATTTTTTTGTATACCGTGCAGGATTTACACAATTCACGGTTCCAGAAATTCATTTGATTTGACTGGGGAGTGCACATGCATGAGTGATTTTGAAAGCTTGATTGCTTATTTGATTGATATATTCTGATAATGATGAACGCATCGGTTCTCAATTTCGTCAACACTACGTTAGATTGGGTGGCATATGCTTTAGATGCTCCTTCCACACGAGCAGTGGTTTTTGGATTCAATATCCGTGGTAATTTTCCATTTTATATGTTGTTAAGAGTCTCACGTCAGACAATATATGGCATAAACATGGCCAGAGCCTCGTTTAAGATCCGGTGGGCCACCTATTATGGTTTCCGCTATTGGTCCGGTGGGCCACTTATTATGGTTTCTGCTATTGGACACGCTCCAGTTGTTCAGTCCTGGGCGTATAAGTGGGGACAAACCTCATCCTACAAGCTGGTTTTGTAGGGATGAGTTAGGCCAAATTCTAACATTATGAATGATGTTATTTCTTTTACTTTATGGACGGTTATGAATGCAACTAATACTAATTCATTAATTTTCTTCGTATTTACCTTATGTTTGAAGGTCATTTATTTATCGAAGTTTTTCTCTTGGTGGTTATACTTTTCTTGCTTTCCCAGAAAAGTTACAAGCCTCCTAAAAGGCCTTTGACAAACAAGGTCAGTTTCTATTTCTCTCTCTGTGCGTATGTACAGTTTTTTATTTGTTATATGTATTCAATTTTTTAGTTATTTTAGGAATGTTTGTTTTAGCTGTGTGGAGCTGTATAAGGCTAGTGGTAGACTTCTTTGTGAAAATAAAGTTGGTATTTGTTAAATTATGAATGCTATGGACTTTAGTTTTATGATAAAATGACCTCATTAGCCTAATTTGTGTGTTGAGTTAGTATGGGTAATAGGTATGTTGTTTATTTGAAAAGTGGTTTTCCATTAATGTTTAGATTTTAGAATTTATCCAAACAATTAATGGTATGTTTGGAATTGCGTTGGTGTTGGCATTCTCACGTTCCAATTTATTGTAAACGTTAAAACAAAGAAGTTACTATACGTAACTTTCACGGCAACGTGGATATCTAAGGTGATTCTTACCAAATGCAACACAGTTTCAAACAAACACTAAGTTTATAGAGCAGAGAAGTCAATAGAGGCCAATAGCGATGCTATCCCGCTAGAGCGGAGCGGAGGCCAGCCGCTATGGGAAGAGTCTTAGCGGTGCAGAACACTATAGCGACCACTATAGAGTAAATAGCGGTAGTGGGGGTGGAACGGTTCTTCACCCGGAGCGGTTTTGTCCTGCCATCCATGTTTGTCAAAATCTCAATCTTAAAATCTTAAGATTTTACGTCCTCACTCACCATCAACGATCTAGATCTTAAGTAGAATCGTGTGTTGTAGCTAAATTGTGAAAAGAATCGTAAAATCATTTACGAGGGATCTTGATCAGCCATTTTCTGGCCACCACCAAGATGCAGAGGCGCAACAGTTAAGATTCAGAGGTGATGAATGCATGCCTTTTGAAATGATAAGTTTTTGATCTAGGGTTTAGAGAATAAACATATCAGTTGTAGGCAATGTTGTCAAAATCACGATCTAGATCTTAAAATCTTAGATTTTGCTATCTCACTCACCCCCAACGATCCCGATCTTAAGTAGAATCGTGTGTTGTAGCCAAATAGTGAAAAACATCGTTAAACCACGGTCGCCGTTGTTTTCTAGTCCCCACCATTACAAGACGATAAAAATGACACCGAGGCGCAACAATTAGGGTTTGGCGGGGGCCATTTTTCCTCGAATACACTTGCCTACCATAATATCATGTAAAAAACTTCAAATATATAGTATTGTTTTTTCATTTTAGTAATATCTTACGATTTTTGTTACGATCTTGCTACCCCCTTCTGATCTTACAAAAATAATTGGGTAGGATTTTCCAATCTTAGATGCGATCTTATGTTTTACGATCTTACTATCTCCTCCCGATCTTATTAAAAATCCTTATCTTGACAACCGTGCCGCTATCCTTTTTCCCTCTGAAAAACCGAAATCACCCCTTAAATTTAAAATGTTTTAAGGGTAGTTTTAGATTTTTCAATCAAATTTGAGTTGAGACTCAACCCTATACTTTGCCTTCTCTGTTTTTATTTTAATCACATTGTAGAAAATGAAGAGTTTGGAGAGAGAAGATAATAGGATGGAGGATGAAGAGGAATATGTTGAAGAAGAAGACTTGTTTTATGATGATTTTTTGCTCTAAAGACTTCAATTATGATGATATTTGATTTCAACGACAATTTGAGTTTTAATACTTAGTACTTAAGTTTGAAGTTTGGGATGTGATGTTTTGATTAAGACTTATTGATGTTGATTAAGAGTTTTGATGAAGACATGTTTATAATTATTACTCATGTAATTTGTCCAAAAAATGATCAAACATAGTTCATCCCATATATATGCTATCCCGTTATCCTATTTTTGGGGTCGGCCGCTCCACGCTGCCGTCCAGGATTGACTACTCTGCTATAGAGCATGTGCATTTATCTATTGTGGTTCTTAGTAGTTCTGTGGATCTTACATGGGGCGCCTTTTGTTATTCTTAATGATGTTTTAGAACTTACAAGATCAATTGATCTTTATATTTCTTATGATGGATTTTTTGTCCTTCCATTCATCTACTTTTTTTCACAAAAGTTAAAGTTACTGTGGAATCTCTAATCATGTCGTTCCTTGTTGGCTTTTTTACAATCCAATATTCGAATTATCATGTTGTATTTTGACATTTTTGAAATTTCTGCTTAATGTATGTAGGAAATTGATGAACTTTGTGATGAATGGGTTCCACAACCCCTTATTCCTTCTCTTAATGAAGAGTTGCACTATGAACCACCAGTGCTGGAGAGGTAATTACATTCTCTTTGGTGGTATTACCCTTGAAATTCTTAAATTTATTGCTTCTTCATTTTAATGAAGAAAGCTAGTATAAATTAAGAGTCATCCAGTGCGATTTCATAGGTTTTTAGATGCCCTCTTCTCGTTTTCAATGTCACTCATTTTCCTAACTGTTAACTTTTACCATATACTGTGAACTGTACATTTTATTTGTGTTAAAAATAATGAGGGTTCGTGTTATATTTTGAAAATAGAGACAGACACTTGTATTGTAGTGTTCTCTAAAGAAGTCTTATTGGTCAATGAAATTTATTCTCTTGACAAGTTTCTATTATATATGAAAGTATTATTGCTCAGTTCATCATGTAAGGAAACATTAGGATTAACTCATAATATATTTAAGTTATTGAGTAGGTTATTTTGAAAATACCACCAATTATCTTTTTCGTTTACTCCTAATTGAGGTATTTCCTTTGCAGTGCTGCTGGGCCACATACCATAGTTAATGGTAAAGACGTTGTAAATTTTGCCTCAGCAAACTATCTTGGGCTTATAGGTCATCAAAAGTTACTTGTAAGGAAATGACCCCGTATAAATAAATTGTTTATTTTTTTTTAGGCACTGATCTGATGCAGTGACTATATTTACTTTCAGGACTCGTGTTCGTCTGCTTTAGAGAAATATGGCGTTGGTTCTTGTGGTCCCCGTGGGTTTTATGGAACAGTTGGTAAGGTTCAATCTTAAAGTTTGTTTTTGAGGAAATGCACCCTCCCTTTCCCTTATGATACTTTTCCTCTGCCCAGATGTCCATCTTGACTGTGAAGCGAGAATAGCGAAATTTTTAGGAACACCTGATTCAATTCTGTACTCTTATGGACTTTCGACCATGTTCAGTGCTATTCCCGCATTCTCTAAAAAAGGAGATATAATTGTGGCGTAAGTATGCATAGATTGTCTCTGAATATCTACTATGCAATCTTCGGTTTTTTTGTCAGCTTTTTTGTTTGATGACATTATATTGCTCAATGGCCATTGATAGCCAGATACCACCACATATAGAACTATTCGGATGGTTTTATAATATTGCTTTTACTTCTTTATTGAATATAAACCATCAATTTAGTCCCTAAAATGTGTCTCTCCATTCAATTTATCCCCTAACATCATAATAGCAGTGACTAAATTGATGGACTTTATATACTTTAGGGACTACCTATTATAATTATATAGTTTAGGGACTAAATTGGAGAGCAAGTGATAGTTTAGATATTAAATTGATGGTTTATCCCTACTTTATTAGAATGGTGCAAAGAATGATCCAAACTCTTCGCCCTCCACTTTATTTTTCTAAATGTATTAAAATATTTAGCACCTGTTGATCAATGGAGGCACTGTTTATATAAACCTGGTGTTTCAAAGGTTCAAATTTCATGCATTAGTTTATTCCTTTTAACAGAGACGAGGGAGTCCACTGGGGAATACAAAATGGCCTTTATCTTTCTAGAAGCACAGTCGTATATTTTAAGCACAATGACATGGATTCTTTAAGTAAAACTTTAGAGAACATTACTTCCAAATATAAGGGGACAAAAAATTTGAGGCGTTATATTGTCGTTGAAGCTCTCTACCAGGTAGATCTCGTCTTTCATTTATGTTTTTGTTAGCTTTACATATCTATACCATGTTTCCAATGGAACGCTTATAACCTTTAGGTTTAAAAGCAATCAGCTTTACTAATTGCTTGCTTCTTCTTGCAACTCGCGGTATTGGTAAATTTTTCTATATTAACTACCATTTCTGCTGATATAGTACAGTATTTAACAACTGAATTTGAATATGTATATACATGAAGGATTGAAATAAAACTTTGAGCCTGTTAGATTAGTGTCTATTACAATGTTGTTCCTTAGAAGACTATTGTTACTTGCCCTGATTTTCTCAACCATTGAGTTGTAATAGTTATTTTTTCTGTTGTCATACTAACACTTTTTATGCTCATATGCCTTACCTCCATGCAAACTAAAATTGCTTGTCCGTAACTATTGACATATGTTTCCTTGAAATTTTTCAGAATTCTGGCCAAATAGCACCCTTAGATGAGATCATTAAATTGAAGGAAAAATATCGTTTTCGTATTTTATTGGATGAGAGCAACTCGTTTGGTGTACTTGGAAGTTCCGGAAGAGGTCTCACCGAACACTATGGAGTACCAGTATGTACTGAAAAATTCTGTTTGGGCGTGGGTGTATATTCAAAATTGTACTGCTATTTATGATTTTTGGTTGTGTGCTGCAGGTTGAGAAATTAGATCTTATAACTGCTGCTATGGGACATGCATTGGCTACAGAAGGAGGATTCTGCACCGGAAGTGCAAGAGTTATAGATCACCAAGTACGGTAGCGTTTTCTATGATACTGAACATAAGAAGAGGGGAAATGTTCTGAATGTGGAAATTAAGAATTTATTTCCTCTAGACTCAAACTTAAGTAATAAAGATAGTCATTTATAAATGATAACATTAGAGAGAGAATTGAGATAACACCTATAGTGAAAAAGATGATGGAAACTCAACTTAAGTGGTTTGGGCAGATAGAGAGTATACCTGTAGATTTTGTAGTAAGGAAGCTAGAATAGATGGGCAATAGTCAGAAATCACCTGAGGCTATAAGAGAAACTATGAAGAAAAATTTAGAGATTAATGATTTTGATATATGATAGAACATTATGGCGTTGTCTAATACTCTTGTAGCCGACCCTACTTAATGAGGTAAGGCTAGGTCGTCGTTGTTGTTGATTCAATTAATGTTCTCATGAAACAGTTGATTCAATTAATGTTCTCATGAAACAAATACCGCTCAATTAATGCTCTCATGAAACAAGTTTCAAAGGAAGTTAAACAAAGAAATTATAGTTTGAAGAATGCAATTTTTTTTATGTGAACACTCCACTACCTTTTGAATTTGGTTGGGTATGTATTCATGATTCAATAGTCCAATGCATATCATTTTTTTTAATAATTGTTTTTTAAAAAATGAATTAAAAATTTAAATAGATTGTGACTAATTGATACCCAACCAAAACTCAAAGGTATCAAAGAATTTACCTTTCTTATATTACATAAAAAAATTAATAAGGTTAACTAATATTCTTAATTTTTATGTATATGGTTAGCTATTTTTGCATATTTAAGTCGGGAGGGAGCATTTTTCAAGGAGCCTTTTTCTTTCTCTTTTTTCCCCTCCCAATTTTCCTTATCAATCCCTGAATTTGCATGATGGAGCTATGCACATCACTAAGTGATTGGTTGATGATGGCTATTATTTCACATCCACTTCCCTGCTCTAATATCTCTATGTTTCAACAATGACAGCGATTGAGTAGCTCTGGCTATGTCTTTTCTGCTTCTTTGCCTCCATATCTTGCAAGCGCTGCAATTACTGCCATTGATGTCCTTGATGAAAATCCCAATCTGTTAACAAAATTGAAGAACAACATTGCTGTGTTATGGAAAGGTAGACTTTAATCTCACTACTGTTTTCATGAACGGAACTGTATTGCTGTAGTGTCCATGATTTGGCTTGTGCACAACAGTTTGAATTACTGTTTAGTTATGCCTATGCCTGCACAAGATTTTTATAAATTAAGAACTTTGATTCTTAGATACATTGGCTACTGCAGGTTTGTCGAAAATACCAAGCTTCACAATTGCAAGTCATCCAGAGTCACCAATTGTTTATTTGAGATTAAAGAAGTCAACGGGTTCTTTGAAAGATGACCTACATCTGCTTGAAAATATTGCCGAGCGTGTAAGAAATGCAGTTCTTTTTTGATTGAACAATGTTCATTATTTTCAATTTTGTCAGTACTTAATATCGAATATTCGCAGGTTTTGAAAGAAGATTCTGTATTTGTGGCGGCTTCAAGAAGATCAACATTGGACAAGTGTAAATTGCCTGTAGGAATTAGATTGTTTGTTTCTGCAGGGCATGAAGAGTCTGATCTTCACAAAGCATCTGAATCATTGGAAAGAGTTGCCGCATTAGTCCTCGGTGATCGTAATTGAAAATTGTATTGTACACCTGTCTTCCTTTTCTTTTCATGTTCCAAATGTTAGTTCTATTCCATTTTTAACTGAGAAATTTTGAAATCCTAGCAGATGAAGAAAGTTCTGTAGTTGTAATTTATGTAACATTTTCTGGGCTAGCTTAGGGTAACGATTTTTTCGGGTGTGCTATTCTTTGATATGTGTTGAGCGGTGGAATAAGAATTTAAGTTTCTAATCATCATTTGGAAATGCTTATAAATTATATTAGGCTTAATTTTTTTTCTTACTGTTGGCTCCTTGTATATCAATTTCAATGTTACATTACTGTTTCATTAGTTAATTGTTCATCAAGATTGCTGAAAGTTTAAAGCATTGTGTGCAAACCTAGTTAACTTTTCCATGATGTGTAAGTCAACTTTCCCTTATTTTTATTTAATTGTAATATTCGTATCCTATTTTATCACATTGACAAAAATGATCCCCTCATGCTGAAATTAAATATTTTGATTCCTCAGTTATCACATCTGTTGCAATTTTGGTTCAACCTATATTTTAACCTCTAAAATGGTGATTGTTGATGTGAAAGTTGTGATTTAGTGTATCAATTGTAAATTCGAAGGGAATATGCAACTTTTAGTACATGATAAAATAATCATTTTTATGCTTAAAAAAAAAACTATTTATGGAGGGAAATTATGGGTTAGGACCAAAATTGCAATAAATGTGATCTTTGAGAGACAGTTTGATTACAAAATAGGAAGACAATTTTGTAATTAATTATATATTTGACTGCAATTGCAGGGATCAAACCGTGATCTTCCCTACTAAATCCAATGTCAGTCATTATCGAACCAATTAACAATTGGTCCACATTTAATTCATTTTCTTACTCCGAATTAATTTTTTTCACAACCAAATATTCTCTCTAAATGACAACAAAGACATTAACACATTACGAGGATTGACAAAGCATAGAGAGTGTGAGAGTTAAAGCTAAGTAGTAGAGAAAAAAAGAACAAATGAGAGAATGCCAGGGAAAGATTAATTAAATTAATACATTATGTTAATTTGTAAACTTAACATATCTTTTTCTTTTAACAGTAACTTAACTCGTTAAATCATTTCAATCTGAGCATTAGATTGTTTCAAATTTTGGCTTAGTATCTGGCCATATTTTTCTTTTCTATATCACTTAACTGAGGATTCACTTGTTCAGTGCTGCAATGTTGTTTCTAGAAAATCATACTTATGAAGCTCACGATGATTGTGTGACTTTATTTTATTATTTTGATACAATAAAATGCAACGCATAACACTTTGCTTTGGAGTTTGTTGAAAGTGAAGTTTAAGAATAATAATAAAAAATGCAAACACATATAACACCTCTCTCTTTTACAATTGGAGTTTGTTGAAAGGTGCATTGAAACCAATATCATTGTATAGAATATTAACTATGTTAGTTAAGATTATGAAGATTATTTTAATTAGATGCATGAACCTTTAAAATGAGAATAATTGGTTTAGTATGTAGGTACACACACCAAGTCAACCACTGCTTTAGTTTTGGTAAAATACAGCTATCAAATAAATAAGTGATTCTTATAAAAAAAGAAGTGATTAATTACTGCTAAAACAAACACACTTAATTACTGAAACAAGAATCAAGACTTGACCAGTGAGTCGTCTCTCTGAACCACGATACGATTAATCGGTACATTATGTGGATCAGAATTGGTTAAGAAAAAAATAACTACATGTGGTTTATACATTTTTTTGTTGCTGTAACCTATCACAAGGTCACTGAGTATGGTGACTTTTCTGAACCATCCAACACAATTTCAAACAAATCAGCTTCACACTCCTCATCAAAATCAAATGCTACATTATTATTATTCCCTTTCATGGCGGATGGATTCTGCCACGGCGAATCAATCCTTCCCATGGAAAATAATTCCTTACTGTCATCAAATCCAAGTGTAGCACCAGGGGAATGTACAAGTGGTGCTATGAAACACGGATTTGGTGTTCTTTGCGCATTTGCAGGCGCGTATTTGAATGCAACTTGTCCAAAATTAACTAAAACCATAATGTCTATATTTGCAGCAATTGTTGGACAGAGTGGTGTGCTGAATTCCTCCGATTGACAGTGAATTACATGCACCAATTCGGAGTCTAATGTGAAGAAAACTTTCTTTTTTCTTGGATCGAATCCGCAACCTATTACTGTGTCAGTTCCTATCCATTGTGCTTTGTCCGACTCATACACAAGTTTCATTCCTTAAGAAATGCAATTTACTCATGTTAGTATCTGAAACCGAGACATGTGATTATATTCAATTTTGACCTTAAGAAATGCTATTTGCTCAAAACTAAATAAAATGAAAATGCAAAAGGTAAATATAATTCATTATTACCATCAAGAAAAACAGAACCATTGGAGTTGAACCCTATGCTTCTAGGGTAAGTCCCTGGAACCCTTAAAGGAACACTTCCACCAGAACTTAACCCTAATGACACCATCACAGAACCATCTTTTCCTTCAACTTTCATTTCTTCAACACTTTTCAAATCACCTTCATCATTCAAACCATCTTCAATAAGCAGTTTTGTCTTCTCTCCTTCTCTTGTTCCAACCATTTCACAATCATCTCCACCACAAGAATACAATATAGTAATTTCAAAATAAGCTTCTTGTGGAAACACATGGTTCCCTAAACTAGGACCAGGAAGAGGCAAACAAGTCCTAACAGCAGAATGATGAAAAAAGCACTTTTTCAAACCCGAATTAAGTCTAATCTTTTGCATGAATTCATTTGAACCTTCACATACTTCCCAACTTATCTCAACCTCATTTTCTTCTCTTCCATATTCATTTCCTCCTCCAGAAGTTGATTTTTTTGATGACACATAATCAGTTTTGTAACTAGTAAAAGCAAATCTTGACCATCCATTTTCAACAGCATCAGAAGCTAGATATGGATGATCAAACCAGCTGAACAAATGTTTGCTTCCTTCATGATTGTTCAAACCATTTGATTCAACAAATTGGTTTTGATCTTTCTTGTGATGACATAGCCTCCAAATGAAAATGAGTAAAATGGTTGAAACACATCCAAATATAGCTGCTACTATAGCAACATGGATGTGCATCAAATGATTCATGAGTTCAGGTGGATGAGAAAATTGAGTATTTATTTGAAAGGTGGTAAGAAAAGTGAGACATGAGACATGAAGGTTGAGTTTTTCATATCTTTTATGACAGTTCCTTTTGATTTGAGAGTTTATGGGAACCCACAAACATACATTAAAAACCAATAAATTTGTTTGCTGTTATAAGACATCTTTTTTGGCATGTTATTTCTCTTATTATTATTTTTTTCCACGTCAGCATTTCTATGCTCAAATCATTTCTTTCCTATTTTTTCCCCTCCTAGGCTTTTCCTATAAGTGGTCTTGCTTGCGTGTAGCACCGACATAAATTGAAGACGCGTTCTGTGTCTGACACGTGTTAATGTATGATACTTTAGATTGAAGATGTGACCGATCTGACACATGTTAGTGTAACACCCTGTTTTAATTAATATTATATTAAATTAACATTTTCGAATTACCGATCGATAATTATTTTGCGATGAGAATATTTATATTAATTAATATATCTATTAATTTATCTAGCGACGTTCCGTTCGGTCCGGTAAAAATATTATTCGGATCCAATATTTTAATTTCCCTGAATTATTTTAATTGATTGAATTAATTATATTAATGATATAATTAGAAATGGGTGTGGGAAGCATTTTGTTATAATTGGGTTTTTCACCCTTGGCTTACTAGTAGAAATACCTTTATAAACTATTTTCTTTCCCTTTTCCTTCCATTCTCCTACACCAAGCAAACATAGAGAGGAAGCTAGTAAGGAAATACCATTATAAAAACCCTTTCCTTTGTTTTTCTTTCCATTTTTCAAAACACACCAAGAATAGAACTTGGGAGAGAAAAGAGAGGGTTTTGGGGAAGAAGAAGAAGGAGAGAGCAAGAACAAGCATGAGGTTGGGACTTTGATGGAGCATCTTGCAATCAACCAAGCTAGAGGTAAGGGGTTTGATTTCTCCTTTCCATATAGTTGGGGTTTGATAGATATATTGTGGATTTAGGAAAAATTGGTATTTTGATTCATGGGGTTTATAGTTTATCATTGTTTTGGTGTTTTGTTGTTGTTGTTAAACTTCTCAATTGATGGTAGAAATATGTTTTGATGTTGTAATGGAGGTATATATGTTGTGTTGATGATAAGAGATGGTGAGTTAGTGATAAGAGATGTTGGGTGGTTGTAGTTTGAATTGGGAGAAAAATTGATAGATTGATTTTATGAGTTTTGTTGGTTGATTGTTGGAATGGTTTAGAAGAGTTGGATTAGGAGTATGGTTTGTGGATGTATTAGGTGCTAGCTTGTAGAATTAAGAGTATTGAAATGGGAAAGAAAACCATGGTAGAAGAATGAGAAAAACTCAAAATAGAAATTTTGGTGAGTGCAGGCCGCGCGACACTGGCAGTGTCGTACGACACGGCCACCCGTGTTGTAGCACTGTCTTGGGCAAATTTTGCGTATTCTAGGAGCTTTACAACACGGGCACCCGTGTTGCAGCTCCTGTAGCCTCCAAAATTCCGAATTTTTCTTACTTTCCTTTAGAATCCGATTGCGATGTTGACGATTAGGAGTAATGCCGGTTATTAGAGATGACTTTTGCGGCGATGATAGGTGTTTGACTATCTTTCCGTATGTAGAACTTAGTGAGCAAATCGATAATGAGATTGGGTGATTAAACATAATCTTTGCGACGACGTATTAGTTAGTAAATACTTGTTGATTATGCGATGCGAAGTTATATGTCTTTGTACATGATAATGTGATGATTATATTAATGTTGTTGACAAATGCTTTCGATTTGTGAATGCATGACTTTTGATGAATTTATTAGTGATGTTTGCATAACGCAATTATGATGCGATGATATATTTATCTTGTTTTGGATAAATTATGGCGATGTGGGCTTTATGCCAATTTGAATGAGCGATGATGTTGTTTTTGTGTTGTGTTGTTTTATTGTCGAGTCACATACATTTCATAAGCGAAGAGGGCTTTTATGCCAAGCGAAGAGGCTTTTATGCCAAGCGATGATGGCTTTTATGCCGAGCGAAGATCGGCTTTATGCCAAGTGTCCCCTAATTACGGACAAAGCGATGGGTACCGCATGCATAACATAGTCGTGTCTCATGGAGTCGGTTATGTTTATGTTTGAGTTGTTTGGCGTTGGGTTTTTGTTGATTGATGGATAATATTGAATTGCGATGATATATGATGTGGTGATGTTTGTGATGATGTTGTGATGATGGACTTTATGCCACAAGCGATGATGGGCTTTATGCCACAAGCGATGATGGGCTTTATGCCAAAAGCGAAGATGGGCTTTATGCCAAAAGCGAAGATGGGCTTTAGCCAATTTGTGATGATTTGTTTGTGTTGCTTATATTATTATCATTATTTAATGTTGTTGGTTGATGTTGTTGTTTAAGACTACCGTGTTAATTAGTGATGTGTTAGCTCGTGATGATTTCGTGGCGATGGGAGTTTATGTGTTGTTGCGGCGTTTTATGCCGATGAGGTTATGGTGATATAGTGTAGATGATACACCTTAGGATGATGAGTAAAGTAAGTAAGTTTTGTTTTTGTGTTGGAATTACACTTATTAATCTATACCCTTTATAATTCCGACACTATATAATTATATATATTTTATCGTGCCTAATTATATGTTTTGGAGTATCTCCCTTTACTTGTTTCGTTACCTATATATTGGTAACGGGGTTATGAAGACGGAGTATATAGCTGCTTTTAGTCGAGTCGGTGTCGCTCTGATACGTAGCACTCGGGGGAAAATATTTATGTTGTCTTGTTGATTGTTCTTTTGTTATTCTTCCTTTTGTAAATAGAATCATACTTTATGAAAACATAATTTGATAAGGAAGTTTATTAAAGAGGATGTGTTGATGTTTTTGAATCAATTTATGATTTCCGGCGAGGCTATGTATCTGAAATTTACACTTTAAAAGTAAACCGTTTTAAGTGAGTTGTTTTGTTGATGTGACGCCTCAGTGGTTAATTTATGAAATTTTAAATTACTCTGATTTTTGCATATAAAACCTTGGGTAGATTTGGGGTGTTACAGTTAGTGTCTGATACTTCCGACTGAAGGCGTGACCAACACTTCAGATTGAAGACGTGTCTGGTGTCTGACAAGTGTTATTGTTTGACACTTCAAGCTGAAGGCGTGATCGACACTTCAGATTGAAGACATGTCTAGTTTCTGACTCCAACACGTGTTATTGTCCAACACTCACATGTTTGATTATGTCAAATATTTTAATTTCTCAAATTATTATCAGTATCGACATGTTCGAGTCTGATTTTGTACTTGCAGTTTCTTGTATATCTTCATCAGTATTATGACATGTCTTTTGGTTTGTAGGTAAAAGGAGACAGCCCAAATTCATGGTAAATCACATGGTTTTGTTTCTTCTTCTTTTAACTTATTACTCAAAGAGTTTCTCTACTCAATATTGTTGCTACAAATGTTTGATTTCAGGCAAATGAAAAAGTTAGAGGATGACATTTATAGCTTTGGATTCATATTACTTGAGGCACTTGATGGACCTTCAAAAGAAGAGATATGATATGAATGTCCAGATTCAAAAGATTACACAACCAGGCCCATACTTTAGCAGCAAAAGGACGAGAGAAAAATAGATGTTCATTAGATTCTTGTTCTTACTTACAAAGGGTGCACATGATGTCGTGGAGTTCTCAGTAATCAAAACCATATGTTCACTAATCTAAATTCACCATCGATATTAGTATGTTGTGAACAAAACAAAACAAACCAAGGATAAAATTTTCTTACTTGATGTATGTTACCTCCAAATAAGAGAATCTTGTAGAGATTGAGTTTAGTGATCTGGTAAGAAACTTGTTACCAGTGAGTCTTGGCCATGTAATATCTGATTCCCCAGCTTGGTATACGTTTTTCTTCTTTCTTCCTTTCCATCTTTTAGCGTTAGCGAGTAGAAGATGATAGACTTCTCATCAAACTCACAAGGTTTCCAACAGAGTGAGCTTTCTTACACACTATACTCGCCATACCTTCACCTCCCAGGTACGATAGATTTTGAGAATGGATACACACTCTTATATAAATATCAAAATATATTCTGAAACATATAATATCAAGTGTTTTTTTTTTTATTTCTAGGAAGGGTGTTCATAACATACGGTATAACTATTCAATTTAACACAAGCAAGAGAATTTCCAATGTTCAAACACAAAAATAAGAGACTTCAATGTCCAAATACACGATCAAAAGACTTCATATGCTCAAGCAATAAGTAAGACACTTCTAACAACCTATCTTACAGATTAAGAATTGTTTAAGATTTACACTTGATATACAATTAGACGTGTAAAGAAAATACAACACAGAAAGACTCAAAGATTTAAGAACTTCTAAGAATATACAATTGTTAAGAAATTCTAAGTTTAAGCTTGTGCAATAGTTTTGACAGTGTAACAACTCTTTATTTGCCAAGGCACGATATTGTAGTTTCTCCAAATTTTCAGCTCCTTTTATAGAAGAATACAAAAGATTTGTTGGAGAAGACTTCATGCATAATGAGTCTTTGAAAGAAGCATTATCAGAGATGTTGGAAAAATTTCTGATATGATTAATATCGTTGAAGGGTCATTTAAAACTTCTTTGCTACAAGAGGAACCATGAGTGGCATTCTACCTGTCTTCTACAATTTCCTACTAAGTCTTCATATGATCAGAAGAAAACAAAATGTCTTCATAGTCTTATAATGACATATTAGAGTTTCTTGACCCTTGAGATTTGACTTGCTTCAGGTTCTGAGTCATTAGAAGGTGAGTCTTCAAAAGTAGACTTCATTCAGAATCTAGGGTACCTAATCAGATTCAGAGTCTGAGTCTTTAGGTTTTGATCCTTCATAGATTAACTCTCTCCAGAAGTTGACCTCCTTCAGAAGTTGATTCTTCAGAGTCTTGTCTTCAAAACCTACATTTTAAGGTTTCTCTTTAGATGTTCAATGCAGTGTCAGAACTAACTTAGAAACAAAATTT
This sequence comes from Vicia sativa, assembly GCA_021764765.1. Classification (NCBI taxonomy): domain Eukaryota; kingdom Viridiplantae; phylum Streptophyta; class Magnoliopsida; order Fabales; family Fabaceae; genus Vicia; species Vicia sativa. Next base: position 206,845,082 of record CM038795.1, on the reverse strand, counting down.
TAATATATGTTCGTGCACACTTAAACAGATGTTAGTATACCTAATTATTCTTTAAATACTTTGTTAGCATCAAAACATAAGGGATATGATACAAACCAATTTTAATCCTATAAATTGTACATTTTTTATGGACTAGACATGATTTTGTATAAAATGATGTGTGTGGTTCATTTACACTTGACACCAGAAAAACAATGAATTCTTCTTATCCATATATAGTAAGAATGAACTCTAATCTAAATTCAGTTTACTATAACAATGAGATTTCTTTCCATTTGTTCATGATCAATTTCGATGTCACATTGCTTAATTTGAATGAACAAGTATAATTTTCTCAACCACCACGACACTAGAAGGATGGTTTGTGTTGAGTATCGTCGTCCAACAATTCACGATGAAAGACATGTTTAGTTCACCAATATACAACTTCCAAACAACGATGATGTGAGAATCATATTCTCAATATTTTGTTAATATAGTACCAAAAAATTGATCAAATTAGATGCCACCTTAGTCAAATCCATTCGAACTAATTGTTCATGTTAATATACATAATTGAAGTAACTAGTTTATTTAATCTAAGATTTGTTTTAATTGATATTTTTAATTATTCACAATTTATTTTGGTATTTAAATGTACCATATTAAATTTCAACTGATTTAAACAAATATTTATGTTCATTGTTTTTATTCATAGATACACACGAGATCACATGCATTCCAACTAGAATCAATGAGGCAACAAATGCAAAATTATTTTATAGATTTACATTGGTACCTTGTAGTCCAAACATGAATACCTTGATGTTCAAAAAGGAAGAAGAATGAAAAAAAAGACAAATGTGAATGATCCTGTACTCTTTTTTTTTTAAAGGAAAATGTTTTTTCCTTCCTTAGATGTGCCCCAACTCCCTTAAAAACTCAAAAATATTTTTCATGTGTCCAAAGATATATTTTTGGATGCATCTAAAATCACTAAAAGACGTTATAAGTGAGACACTCAATTTTACATAAGAAAATGTTCAGAATTATATCTACGAATTCCTTCAAAAATAAGTCTCTCTAAAGTGTGATGTTTATTTCTTATCTACCATTACCTGTTGATGAACTGTCAAAGTACTTAAATGATGGATAGGAAAAAAAACACTTATGTTATTAGATCTGGATCCTCTGCAGCTTTTCCTCTACTGTCCGTTGTCCTGCGTCAATTTAAACCTTTGAATTATATTCTGAGCATATTAACATTGTAACTATTATTTGACATTGCCTATCAACCATTAATTTTGGAGTAAGATAAAGAGCTGAAGACAGAAAGCTTGAGATAATCCATTCTCTATGCTATTAGGTTGGCGAGGAAAAAACATTTGCATGAGAATTTTGTCTTATTTGTAGAATCATGGAGACACTTAAATAGGTGAATTTTTTATCACCCATAAGGGTGGAGCCCATCTCATAAAAATCCTAAAATGTTCTTCTCAAACCGAAAATTTATTTCTGATTCGCATCACTTTATGATTTTAGAATATTTGATTGAATACCGAAAATATATCTTCGGTTCCATACTAAATAATATAATATTAAAAATTTATTTCAAATTTGGTCTCACTTGTTCTCACATAAAATCGGAAATATACTTTCGGTTTACACCCTACCATTTTCAACGTAATTTATGATATAGTGTTAATCGGAAGTATATTTCTGATTTTCAGAGGCAATTTAGAAATATCGCAGGGGTGGATAAATAAGTCATGGAAATGGGTTAAGAAATCCACAAAAATAAGTGACGCAGAAATATCTCTATTTTTCTTTATCATCACAACAATATATATATATATATATATATATATATATATATATATATAAAGTTGCATAATATAACACAACATTGTAAGAACCACTTAACTATAGTGTATGAAAATTAATATCAATTGTTTAAAAGATAACTATTAGTAATGCCTTAAAAAAGAGTACCTTTTTTAATGTATAAATGAAGACTAGAAGTGTTATTATTGAGTGGGGGTCAAAACGAACTTACTAATCTTCATAAGCTTTAATATTCTTCTTATTCTAAAGATTTTAATATCTTTCATGTCTAGTTCATCTTAATTTTTAATACAAAACGTACATAAGTAATAAAGCCAATCAACCATATAATTAATGATCATTAATTTGATGATGATACATAATTGAATTGCTTTTTCATATTGATGTAGATAAGGAAAAGTGGACTTTTATTTTTGTAAAGGTATAAATTATAAAACTATGACTTTGAGTGTTATTATATTTTGTAAGATGATGAAGTATCTCAATTGCTTGGTCAATAAAAAAGGTTGATACTTTTTCTTCCAAGTGGACCAATTGTGAATTTGCTATGATATGTGATATTGATAATTTTAAACAGGAGTCTTCTAAAATAAATAATCATAATAATTTTTCCATATTATTTTTAATGTAAAAAAAGACTATTTAAAATAAAAAAGAGTTAAACATTTAAATATCTTAGTTTTTTTTTTCTATAAAATTTTTCCATCCTTAATTTTGATATTTTAATTAAGAGAAGGTAACAATCTTTAGAAGTTTATTTATTAATAATTACTTGAGTCTTGAAAATATATATTTTTTAAAGTCTTAGATGTAAATTTTGTTTAGTGTTAACATTTCTGTATTGGATCCTAAGAAGTGACTAAAAATTGATAAATAGAGTTGTTTTTGATCCGAATTAATTGAGATTTCACTTGGGAATCAATTCAATAGAACCAGATCAATGGACCAACCAAAATGCTATTCGGTTTGAAAAATAGGTTAATTTTTCTATCCAATTCAACAATAGAAACAGACCAAATATCCAATAAATATGCAATAGTGATTAGTATATATTCTTCCATCTAAATTTTAGGCCAACACAAATTTCGGTCCAATTCAAACCAAATACCCGATAAGTATCAGAAAATACCGGTCCGATTTCAGTCCAAAAAAAGTCCATCATTATTTCAATTGGTTTTAATTTATTTGATTACTATTTCGGTCCAATTTTTAGAAGAATAATTATCCAGATCAGAGCGGACCGAAAATAACCCTGTTCTTACGACCTAGATCTTGCAAAATTTTACCATAAATTTAGAGAGTTTTTTTTTTGCAAAGAAATAGTAATATGAAAATTAAAATTTTACTTTCAATTCTAAGAATATTTTAATTAGTTCATAGTATAACTAGACTTTTAAAGGGGTGTTTGTGTAGAAAAATTCCATATATTGGGCCACAACCCACAGAAGAAAAGCCCAACTTATCCGTTAAAAAAGCGATTCTTGTTCATTGGTAGGAAAGAGAGAAGAATGCATTCTCTGTTTTTCCACAACGCAAACTTAACTCTTCACTCTCCCTCCAACTTAAATTTTTCATTTGTTTTCCCAAACAATCACAAACTCTCCTCAAAACCCCGTTTCCAATCCAACACAACAAACGCCAAACACGCCCCTAACAAAAAGGTTATAATCCTATGGGACCTCGACAACAAACCTCCATTTGGACCTCCCTACGCCGCCGCACTCTCTCTCAAAACCCTTGGCGAGCGCTTCGCCGCCGACGTTTCAATCTCCGCTTACACAATCCGTCACTCCTTCTTCAAACTCCCTCAATGGAGTCCCGACCCTAACCCTAACCCTAATTTGCTTCTCTGCCGTGTCTGCGGTCAAGGATGCGAATCCATTCCCGATCTCAAAACCCATTTCAAGAAAGTTCATGTTTACGAGCACGCGAAGTTGTGGAAAAGATATGGATCGATTCGGTTGAGGCGATCGAAGGTGAAGTTTGTTAGGAGGATTCATACGTATAATGAGGATGCGGGGAACGGTGTTCCGCCGAGGGTTGGGTTTGGATTGGGTTCGGAGTTGCGGCGGGCGGGGGTTTTTGTTAAAGTTGTGGAGGTTGGGGAGAAGGGGAGTGCGGCGGATTTGTCGTTGAAGAAGGAGATGATGAGTGGGGAGATTGGTTGGTTGGTTTTGGTTTCGGATGATCCGCAATTTTCGGAGATGTTGAGGAAGGTTAGGGAGATGGATTTGAAGACGGTTGTTGTTGGGGATTATTGGGATAGGTATTTGGGGAAGAATGCTGATTTGTGGCTTCCTTGGATTGTTGTTGAGAATGGGAAGGTTGATGGAATGGATTTAACGGGGAGAAGAGCCATTTTAGATGATTTGGTTTAGGGCTTAGGGTTTAAGAATGGATAGGGAGTTGAGTTGATTGAAATTGAATTGATGATAGGTTTATAGTATTATCATTGTTATGTGTAGCTGGGTTCTGGGTTGCAGTGCTTTATTTGAGAAATGAAGGTTAAGGCTTGTGATCAGAGCCGTCTCAAATTTTTGGAGGTTCTGTGCAGGTTTGTCACAATTTAGCAAAGACAAAACAAATAGAAGCCCTATATAATTATGATTTAAACCAAAAAATATTTCATGAGGCCTATTTAGTCATGAGTTGATCTTGCAAATTTTGAGGTTCTGGGCGATGGACCGCCTTGCACACCCTCAAAGATGACCCTACTTGTGATGATATGTTTTTACTCTAAACATTTTTAGTGTGTAAATGAACTAGTTTTAAGTTTAGGGATGCACTATTTTCTTTGTTTTGAATGACTTATAACTTTGTAGATTTGTGTCTTAATAGTTTTTTTCTTACATATCTTATACTTGTTGCAATGATTTTGTATGTAGATGTGAATACTTCTAGTTCTAGTAAATGGAACTATGTTACAAAAATAAAAAAGTGTAGGTGGCACGTGAAGTAACGGTTTTGAAATAAAATGCAATGTGTGATGTAATTCTCAATTGTTCATATATTGGTTCGAGAAACAAAAGTTAGATCTTGTTCAATTATATTATTTATTTAGTGTATCTACAAAATAACCTTTTTTTATGAATAGGATTGGAGTTAGTATTTAACATGCAAGTTAGAGAGACACTCAGTATGAAAATGCTGAGAATTTTATGAGCTACTGTTTCATTCAGCAAGAAACTTTCAGGCATTTTCTACCATGCTAGCAATACTATTCTGGTTACAAACATCATTGCCTACGTAAGAATGATTCCTTAATGTTAACAATGATACCTTAATTTTACCACGTTACCTCTTAATTATACATCCGTATTTTGAAATCAATGATACTACATGAAAAAACCAAATTTAAAACTTTCCTTATTTTGTGAGTGCAACATGATGTTAACTAGATAACACCAGTTGACATAATGAACTACCGACTGATACCGTCAATGTGCTAATTTGGATGATTCTTCTTTTGTTTTCAGTGGTAAACTGAATTGGATTCATTTCATTAATTAAAAAAAAAAAAAAATTTACTCCATTATAAAGATGCCTTGTTAAAATATAAAAAATAAGTTGGGTGAGATTGGCCAAACAGTCCAACAAGTGTGATCAACGGGAGAAGATATCTTCCTGTGGATTTTTCACTGGACAGTATCCAGTGCACTTCCTCACCCTTGATTGTAATTACTTTTTCTGAATGGAAAGGTTGAGATTTCATTGAAGAATATTAAGAGATAAATGTAGAGGTTCCTCACCCTTGATTGTAATTACTTTTTCTGAATGGAAAGGTTGAGATTTCATTGCAGAATATTAAGAGATAAATATAGAGGTTAGTTAGTGTGTATGCTAAGGTAGTTAGAGTGACTATGAAGTTAGTTAAGAATGTAACTAACTTCATCACATAATGATATTGTATAAATACTCATAAGCTAAGGCTTATTCAATAATATGAATTGATCACAAAAGTATCAAGCTAAGCTTGAATTATTCTATGCATGCTCATCATCTTCCTCACTCATGCATAATCATGTATTCATGTTCATCAATGGAGATTCAATTCTCACATCTGACATGGTATCAGTGGTCTTAGGGACCACATTTTCGCTGCACTCCCACCATCATACAATCTTCTTGACAGCCATGGTTGAAGCTTTCACAAAGTGTAAGATCATATCTTTATAGAAATACACGTGTTCAAGAAGTTTTAGAGAAACTCACACCTTCTGAACCTCATCAGTCATCACCCGTTACAAAGTTTCAGAGAAACGCGGTTTGTTATTCATTATCCCTAAAAGGTTATTCATCATCATCATTATCATCATCGTTATCGTCTTCATTTCGAATGTGAGTTCAAGTTGCTTCAAAGAAGCATCGATTTTTCGTTCAGAAATTTGCAGAGCAAAGAAAGCTTCAAAGAAGCTTGGTGCAAGTTGCTTCAAAGAAGCATCGGTTTTTCGTTCAGAAATTTGCAGAGCAAAGAAAGCTTGGTGCAAGTTGCTTCAAAGAAGCATCAGTTTTTCGTTCAGAAATTTGTAGAGCAAAGAAAGCTTCAAAGAAGCTTGGTGCAAGTTGCTTCAAAGACGCATCGATAAGAAATTTGCAGAGAAAAGAAAGCTTCAAAGAAGCTTGGTGCAAGTTGCTTCAAAGAAGCATTGATCAGAAATTTTCAGAGCAAAAAAAGCTTTAAAAAAAAAGCTTGATGCAAATTGCTTCAAAGAGGCATTGATTTTCGTTCATAAAGTTGTAAGCTTCAAAGAAGCTTCAGTTTTAAGTTAAGTTACTCTCTCTCTCTCTTATTGAGTTTTCTCTTCTCTCAGACCTTTCCCTCTCAAGATGCATCCACGGATTCAAACTGTCAGTGATATATGCACGAGAAAGAACAAATGAGATATGCATATTTTCAACCAAGATCCTCTCGGAAAAACGTTGCTTCGAAGAATTTTCCATGGCCAATGTCCAAGCCAATGAGTTCATGGAATATCAAAGCCAGGTTGAAGTTGTCTTCAATAATGCACTTTTTCTTAACGTTTACGGCGGTCACGAAAGTGTTCATGCTTCACAATTCATCGCTCAATGTCTCTTCAAGAACCTCATAAGGATTGCTCAGGGTAATGGAAATATTAGAGGTGAAGGCTTCAAAGTTTTGCATATGTGTCCTCAATCCATTCTTATGTCTTCTATCATATAAGACTTGAGCTCATTAACTACAAGAGGAGAATTAAAGTTCTTAAGGAAACAACAAGTAGCTTGGTAAGAATCCTTTCGGAATATCTATTACATGCTTCAGAAGAACGCCGATGACCTCTTTTATGTTTTCACATTCCAGTTTGTGGTGATGTTCATTGGCGGTGATGGCTCTGAAAAATCCAAATGCTCTTGCAATGCTTATGTTTCTCAGTATACAACAGGTTTGAGTTCATTGTTAAGAAAGCATGATCTTTGTTTTTCTATGTCAGTTTGATGTTCAAAAGTAGAGCAAGTAACTACCGATGATTTGGTTGAACTGTCAGAGATAAAGAAGCACAACTTGGAGCAGACTCGACACTCGAAATGTATATGTATTGTGCTCTCCTGTATTGCTTCAAAGTTTTCCACTAACTTCTCCTGATATTAAATGCATGAAGATGAGAAGGGCTGAAGAAATTGTGGCTAATAATAGGTTTATTTGGAAACACAATAAGTTTGCACAAGGATCATAAGATAACCTTTTTTTTTATTGTTTTGTGACAAGCTCAAGGTTTATTCTTTCAAGCCACCATGACCTTGAGGGGGTGTATTAAGAGATAAATGTAAAGGTTAGTTAGTGTGTATAAATTTACACTACAGAGGATCTCTTCCAAGGTGGATCTTCGTCTGAGAAATGCACACAGAGTCCAATCAGATGATCTACCGCATTCCAAGGTATAGCCTCGTTTACTCAGTATGATATATAACCTTTTGTAAATGAACATGTTTTAATAGCTTTTTGTACATATCTTAGTGCATGTTTGGAATGACTTCTACAAGTTCAAAAGTACTTTTATTCCATTTTAACTTGAAAATTGTTTTTTTTTTTCTTGTTTGAATATTTTTTCAAAATCAATTCTACTCCTCCAAAAGCAATTCCACTATAAGCTACATTTCTAGTTTTTAAATTTAGTAGAATCAATTCTACATTTATATATTATTTCTTACAACTCTTTTTTATTTTTTTTTACCCTCTTTAATTTTCATTAATTATTTTTTGTTTGTTTGTATTATAATTTATTATCATTTTGATAATTATACCATTCAAAATTAATTTTGATAAAATTATCCAACCAATATTAATTGATAATAATCTCTTCTATACTATTGTATTCAAATATAAATTAATTTTATTAAACTCAATTCTCTTAAAATCAATTCTATCAAATTCAATTTTCTCAAAATCAATTATATCCATTGTTAATCCAAACACGTTCTTATATATAATTATATTTAATGCAATGAATTTGATATACTAATTTTAACAGAGTTGTTCTTTACAAAAGTAAAGCGTGTAGGTGAGCACGAGAAGTGACAATTTTGAAACAAAAATGTAATGTGTGATGTAATTCTTAAAGGGTCATATATTGGTTACATTTGATGAAGATTTTGAGAAGCAAAGTAAGATCTTGTTCTAATATAACAAGGGTACGCGGTGGAAAAGTGCTATGTAATTCTTAAAGGGTCATATATTGGTTACATTTGATGAAGATTTTGAGAAACAAAGTAAGATCTTGTTCTAATATAACAAGGGTACGCGGTGGAAAAGTGCTAGACACACGTAGCTTATTTCCACGGTGAAAGTGCTTGTTATTCTAAAATACACTAATAACATGTTTGAATTGATTTGTAGAATTGATTTCGGATGATTTTCAAGTGTTTGTTTTATCAAAAATATAATTAGTTCTATCTAGAATTAATTCTAGTTGAAGTTAGAATTTATAGCTCCTACCTTTAAAAATTGATTTTAGATGATTTTTATATTGCTCAATTCACTTTTATATAAACGTATTTAAATATAAATCAATTCAGTTAAACTCAATTCTATTAAAATTCATTATAGCAAATTCAATTTTAATAAAATCAATTATGTTCACTACCAATTTAAATACAAGTTTGTTCAATTGAAGATATGGACATGATAATAAATTTAGAGAAATTATATTTTGATATCTAAATTTAGGGTTGTCTGGTGTAAATTTTAGATGTTGTAGTGTATTATTGAAATTCGTATAAATGTATAAAATGAAAAGTATGAGAGATAGAAATATTGATATACAATTCGTATAAGTGTATTATTGTAAATTTTAGATGTTCAAATAACAATACTCTAAATTTATTTATGGTAAAGAAGTTGAGACAAAAGTGTGTTTGAGTTTCCGTCTTCCATTAATGCCAAAACATTGTTGGTGACAATTGATTTATGGTGAAGAAGAGAAAGACATCAATTGTAAATGACTATGATATATGATCTATACAGTATACATTATCCAGTTACTTTAGTTATTTAGTGTATATAAAAAATATTTTAAAAAAATGGAATTAGAGTTACTCTCCGTTTTAAAATAATTGTGACATTTGAAAGAATTTATTTGTCTCTTTAAATTACTAATAATACAATTTTATTTTTTGAGCAATGGTGACTAATATGTTAGGGCGGTGTTAAGAATATTTATTTTAAAATTAATTATATCATGAATTCATTAATATTAAGAAAAAATAAACTATTATTAAAAAGTATTATTTAAGAAAAAATTTAAAAACTCTAAACTATATAGGAAAAAATTGAGACATTACTTATTATAATTTTTCATTTTCATTTATTGGTATTTAATGCAATGTCTTGTGATTTCTGCATATTACTTATATTTGATATTTAAATTGAATATATTTTTTTACTTGTTATTTTATTTTACTTTTGCAAAATTTTATTGTTAATTTATAATGAGTTTTTATTTTTATTTTTTAATTAATTAATTTTGTTTATATTAAATCAAGTTCTCAAAATGAAATTACAATATATCCCAAATTACATTTATATATAAATTATGTATGAGAGATAAAATAGGTGAAGAAACTAATTTGAATCATTGAATTAATTAAATATATTTAATTATGATTTTTTTGAAAAAAAATCAAGTATAATTAAAGATCATTTAATACTTTTTATCCGGTATTCAGTGTTTGCATTGGGTAGGAATTTGCTATCATTGGCTTCCATGTCTTTGGTGTCTTTGTGTGTATCTCTCTCTAACAAATTATTACCTCTTACTAAAGTAAATTATTTTATTCATTTATGCATCTTCTTATACCAAATGTATCAAAGTTATGAAATAGTAAAGGTTGACCATCTTCTCTCCGGCACTAATTAGCAACATTCTATTTATATTTTTGAAAATAACATATTTTATTAATTCAAAAAATCATTAAGTACAAGTGATCTCAATCAGATTCAGTCACTAAACATATAATCATAAGACAAAAGAGGAAAAGAAAAATGTTAACATTATCACCTCCTCTATAATAAGAATAACTATGAATTTCTAAGCTTGTTATTATTCTCCTTATACACAAATGTATATATTATTTTCTTTTCTACTTTAGTCGTATCAATAATCTCGCAAAATTTTTTGTTGTTTCTCATCACACAAAGCTCATAAACTGTTTCACCGTGCCAACCTCCAAGAACATGGAGAATTTGAATTCAGTCCAAGACCTCAACTCATATCTTCCTCATAGTTTTGCAATCAAAATATAAGTGATTCATCCACTCTTCATTCGAACAGAAACAATAATTTTTTCGATCAATCATACATACTTAAATAATCTATCCTTAGTTGCTAACCTTTCCTGACACGTGAGCCACAAGACAAAATTGGCACGGGGTCTTGCATTGTTACGGTACATCAAGTTCTTCCAATCTACTTTCTGACCATGACTCTATAATTTTCCGTATAATCTTCCCATATTTATATCACCACCCTCCATGATTTTTCCATATTTTCCAATTTTTTAAGTTCGTCTCTCTGCTACAGTATGACTTTTAGAATCCAAGAATCACTATTCTTGCTCTTTATATTCATCAGGTCGTTGCCCTTGATATAATACGCTTGTATCCACTTCACCCATAACGAGTCTTTTTTACCACTCAAGTTCCAAAGCATTTTCATCAAGTTGGTTTTATTCCAAACATCGATGTCAATGACATTCAAACCTCTATGAGTTCTAGGCCTGCAAATTTGCTTCCATGATACAGGTGATTTCCGACTACCTTTAAACCCACTTGTCCAAAGAAAAATATGGCAGATTGTTTCAATTTTCTGGATGACACTCTTAGGAAACGGAAAACAGTTGAGCTAGTAGTTAGTTATAGCAAACATGACACTTTTGATAAGCTGCAACCTCCCGGCGTATGTTAGAAAGGAGTTGCCCAATGCTTAATCTTACTAACGATCTTGTCTATTAACGGAGAATAATGATGGGCAGCCAATTTTTTACCTGTCAACGTCACTCCTAAGTATTTAAAGGGCAGCTATCCTTCTTGGAAACCCGAAGCTTTAAGAATATCCTTTATGGTTATTACATCAACCCCTGCATAGTATAACCGACACTTCCAAGGATTCACCACGAAACATGTTGCCTTCGAGAACCTCCCATAGGCCATCATCATCATTTCAACTGATATTTTATCACCTCTCGAGAACATCAAAAGATCATCCACGAAACATAAGTTTATGATTTTCAACTTATCACATTTCAGGTGATAATTGAAATTACAATCTTTCTGCTTCTTGTACAAGTACTTGTTTAAGCATTCCATGACAATAACAAACAACATATGTGATTTAGGGTCAACTTTCCTAAGGCCCCTCCTTGCTTCCATGATCTCAGTATGGCATCCATTAACATTGAACTTATACAAAATAGTCGGTATCGCTGTCATGATCCACTTTTTAAACCGTCAGGGATAACCTACCTCATTCAAGATTGTTTTGAGTGCATTCCAATCTACAGTATAATAAGCCTTTTGAATATCCATCTGCAATAAGCACCTTGGAGAAATCCCATTCTTTTCAACGACATGCTCCAGTTATTCTTAACAGTTTCTTGGAAATCATTCAAGTCAGCACTGCAGTTGATAAATTTAAACCATTTGTTAGGCTTCTGTGTCTCTGCATGATCCTTCAGTACAAGCATGTCATGGTTAGAAATACTGGAACTCATATTTGTTAAGTTGGCGTTTTCGTTCTTTTGCATCCAGTCAACATTACTCAGCACACGATCGATTCTTGAGTAAATAGAAATATCTCTTTGTTTGTTAGACCAAGTAAGGTAATATCATTCACTTTCTATTTCATAAATCTTGGTTTTACTCATCATTCTAACCATATCAATGCATTCATTTTCAACAACCTCATTACCTCAAATCCAAACTTCAATTTTCATGATGTTATTAAAGTCTCCAATCAGAACCCAAAGGCTATTTTGTTGTGCATAGATTCTCTCAATGTCCTGCCACATTTCCCTTCTACGATTCAGCTGGTTATGCGCGTAAATACCTGTCATCCAGAACATGAATTCACCACTAGCATCATTAACTTTACAATGTATCATCTGGTATGTACTTCCATGTATTCCATGTGCCTTCTACTATCATCTGAATAGATCCATATATGTCCATTCTCATGGTTAGAATAGTTGTCCATGTGCTTACCTCTCTATTTCATTTTCTTCCTAATTCTGTCTGCATTCTTAGCTTTCACCCTAGTCTCGACAAGCATAGTAATTACATGGTTTAGATTTCAGAGACAGGAGCTGATCTCCATATACTTCCCTTCTCTATTCAGCCCCTAGTGTTCCAAGAGATGATCACGGGACATCTTCTAAGAACACCGAGGTTGTACCATCCCAAGTGTTCCGAAAAAATTCCCCTGGTTATTCTATGAACTGTGACACCCCGATTAATTCGATTATTTAATAATTATGATTTTTAATTATTAATTTAATTAGGATTGTAATTATTAATATTTTGGATTTAAATGGAATTAATTAAAAAGGAAGTAGAATTAATGGTGGTGTGAAGGATAAGTGAGGGTGTGAGGAGTAAAAGGCTCTACTCACATTAATTATGTTATTTTTATTATGTTAGAATAATAAAAGGAATAAAAGAAGGAAAAGAGGAAAAAAGGATCTTTTTGGAGAAAACTCACAGTACGTGGAATTGAGAAGAGGAAAAGGAAGGAGAAAAGCCAATTCGTGTCGGAAGTCGAAGAACCCGCAAGGTAAGGGGTGATTTCGATTTATTAATGCGTATTATGGGTTTTGATTTCAATTGTATGGATCATATTATGTTAGGGAAACCCAGTCTAGAAATTCTAGGTTACCGTAGATGTGCCCCTATTGTGTCGGAATGTGAATAATCTTGGATTAGTATGATATAGAGTCATTAGGAATGAGCAATTCATATTAAATTGCATGCTAATGAGGTTAAATGAGTGATTTTGCTGTGTTGGAATATATGGACACGTTTGGGATGGATAGTAAAAGTGGTTTTGGGAAATCTTGTAAAGCGATATTTTTGACTCGATGGTCGCGGGAACCGGTTCCCCAGTGGGAGAACCCGGGTTCCAGTATGTAAAATTGAGAAAAATGACATTTTTAAACTTAGGAACCGGTTATTCCTAGGGAGGAACCAGGTTCCACGTTGAAAATTTCCAAAGAAACTAATTTTTCTTCTGGGAACCGGTTCCCTACCTGGAGGAACCGGGTTCCCCATACAATTTTCCAGGGGCGTGGTTTTTGAACATTGTGGGAACCGGTTACTCCCAGGGAGGAACCGGGTTCCACTGAAGCTTTTTGAAAAATCCTAAAACTTTGAAAACTCATAACTTTCAAACCGTAAGTCCGTTTTGAGCGCCGTTTTGGACGTTGTTTCTTAAAATTAATGCTCTATTTTATAAAATGGAAATATTTCCTAAACCTTGAAATTATTTTGAAAATGAGTCGATTTTCGAAATAAGTGATTATTGACTGACGCACATTGGAATGTATGTAGCAGTGGACCTGTGATGAATGGATGTATTAGGATTGTATGAAGGGAAGGCATGTGTATGTTGTTTATTGTGTGCATGATCGTTGAAGTGTCATGTTTTGGTTTTGATTCGGTTTATGATAATTGGTGTATTCATGATTGTATTGATATCATGTGTTTTGTTGGTGTTGTATATGCCTGATAGTTGTTGATCTTAGTTGTTGTTGTTGTGGTATATACTGGTGATAGTCTTACCAATTGAAGGGTAAGCGTTTGGCATATTTATGCTTTGTGATGAATTATTTCATGATAGGTGATTATATCATGTTGTGGTTGATGATGGTTTATGATGTCTGATGTGGTCATAACCTGTGTTGAATGTTGCATCTTTGTGTTGTGCATGCATATGCATTCTTGGTGAAGTCAATTCCCATTGTGTGGAATTTGACTTGTATTGCCGTTAACCGATACCGGGTGATGATGGGTGGTTAGGCTGGATTCTTGACTCAGTGGTGTCTGGGCGAATCGATGGTTACTGTATCCGGTTGATGATGGATCAGTGTTGGGTGACTTGGTCACGTGTTGGTACCACATGCATTGTGTCTGCATTTGTGTTTGCATGGGATTGTAACATGTTAGGATGTCTTCCAGTGTTACAATTTTTTTGTTGATTATTGATTACACATATTGACTTGTATGATTGTGACTGCGTATTGAATCTGAATTTATGCTAAAATGGGTGAAATAATATGCTTGTGATATATTGTTGATTGAGAAGCTTATAATGTGTTTTAATTATGAGAAGTCTCACCCTTACTTTAACAATTTGATTAAAGTTAGCACTCGGAGTTGGTGAGGATGACTCTAGAGCTTGTCATTTAAGTCCGCGTGTCAGTGTCATGCTCTGATTAGGTTGTAACACTGGGGAACGTTAGTTGAGGAATTAGTTATTATTCAATTGTTTCTTTGAATTTTATTTTGGGAATAACTATATTTTGGTTTATTCCGTTTTGGTTATGGTATTTTTCCGCTGTGTAAGACATGGTCTCAATTTGATTGAATTATTTGAATAATGACCCTCAGTGTAGCATGACTACTGTTTTATTGGAAGTTTTATTTATTTCATAATTGTGACATCCCTTGTTCCGTGTTAACTCTGATGGAATATGTCCTTTAATCATTAATATAATTAATATTGTTCGGGGTATTTTAGAAGGGGTGTTACATGAACGGTTTGCATTCAAGTTGTTACCCGTGCTGTTATCTTTAGTCTTCTCCTTGTTTATTTTTCTCACCCATGTCCAAGGTTTTTCTTAATCCTCTTCTGTCTGCTGGATTTTATTCATTTGTAGGATTGGTGCTGAGCTTGGTTGATCCTGTATATGTGATTGTTGTGTCGGTGTCTTGCAGTGTTCATTATTTTGTGGTGTCTTCAAATGGTCTTCAGGAATTTGCTTCTCTTTTGGGGTCAACCGTTTTACTTGATGTATTTGTTGTTTCTATTCCCATTTATGTCCCATTCGATGACATTTCGTATAATAAGGAGGTCTCCATTCATATTCCACCCTTTGTTGCATCTTTTCTCTTGTATCATTTGTAATAGTTATTTCCTTAATGAGCTCTTGTGTTTTATATATATATATATCTACAAGGACTCGAGCATACGATATACAATATAGATTCGCAATACATTCATCAGTGGGGTTCCCAGCACACTAGATATCTTCCCCAAAGTTTTAACTCCCCATAAGTGAAGTGGCAATTGAGGCAATTGGACCCAAACAGGGATGGTATGCACCATATCATTCTTCAGATTAAAATTTGGTTTTCATTCGGCTAGCAACATCAGCATGTTTCGTATTGTATATGTCTCTTTCATTAGTACAACATCCTTCTCCTTATGTGAATGAAATCTCAGTACAAAGTACCCTTCATTGTTGTAATACATGTCAGATAGTTTGACAAAATTCCACTGATTCATCATGAATTGCTTGACCATATTCACGCTTAAATCTCCTACTATAACATATATGATCAAAGTGGTATCCCAAAATTTTATCTCATTCATAGTATTTGCTTCTTCGATTAGAACCTCAGCAACACCGTTAACAATCTTTAGTGCGATGAATTCGAGTGCCACATCATTTCCAAGATTCTGGTTGCCACTGATGATGTCTACCCAAAGTTTTCTTAGTTCAATTGTCCCCTTTGTTGAATTTAGTGTTTTAGGTTCTATGAATTCTCATTCCTAAATAACCTCTTATATCGATTTCTCCACATCATATCTCTGTTTTTCGTTGCTTACATTCAAATTTGTGAGCTCATTCTACTGTTGTTCATCTTGATTACTGTTTGATGACGACGACGTTGACACCACCTTCGGTGGTCGTATTGTTTACAACATCATCATTATTATTATCATTATTATTATTATTATTATTATTATTATTATTATTATCATTATTATTAGGTTAAATTACAATTTTTGTCCCCCTATTTTGCCGTTTTCACGATTTTAGTCCCTCTATTTTGTTTATAAAATTTTTTGGTCCCACATCCCTACTTTGACTACAAAAAACGCCTATGAGTCATTTTATAAACACTTTTTCAACTGACAGAACGTTCAAATGAGATCAACAATACATTATTGAAGAAAGTTAATGATTTTCAAAAGTAACACATACGCGTTTTATGTAGCCAAAGTGGGGATGAGGGACTAAAAGTGTTTAAAAACAAAATAGGGAAACTAAAATCGTGAAAACACCAAAATAGACGTACCAAAACTGTAGTTTAGCATTATTATTATTATTATTATTATTATTATTATTATTATTATTATTATTATTATTATTTTGTTATTACGAGAGACTCGGACAATAGAAAACAAGAAACAGTGATATTGGATGTCCAAAAAAATCCATTGCACTATGTCCGTTACACGTGGGCTCTTGTTTTATTAGCGTGGACGGAACGTCACCTTCTATTCTCATCCAAATTAAATCCAACCGTCCATTTTCTCACCTCACCGACATCACTAACCATCCCATTTCATCCACCTCTCCACTCCTTACACCCACCAATAACAAACAAAATCAAATTCATCATTCCAAACTAATAATCAATTCCTTGTTTTATAAGTAATTAAACTAAACTCTTTTTAGAGAAAATAAATTATATTCATCCTTTAATTTAATTCAAAGATAAAATTTTAGACAATAAATTATTTAAAAAATAAATATTTTTTTCATTTTAAAAATTAAAAAAATAATAACGATAATGTATTTTGTGATTCAAAGACAAAGATGGTTGTGAGAGGTTGTGTCGGCCATCTTTTATTATAATAATAATTGAAATTTATTATCTTTAAAGGAAGCTCTCACATGGCAACTTCAATATGCAACACACGCAAATTTATTGCTCTATAATTTTCTTTCTTGTTTTTTTCTGTCAAAAAGAAAATGACAAATGATCTTTAATGGTCTCACTCGGTGCAAACCTTCATACAGCGATGTATTGTTATTAAATCATCGTAAAATTTATAAAATGAAAAGATATATATATATATATATATATATATATATATATATATATATATATATATATATATATATATATATATATATATTCATGATTCGATTTTGACGGTTTTGAAGCAAAAAAGATCTGAACTGCAAGAGGAAAAAATATGTGGTTCAGTTTGGTTTGGTTAGGTTGACTTTTAAAAATAAAACTAAACTAAACTAATGCAAGTTTGGATTAGATCAGTTAGTTCGTTTTTTACAAAAAAAAATATTGAGCCATACATACACCTATATAAAAAAATATAATTTTGCGTTGAATCGTTATACATTACCATAAAAAATTTTATAGTTGTCAAAATATATTTATAATTTAATACATAAAATTGTGTATTATAATTTTATCTAAATCAAAAGAATGAAATACATAAGATTGCATTGTTAAATAAATATTATACAAAGAATACGATAAAATATATTTTGTGAAAATAATATTTGTAAATGAATAATATTTTATTTTTTATGATTTATAAATTAAAATAATAATATACAAAAAATATAATAAAATATACACATAACACGTGTTGATTTCTCTAAAGAATTAAACAAATATATGATGGTTAGTAAAATTTTATAACATAATGCAGTTTAGTTTGGTTTAGTTTGGTTTGGTTTGTAAAATATAAACCGCAAACCGAATCGAACCGCGCGGTTCCGTTAAAAATGACTCAAATACATCCGAATCAAATGCTGTTTTTTGCGATTTTAGTTTGATTCGGTTCAGTTTTGCAGTTTTCTATTGGGCCGGTTTGATTTTGAACAATAATATAGGCAATTTTTTTAATTTTTATTTGCTAAATTATATTTAAATATATTTATTATATTTTTATGAAAAATAAAAATAAATATTTATGATATAGTAGTACACTATATAATAAATTATATAATTTACATTAGCCATGAGTTGATTGGTATAATAGTAGTAATATAATAAATTATATAATTGATTGTGGGATTTGAGGTTTGGATATTTGAATTTTCGATCACTCAATCAATTGATAATTCAAGGTATAGTTATTGGAATTTCAAGTCTTGAGATGCTTGACAAATTTTGTGAAGGTTGTTAAGTCGGAAAGTAATTTAGAAATTCTTTTGTTTCGACTATGCCAATGAGATCATCTTGTATTTTCGAAGTGGTGCATTCAGATGTATGTGGTCCATTCAAAGAATATATCATTGGTGAAAACAGATTTTTTGTTTCGTTTGTCGATGAGTTTAGTCGAAAACTGTGGATCTATGTGATCAAACGAAAGGACGAAGTATTTGAAATCTTTAAAAAATTCAAGATACTTGTTAAAAACCAGAGTGAGAAGAAAATCAAAGTTCAGCGACCAAATGGAGGTGATGAATACACATCTAAGATATCTGAAGATTTCTCTACAAAACATGATGTTGATCATGAGGTAACTGCTCCGTATACACCTCAACATAATGGAATTGCAAAAAGAAGAAACAAGGTCATATTGGATATGGCGAGATGCATGCTGAAGTAGAAGAATTTGCCAAAAATTTTATGGGGAGAAGTTGTTTCGACTGTAATTTATATTTTGAACAGGTGTCCTAGTAAGATTTTGAAGAACAAGGTTCTTGAAGAAGTGTAGTGTGACAAACGACCATCAGTAAGTCATTTGAAGGTGTTTGGCTCTATGTGTTACAAATATATTTTTGATGCGAGAAGAAGGAAACTTGATGACAAGAGCGAACCTATGAGTCTAGTAGGATATCATAAAACTGATGTATACAAGCTATTCAATCTAATTAATGAGAAAATTGTGTTGAGTAGAGATATTATGATTGATAAAAATTCTGCCTGGGATTGAAATTCTAATGATGCAATTAACAAGTCATTGATGAGCTATGTTTTTGAAGGAGAAACTAATGCAGTCGAATTCAAAGAAATTGCTAATATTCTAGCCGAAGTTGAAACAGTTGCTGACATTCCACGCAATATCGAAGTCGAAGAGGGTGTGGCTAGCATAAGACATAGACATCAACGAACTAGAGTTCTTCCAACAATACTTCAAGATTATGAAGTGATTGATGATGATGAAGTAACACCAAATGGAGAATTAGTTCATTTTGCTTTACTCGCAGGTGTTGAACCAATCAACTATAGCAAAACTTTGAAGATTAACAAGTGAAAGTTAGCTATGGTCGAAGAGTTATAAGCAATTGAAAGAAATAACACATGAGAGTTAGTCAAATTACCAGCACATACAAAAGCTATTGAAGTAAAATGAGTGTTCAAGTTGAAACACAATGTAAATGGATCGATAAAAAGACATAAAACAAGATTAGTAGCTCGAGATTTTCTTCAAAGAGCAAGACTCCACTAATCTAAAATATTAGTCTAAAATATTTTTTCAAAAAATTATTGATATATAACTCAATTCTTAATAGAGAAAAATATATATACCATTAATGTAATTTTTTCATTTAATCGATAATTAAAAACCAATAATCTATTATGTTATTATAAAAATTTAAATAAAAAGATATAATTGAATATATAATTATGATTAGTTTATCGTATAAAATTATTTCACTTTGACCATGCATCACTTCTTTTCTTTTCTTAATAGTATTATATTAATAAAAAATAAAATATTATCAATCATGAAAGTCCATTTTATTAATAATATTTTAATCATACAAAGTCCATCTAGATATTTATATAAATAGAAATAGAAAGACAAGCAACATGGTTATTAGGGGCAGGTGTTTTCCGGGTGTGAACGGAATCTCTCATATTGTTTCTTCCGGTTCTCCACTTTTTCATTTTCCTAGTTATATATATAAATACATGTGAAGGCTATTGTTAAAGAAACTAGAAAGATAAGATAGCAACAAATCAATAGCTATAGTTTAATTAGTTACATGATAGGTATTAGGTAGGTAGGGTATAGAAGAAGATATAGAGAATATAGTTCTTGTTCGATGAATTCAACAACCAAAAACGACAACAACAATAAGAATAAGAGTATGAGAAAAGAGAAAAAAGAGATGAAACCTTATAGAGGAATTAGGATGAGAAAGTGGGGAAAATGGGTGGCTGAGATTAGAGAACCAAATAAAAGATCAAGAATTTGGTTAGGTTCTTATATAACTCCTATTGCTGCTGCTCGTGCTTATGATACTGCGGTGTTTTATCTTCGAGGTCCGTCAGCCAACCTTAATTTTCCTGAATTGTTGTTTAAGGATCGAGAAGATGACGATGAAGAAAGATACGAGAAGAACATGTCGGCGGATTTGATAAGGAAGAAAGCTACAAGTGTTGGTGCTAGAGTTGATGCTTTTGAAATTTCTTTGAATAATCATGTTCATGTTCACTCTAATACAAGTTCTAGTCTTAAACCTGACTTGAATGAGTATCCAAAATCCGAAGATTATGATTGATACGACTGTTTTTCTGGCGGCCGCATCAATCATATATATTTGATATGAGAATCAGAATTGTAAGTGTATGCTAAAATTTTAACATTGATATGAGAATTAAGGTATGATTATCAATATGTTAGTTATTATATTATGTATATATATATATATATTTAGTTATATATACATATGATGCTTGGGAGGTTTGGAACTAACCTGTTTCTGTTAATCATGTTTGATATCTTTATTAGTTAATGTTTTTTAGGGTATTGTGGTAATTAGTGGCAAGAATAAGAAAAGATATAGTGGTTCTTATGTGATGGATGATATATTTAGTTTTGAATAGAATAGTTTGGCAAGGGAAAGCCAGAAAAAAAGATGATAGTTTCATCAAATAATTGTATTGTTATTGAAGAAATTAAAATCCTTTTAACTTCATCTTTGATCCAATATGTTGATTATATTTTAATTTCTTGGAAGGGAATGATGTTAAATATGTATATGTTGTGTTCATCAATATTATTTGATAGAATTAGATATGTTATATATGGAAAGAGGCAAGAGGATAAGGATATAAACCGCCTTATTAAAGCAATGCAACGATGATGCTTATGTCTATTTGCCTAATAGTAGTAACAAGTGGATAAAAGAGTTGAGAGTGAGTCTGTGAGCTATTAGCTATATAAAGCGGTTATTTTTTTTTACTATAGAGGGTGTACACCGTACACCTTACAAAATAAATTTATTAATTCAAGTCAATTGGCATCAATAAAAACAGAGAGATATGATTGGTCGTTAATTGATTTAGTGGTAATTGACATTTGACCATAAATTTAAAAGAAAATTATGTGAGAGAAACTGAAACATTAAAGAGATAGAAGAAAAATGAAACATATTTTATAAACAACAAGTTGATTCTCAAATAATTTTGAATTCTTTTTAGGTAGAATTGATCATGTTTCTAAAATTAATTTTAATTATAATTTATTATTTTTTAATTTAATTATGATTTTAGTATTAAAATTTGTTAAATATTTTATATTTTATTCACTTATAATCAAAATCAATTCTATTTAAAAATTAGTTTTTGAACTAAATATATGTCAAATCTATTTCACTTCATATCCAAATAATATTAATTTAGTTTTTGAACTAAATATATGTTAAATCTATTTCACTTCATATCCAAATAATATTAATTTATATAATTTAATTTATATTATTATATTCAGAAATATGTATATTAATATTAAAATTGTAGTATTACTAAATTCTTATACATTTTAGTTAAATATTTATTTATTTTATAATTTTAAAAATAATAATTTTGTTAAAAATTTAAAATATAAGTATTGGATATAAATATGAATATTTAAATTTCTATAAGTATGAGCATAGTTTAAAAATTGATACACACACGAGTATGAAATTTGAGTATGATATTTTTTTTAAATTGCAGATATGAGAACATGTACTATAGTATATTGTTCAGAAATTGCGAGTTTCATGAAAAATATTTGTCTGTTGAGAAAAATTGACTTTTGAATATTTCTTTGTTGGTATAAGTTATTAATCTAGTTATATAATAACAAATTCAGATAAAATATAGAAGAAAGTTGAATGATATTAACAATTGGTGAATCAGATGCTCCTTGGATATGTTAAGTTACTGATCGTAACCATATATCCTCGTTGCATGCTTCATAAAGGGCAATTACTTCAATATGATTTGAACAAGTTGTTACATGTGTTCGCTTTTGTGATCTCCATGATATTGCAATGTTACTATATGTAAATATATATTCAGTCTGTGATTTAGCATTATGTGGATATGAAAAATATCGTTCATCTCATAACCAAGCAAGACTAGTTTTATATTCTTAGAATAAAACAAAACAATGTCAGATGTACCTTGAATATATTGAAATATATGATTTATTCCTTTCCAGTATCTTTTTGTAGGACATGAGCCGAATCTTACTAGTAAATTTATTGCAAAGCTATTTCATGTCTTGTATAGTTAGTAAGGTATATAAGTGCCCAAACAAATCTTTACAAAGTAAATCTGACTTTTGAATAAGAAATAAATCTATCCGAGAACATGTCACTCCACTTTTATATGTGATAAAATGCTCATTTTTTTCTAAATGAAGTATTTTCTATATAGTAAAATCCAAAGTCGACGAAAACTTCTAGATGGATTTAGCTTTCGTGTTTCACCCCCTAAACCATATCCCTCGGGCCGACTCTCAGAATCTATTGAAACACTCCTTACATGTCCATTTAAACCTCCTCATGTAAATAGATTATTTTCTTAGGGTATCTTGAAGTAAGTCTTCTAAATTCTCCAAAAAAATTACCTTAAGGTGTTCTACTAAATCAACTTGAAGTGTATAAGCACTAATAACATTGAAGATGTTTTATTCCACTATAAATTTTAAGGTTGTGATTCAACCTCTGCTCTTTTTCACATCCACAATATCCTTCTTCCACTCCTTGTTCATAATAATCCCAAACTTGTTTTGCAATCTATCTTTTTCAGTGTATCAGAACTTAAATCATGAGTTGTCTAATTCTTTCGTTTTTCACATGGCTACTTAAATTCTTATAGGCACTTAAATTGATCTTTCTTCTAATCACAGTGTCCACTATTTTCATAGATTTTCCAGTAGTGTGAATGTATTTTATGATCCAAAACGAATATTTCATGAACTAACTTCTTTACACATATTTGTTGGTGAAAATGTGTAAATCATTGCTTATTTCTCACTGCATTTAGTTGGTGGTGCAATGTCCCTTTCACTTTTGACACTTTATTTGAGTCATACAACGCGTTAATTACGAAAAATGGCTTAACCTTCACATTATTTCATAGTTGATCTATGTCATAGAGATTCAATAAAATTTTACTTAATTATCGACTATATAACACAATTCTCTTTTTTATCCAAACTTAAGACTGACTATACATAAAAAAACTAATACATACACGATATTGCATGAATCATTTAAAATATTTAAGGTTTAAATGTATTTTTTGTCTCCCTATTTTCAAGTTTTTAAAGTTTTAGTTCTCCATTTTAAAAATCAACTTTTTGGTCTCTAAATTTTACCTCACTCGAAATTTTGTTGGTCCTCCTATAATTTTTCATAAGTGACGCCCTTATTAATGACATGACAATACTACATAAACTCTTTACAATGTGTGTTCATCTATAATGTAGAATTATTGTAGTAGGGTTATGTCATTAATAACTGTGTCACATACATAAAGTTAAAGGGGATCAATAAAATTTCAAATAAGATAAAATTTAAGGACTAAAAAATTAACTTTTAAAATAGACGGTTAAAACTTAAATACCTGAAAAATAGAAGAATAAAAAATACATTCACGTCAATATAATATTTAAACAAGTAATATAAGAATGAAAATATAAATAAGAGAGCGTAGAAAATCGAAATCAAAATTGTTCTTGTATTCAATATCCATGAAGAAAAGATAAATTACTTAATGGAACTTGAATATATATATATATATATATATATATATATATATATATATATATATATATATATATATATATATATATATATATATATATATATATATATATATATATATATATATATATATATATATATATATATATATATATTGAGGTAACTTCGAATGTATATGATGTTAAATTGAAGAGACTTAAAATGTATGACATATTTAATTGTAATATCATGTTGTGAGAGTGATTCAATTGCTGTCATTTATAAGAAAAAACATATGGAGAAAAAATATTCAAAAAGAAAAAGTGACATTCAATACATTTTTTTGTTGCTACAAATGAAAATTTCAATTTATTCAATTGATATAAAATGATGGACACACAACACTCTTAGATGTTTAAGTCCCTTCAAAAGAACCTAGCATAATTGAACTAACAAACAGCAATTGTCTATCACCAATATAATTGAAGTCCAATTTCACCTAACTTGTCTAACTTCTTTACTACGTCTCTAACAACTCCAACTTTGAAGTGTAGTTGATTTATAATACTAGCATTTCCAATATGAAAAATCTTAAATTCACACCTCTTAGAAACACAATAATTGAATTGAAAAGAAAGATCAATTTTATTAAAAGAAGATTAGATAGAAAAGATGACGATGTTGCATCAAATAGGTGGTAAAAATAGACGAGGAATAAAATTACAAATAATAATCACCTATAACAAAAAACATGTAGAAAATAAACTTATAATTTAGATAAATAGAAAGAAGATATGTAGAAACTTATAATTCAGATAAATAGAGAGAAGATATGTAGTTTATTATAAATAAAATATATCTGATAGAGATGAGTCAAACAAATAGAGATAGATAAAATATTAAAAAAACTATTAAAAAAACCAATGATTTTTTTAAAATTAATGAATTAAAATATAAATATAGTCTTAGATAAAATATTGTGGCATAATTGTATTCATATAGTAAACTCTTGCAATTGTATTGAGAAAGGATACAAGAGAATAGGAGAGAGACTTTTCCTCCAAATGTTATCCTTTGTAATCCCTCTATTTATATAAATAAATACTTCTCAAACTATACAAATAACTTCGATTCTACGTATCCTAAAAACACACTTGTAACAATTTTTCAATTATCAGGATCATGAACAAGTAGAGTGTGCGCATAAGAGAGAAAGAAAGAAAATGTAAAGAAATAGAATAACATGCACATTATGTTTTGCATGATTTTTATTACTCCTTGCAACTTTTCATCTCAAAATGAGAATTTCATATTAAGGATCCAATCCAACAACTTCATCACCCACAATGAACAAATTTTTTGTTTCCTTCACCCAATATATCATGAAAACAAAATAAAATGGAAGGAGATGCAAATAAATTTATACAGTCAGAAAGTAAGCAAAGAAATATTTTTATTAATACATCGTCTAACTGGTGGTATCTCCTATCGGTTGCAACATCAAAACCCGATGCAGCGAGTTCTGCATATTTTCTGTTATGAGGAGATGCCCATTCGAAAATGATAAATGTATGATCAGAAACTGGCATTGATTTAGGCTCAAAATCACTAACAAAATAAAATGCTAACTTGACCACATCAAATGGGTATATGATATGGTGAACTTTGCATTCTGACCTCTCCATCAAAATAAATGGCTGCAACCAACATCATCATCACCACCAGTTGAAAGGTTCTGTAAGAGTTCAATTAACTGCTGATCTCGTTGTCCATTTTCATTCTCTTTGAACTTTGCATCCCTGACCCAAGATTACCTTGTTGCTGAAATGATGCATCATGCTGAAAGGTACAGTTAGTTCCATTCCGGCATCCTCTGGAACTATTGAAAAAGATGCAAGGCTTCATTATCTTTGGTTTTGACCCCTTCGCTCTAAAACTGTGTATCGTCTCATAGTTTGATAGTGGCTGCTGGTTCTGACGATTACTCGAGGAGTATGGAAGTGCTTCTTGTTTATCTCCTCCATGTTGTTGAATCAAGCTCTTGTAATAGTTTACATCTTTTGTCGAAGGGGCGTCAACAGGAGTAGTAGCAATAGCTGAACTCATTACAGGCCTAGAATGCCATTGAGTAGGAATATTTCCCGCCATCTGACCACCATTTGTGTGAGTATATGAAGTGGATAAAAAAGGATTTAACGAGGTTGTAGTGGTTTCAACTTGATTAATGCGATTAGTAGGATGTGAAAAAACTCCGGAAGATGATCCCATGTTTTGTACATACTGTGCGTTATTTTGAACTCCATAATCTCTAACCAACTTCTCAATCACTTCAGGATTGTTGAGAATGTTATTGAGTAATTCGCGGTCAATCAAGTTACCATGTTCGCTGCTCTTTACTATGCTAGTTAAAGCAGCAGATGCAGCAACTACATCAGACATACTCGTAGCGGAGTTTGAGCCCTGAAATATACCAGAAGATAACCCATGAGACTGTGAAACATCATATTGTTTCAAGGAATGCGATAATATTTCTGATGCCACATCCCCGTCTTCAACGGGCGTAATTGGGATCACAACAGTGTGACCATCCATGTAATGAGAATCTTCAACATTCGGTGGAAAAGAAGGACTGCATCCAAGAAAAATAAAACATTGTTTTAATACAAAGATTGTGGAAACAAAAAAAGAAAAATCAAACAAGGCAAGAGAAGACACGAACTTTGGAGGAATGGAAGATATCCGTGGATATATAGCCTCGAGGACTCTCATCTCCCTGTGCGGTTGATCAACTATCTCCTTGCTTTCTTCCCCAGCCACCACTAGCCATGTGAGATTTAGCACAATCTGATAGAATCACATATTTACAAAGAATTAAGAATTAAATATTAAAAGCAAACTCTCAAATGATCTGTTTTTCTTCTACATTCTTCCACACATATTGAAATATAAATAATATTGAAGATTTACTATAGACATTGTTTAAATATAACTGAAAAAACTACCTTAGGTGGATTAACCCAGCTGATAACTGGTATTTGGGACAGATCAATGTCAGACTGACTTGAAGCACAAGTTCCTTCAAATCCAGGAGGCAAAATATCATCAGAACCAGCTTCTCCTTGATGCAACACAGATGATGATATCTTTGCTTGGAGGTGATCTTGAGAGTTCAACCCAACTTGTGAAGGAGATTCCTCTGATAAGAATAACTTAACCTGTTCAACAAAAAGGAAACAATCTTTTGTCATTTAGCACTCGTATACTGTGTAACATCTGGTCAACATCGTCTTAAATGACTAATTATTGATTCTGTTCACTCAGTACACCGTCAGGTGCATGCAAGGTGATTACTAATTTGCAAACACTTGAAATATAGAGACACATAATCCATGAATAATAGAAAAAAGAAAAGAAAAATCAGTTATAAAATATGACAGTGAAAAATGGTGCACAAAATGACCTTGCATTTTCAAACAGCTACCATGATCACTTTTACTTTTTGATAATAATATAGATCTCGGATTGTATGAAGCATTTTTTGATAGATTTCATACAATCACAGTATTTGATGATAGAATATTAACTGTCTTCACTAGAATACAACACGATGAAACTTGGCTGGATAAATTGGTACATTTTGATCAAACAATAAATGCAAAAGCATTCAAACGTCAGAGAGATTTCATATCATTTAACAAACTCTTTCGTATGCAAACTATTATGGGTTATCTGGAAAAAGTTGGTGATACTCAATTTTCCATCCATATTACAGATACTTTGAAGGACAAAACCAATATATTCTACTAAATATTGTTTTAAGATTTTCACAGTCTAGGGGAGAGGAGACACTGATATCTCATTTATTTGCCAACAAGAGGGTCGGCTCTTTGCTTTCTCTGACTTTGCATTGCGACTGGGGCAATATCAAAAGTTAAGATCCAGACTAGAAGTGAAAAAATATTCTTAAATCCATATTGCAAGCTGTTTCAAAATGCTGCAATCAGATCTCAAGACCTTCACCTCTTCATCCCAGAGTTAGACACAAAGACCGCTTACAACTTATATTCAGTCACACCTTGATAGGTGTTGTCTGAAGTAAATTAATAGGCTGGCCAACCATGAACTTTTGTCATCTTTATCTCCGATACTTCAGCATGCACCAACAGTACATCTCCAGAAAATACCATACTGACTTGGCCCTCCCATGTTGGAAAAGGCTGAGATCTTGCACTTAGTCTCCTTTCAAACAGAAAGATAACATAATTTTAGAGAGACAACATAGACTTCTAAGCTGCAAAACTCTACCAAGACTCTTTCGACACCAAAAAATCTTGATTAATAGTAATAGCAGCGAAAACAAAAGGTCACGTGATTTTATTAATTCACATCAAAGAGACACTTGCAACCACAGACACTAACATCAATGTAAAATATGAGCAACAAAATTCATATGAACAAAACAAAAGAAGGAAGCAAAAACTTCAGATATTCATTCAGGTTATGCAGAGGCTTTTCTAAAAGAGGAAAACTAACAGCACAAAAACTACTAAAAATGCAACTAAGTTGGACAGAGAAACCCATGACTTTGAAACTAATGTTCTACATTGCAAGCAATAAAACAATAAGTACTTACTTGAATAGAAAAGATAAGCAGAATCAATCAATCCGCATATATAATCATAAAGCATAAGCTTGTATGGTTATCAACAAAAAAGAACCCACCAAGAAGTAATGGAAAACGCCAAAAAATATCACCCTTTTTATTGTCCAATGATAAAATGCTAACAAAATGACAGTTGATGAGAGTTGATGAGCATTATAAACTAATTTGAAAAATAAACATTAATGGTTAACAACTTAATATATGTACGCCTACATTTTTGCATGCTGAAGAATTTAGATTAAAGAC
Source organism: Vicia sativa (assembly GCA_021764765.1). Taxonomy (NCBI): domain Eukaryota; kingdom Viridiplantae; phylum Streptophyta; class Magnoliopsida; order Fabales; family Fabaceae; genus Vicia; species Vicia sativa. The sequence continues at coordinate 206,815,885 of CM038795.1, read as the reverse complement.
AAAGCTACTTCAATAATTAACAAAAATATAGTTTGTTTGGCGCTGCAATGGCATGGGTATGCATGCATGCATTGTACCGCATACAAACGATAAAACAAATAACACTAATAACCTGCTAGAGCAGTATAGCTCATAAAATTATAATACATGTTCAACAAAATCGAATCCAACAAAATTTACATTTTCCACTACCACCCAGAACTTATAAAGCACAAAACATGATTGCAATGAGCAATAAGATTATCAAAATCCATCATTTAAGAACTCCCAATTCAAAAAACAAAAAATATTCAATACAAATCTACCAAAGATTACACAGGATTATGCACAAGAACAAATTCTCAGTTTCAAAGGAATTCATTTGTTGTTTATTATTGCTTGCTAATTTTCTTCTGTTGCTTTTCATCATGATTCAAAATTATCAATTTTTATTTCAAATTTCAATCCAAATTTAATCGATTAAATTCAATAGAATTAAAACCCTCAATTCACAAATCAAATGCAAAGGCGAACAATTTCCGATGAGATTGTAACGATGATGGATGAATTGAAGCATCAACCATGGCAAGGTCTTCAAAATCAGAGACACAAAACAATTAGGGTTTTGATTTTGAAAGTGAAGCGGTTACTGGAGAAAACCGAATGAACCGATCGATAATTTATTTTTACCTGACAAAGATTCAAATCCGAAGCCCATGAAACTCGCTTCGATTTTTGCAATCCACGCATATTTTACAGTCGCCGAAAATGAACAAACGTTTCGATAGATGTTGTGGAAGAGAAAGGACCAGAGTAAGCTCTAGTCCAGTGTTATACAAAATTGGACCGGGAGGTTGAGCCGGTTTGCTTCGAAATCGTAAACGTGAACGGTCTGGTTCGACCGGATTAGTTATGTTGTCGAACCGATATTTTGGGCTGTGTAAGGGCTTGGGCCTAGTTTTCATAATGCAGCGGAATCATATAAGTCAGACTCCTAATTAACTCTCAACCACCTAATTAACTTAACTAAGTCTGGGATAATTTATTTATGCGAGTAACAACTATAACTAACTTCAGTTATCGGTATCATTGTGTAATAATTATAATAGGAAATTTTTTCACCTACCTAGTGAGTTTCTTTCTCACCCATAATAAAAAATCAAAAATGCTTCAAAGTTTCATAAGTGCACTTACGAATTTCAAAAATAAGGTGAATTTGTAACTGTACTTACGAAATAATCTAGAATTTTCAAAAAATAAGGTGAATTCGTAAGTGCACTTACAAATTCACCGTGAATTCGTAAGTGCACTTACAAATTCACCGTGAATTCGCAAGTGCACTTACGAATTCACCTTATTTTGGGAATTTGTAAGTGAACTTACGAAGTCTGCGTGTTGTTTTAGAAAACACACAGAATAACCCACAATACCATTCATTTCAAAATACCCCAATTTCAACCTCTCTACTCCAAACCCGTGTAATTTCTACCACTTCAAAGTTACTCAATTCAAATAAACTCATCATTTCAACTCATTCCAACTCATTTCAACTCCTCCAAAATCAACTCCAAGCTCAAATTTGTGTAAGTTTTCTTCACTTATTTCTATTCAAATTATGAATTTTTATTATATTATTAGGTTAGGTTGTAGAAATTTAATAGTATATGAAGTAATAGTAGGTAAATGTTGTAGGAAAAATTAGATTTTGGTTGTTTTGGGACTGAGTATCTAATTTGTTAAAATTCTGGACGAAGGGGGTTTCGCAAGTTAACTTGCGAAGTGACCCAGGAGAGACTTCACAAGTTAACTTGCGAATTTACCCAGGATGGGTGAGCTCGCAAGTTAACCTGCAAATTGTTGTTTGATTTGTTTTAAATTAGTAAGCTAACAATTGTAATGGTTTATTTCAGGAAAATGGCAGAGAATGACAATCAGATGACACGTTTGAGATATGGCAGGCAAAGCCACACAGCATCGGCTCGTCGAGAGCGAGAGCTAAGGGCAAGGGAACAAATTGATATAGCATCACCTTCTGCATCGTCACAGAGGAGTTGTCTCCATGAGGCGTCTTCCTCTGGTGCACATGAGGAAGAAGTATCAGAGGCAGAGGTACCGGAGGAGGAGGAGGAGGAGGAGGCACAGGATGCCTAGGACGCAAAAAATGTTGAGATCCCCGACGACGATGTTGAGGAACTTGCAGAGGTGGAGGATGATGGCTATCCAGGAGGGCCATATGACAGATCCCTCCTGATTTATTATCAGGATCATGTTGCCCTTTATGTTTGGGGTGTAGAGGTTTTATAATTTTTATCGTTATATATATTTCGCATTATAATTTTTATTCAAAAATACAGTTCTTTTTTATTTATTTTCGTTTGATTCTTATGTTTCAGGAAAGGAAGGCCTTGAAACATGTCAACCACTCTCGCAAAATATTTGATTTATATGTTCCACCGACTCAGTGGTTCCATAGTGCTATCATCGCATCCGGTCTTGCCGGATTATTCAGTACTGGTTACGGTACCATTAGCACCGGCATGCAGAGTGCTTTGAGAGATGGCATAAGGAGACGTCATCTTTCCACTTTCTAGTGGGGGAGTTGACGATCACCCTCGACGATGTTTCCTGCTTGATCCAACTACCTATCAGAGGTAGGTTACTCAACCATGCCAAGATAACCATAGTTAAGGCGGTTGAGTTGATGGTTGAATATTTGGGAGTTGATCCGTACCAGGCTGCTTAGGACCGCGACTCCACAAACGGGGTGCATGTGAGGTTCTCCTACCTAAAGGAGTTATATGAGGAGCACCTCCGTCAAGCAGCTCTTGCAAAAAGAACTGCACTGGCAACTGGGGAGCCTGTGGAGATGGATATTTTTGTTCAGTCTCACCATGATTGTGCCATCCGATGTTTTCTGATGTACCATGTAGAAACGTCTGTCTTTGTGGACATGAGTAGCCACTACACCGATGTGGCGTACCTGAGATATTTTACAGACCTGTCTACAATTCATGACTGGAACTGGGGTGCCGCTATTCTGACCCACCTCTACCAGAAGTTGAGTGAAGCTTGCATATAGAGGGCGAGGGCACTTACTAACTCGTGCACATTTCTCACGGTATGTTTTTATTTTAACGATAAATTTTAATTAGTTTTAATTTATTTGTACTTACACACTATATTTTTGTTGATGCAGAGCTGTATTATATCATACTTTCACCGCATCCATGGTTACATCGTAGATTATGACTATCAGAACTTCATGCCAAAGGCTTCCAGGTTTATTCTCAACAAGGGCAACCATAATGTGCTTCCTTACCGGGTATTCCTTGATCGCACCAACCATGACGACATCAACTGGACCCCATTTGAGGACTACATGGAGGTTGTCCCCTTCGATACCATTTCATTATACTCTAGGTGGCTAGCTTGTGGGGCTAACATGATGGTCAAGTATCTGCCCGAGCGGTGTATGCGCCAATTTGTCTTTGTGCAGATGATACCCTGATCTCTTTTCCAGGATGCTCCCAACATCATGACACGGAAGGCTCTAGATGACGTCTTCCAAGATTGGGAGAATCATCTCGTGCCACATGAGTATCGGTTGATGCGGGTATCCCATATGTGGCACTATGTGGAGGGGTACGTGAAATGGTTCCTTAGAGTGTCGCACCCTTACATGACACCGGAGGGTGAAGGACGTCCACCGAGGCCATTACATGAGGAGCTCTTGGAGAATGAGCAGGCCGAGGAGGATCATGTCATTGATCTAGTGCCCACCTGTCAGCATATCAGCCAACTTGGACGGGAGACGTTGGATGACGGTGTTGTGCATAGTGGCGAACCCGATGCGGTTGTCGTGGTGGAGATGATGGTTGTTGAGGCAGAGCGTGCAACACATTACCACAGACCGAAGAAGGCGTGGGGGTCAGGATTAGGCATACACATTAACCTTTATGTTTTTTATTTGATCGCTTTTTTCCCGGAACAATTTATGTAATTTGATATTTCTGACAATTTTTCTCCTTAATATTTATCACATAGTAATATTTACATGATTTGCGTATAAAGAATGCTCCTTAATTGAGTTTCTGAAAAAACAAATGTAATCAGACTTATAGTGAATTTTTGAAAACAGAAATGTAATCTGCATCGGACGTATAGTTTCAAACATGGTTTAACACATTTAGGAAAAGTTTCGTAAGTGCACTTACGAATTTACATTTCTAGGTGAATTTGTATATGCACTTACGAAACCTTTCCTGAATGTGTTAAACCATATTTAAATGAATAAAATGTTCAAAATAAGGTGAATTCATAAGTGCACTTACGAATTCACCCAGAAAGATCAATTCGTAAGTGCACTTACGAAGGGCATTTTTGGTTTTTCAGGGGTGTGGGAGAAATCCACTAGGTGGATGAAGAAATTTCCTTATAATATTGGTTCAACAAAAATGATTTTATATGTAGTAACAAAACCTAATAGATATTCTGATAAAAACACCTAAGGTTGATAAGGTATTTGTTGATATTGATTTTAGTAAATCATATTAAGATTATCGAAAAACTTTGACTTGCTTATGTGATTATAAATCTCTCTCGGCCAAGCACACATGCGCAAATAGAGAAATCCAATAATCATATTATCAACCAAATTAAAGAAATGAATATTAAGTGAAAATCTTCTTTAAAATATTACCTGATAATCAGTTTGAATGCTCATTGGACAAATGACGATCGACGGGGGCTTAAGCCTAGTCGCAAAAAAATGAGGGATTGTTTGTAGTGATAGAGATTGTGGTTGTTAAGGGTTTCAATGACACACTGATTAATTGAAACTCGGTGTATCCATTAAGCTTTGCAATTTTCCTCTTCACAAAAAGATTCAAAAATCACGATCGAGTTAGACATAAAGCATGTTGTTGGTGCCTTCAATTGGTGCCTTAAATGCAAAAATCTTCCTACGATTCGCAAACATAAGAGTTAATTATTTTTCCGTCACAATGATTCTCGTTGTTGTAACACTACTGCTCACTATTTAACTAGGGTTCCAATTGCAAAACCTAACTCAAAATGAGTCAGGTTACCCCATCTTGAAATTGTTGTGCTTACGCCATAATTTGGACCTTTCGTTTAATCTACTACAATTTTTTAAAAAAAATAATAAAAATATTCAAAGTGTTATCTTAGAGATAAGAGTTCGGTCTTGGAAGATTTTCTTCCTTCTCTAATTTTTGGAAAAAAAAACAATACAAATTGGTAACTTAATCAATAAAGTCGAAAGAATTTTTCAACTTTTAAAAGAATTAATAATATTTGAAACTTAGTTTCATGCTATAAATATCGTCAGAGGATTTCTCTTTTTATGGTTACTTCCTCTCTCACAATCTGTAATCAACTTATCTTTCCTCCATCTTATCTCATTTGCGGTGTTAGAACAAACAATAACATCATGATGTGTAGAGCTGTCAAAACGGGCTACCCGGCCCGTGACGTGCTGGCCCATGACGGGCTCGGGCTTTGTGCAGGCCAGGCTAAAAAGCCCGATTTATAAACGGGTCACAATTTAATTTACCAAGCCCGGCCCTTTACGGGCTACGGGTTTTCAGGCCAGCCTGGTTTATATTTAAAATTATATTTTTTAATTTAAAAAAATAATAATATGATACCATGTAAATTGTAATACACACCATAATCTGGTTTTATCCTATCAATCCAAAAATTGGGACAAAATGAACTTTATTGTACTTATTTTGTAGTAATAGGATCTGCTGCCATAAAAATTTAGATTCACATTAACATAATATCAATTAATACATTTAGAAACAGAATTAAATTTTCACACTCCAAAAGAAGTTCCATCATAATCAAAACATTGAAAATTCACTAAACAAAAAAGATACATCAATTGCACTAGCTGCATTAGTTTGAAATCCCAATTTCCATTCAAAGTTCAAACTCCATTAGCTGCATTAGTCTCCAAATTCTCCTGCATGAAAATCCATTAAGAATTAATCTCATTTGATTACAACAACAAAAGATCACTTTAAATTCATGCAAAATTTTAACACTCATTGACTTAAAAGTCTCCTGATATAAAAGAATTAGAACAATATACAAATATTTTTCTTGATATAGCCTAGTAGAAGTATATAATATATAGGTTTATATTAATGAGACTCTACTACTTTACATATCATAATATATAAACTATTTTTTCTAATAAGTAGTTTCTACTATATACAAATAAACTCACTATTTGATATTTTTTTAAACATACCTTTGTTCACTATCATTTGTTTGTTCCATTTGAAAATTCAAGATTTTCTGAACTAATGACTTCTTTCTTATCTTCATCTCCATCACTGTCACTATCATATTCTACAAAGAATAACATATCATATAAATTATCTAGTTTCCCATTCTAAATTCTATAAGTCATTATTATAAAATTAAATTGCATACCTACAAAACCATGAAGCCAACTACGAGTGCACATGAGAGCTTGAACTGTGTCATCTTTCAAAGAACTTCTATACTTGTTCAGAACTCTAGCACCAATGCTAAAAGCAGATTCCGATGCCACAATAGTTATTGGAATGCTTAGAATATCACAAGCCATCTTTGCAAGATCGGGACATCTTCGACTTCTCTCCTTCCAAAAAGCTAATACATCAAAACCACATATTGGTGGAAGCCTTTGCTCGGCTAAGTAATCATCAAGATCAGATGTTCCCGCAACAATAATTGTTTGGCTTTCATACTCTTCAAATTCCTACAAATAAAAATAAATAGAATAAAAATTATGTAAGTTGAAAGTATGGTAATGAAACTATGAAAGTACTTATAATTGATAAATAAACTTACTTCACATACATATAATGACTGAGACATGTTTGAGTTTCTTCCTCCATATGAAGAATGTGCTTGTTGTGCATTAGAAGAATGGCTGCCATTTTTAACATACACTTCATACAATCTAGACAACTTAGTCTTGACATTCTTCAACTTATCTTCAGCTCCTAAGAGATCAATTTGTTTATATGTAAATGACAAGAAATTGAGTTTCTTGGTTGGATCTAGTATAGCTCCAAAGGATAATATTGTACTATATTCGCTCCAATACTTGTCTAATTTCTGTCTCATTTTTATAGTCATACTCTTGATCACAGAATCTTCACTTGTCAAATTTGACGTTAATAGACATTCTATCTTCCATATTTCTCTTATATAGAAATTTGATGTTGGATATGAAGATCCGGATATCAAATTTGTAATATTGTAAAATGGCTTCAGAAATTCACATATTACTCTCGTTCTTCTCCATTCAACGGTACTCGAACACAACTTGTAATTTGGATCACACAAGCTTAAGCTATAAAATGCACGTTGATAATTTAAAGCACTCTCAAGCATGATGTAAGTAGAGTTCCATCTAGTGGGGGTATCTGTCCTTAATCCAATTGATGTATCAATTCCATCAACATTGTTAACACAACTAAAAAATTGAATTGTTCTACTTTCTGATGCTCTCACATAATACACACTTTGTCTAATTTTATGCAATGCATCACTTGCTACCTTCAGCCCATCTTGAACAATTAGGTTCAAAACGTGTGCACAACATCTAATGTGAAAGTACTCTCCATTAAGCAACAAGCTACTTGACAATCCTAAGTGTTCTTTCAAATAGTTTTGCATGTTATCATTTGCTGAGGCATTATCTAAAGTGAGAGAAAAAAAATTTCTTTCTATGCCCCATTCTCGTAAGAGTTCCATCACTTTCAATGCTAATTGGGGTCCTGAATGTGGGGGTTTTAAATGAGAAAATGCAAGAATTTTACTATTCAGCTTCCAATTTACATCAACAAAATGAACGGTTAAAGAAATGTAGCCATGATTTGTGCATGAAGTCCAACAATCCGATGTGAGACAAATTCTTCCTGAAATTTGGGCCAATTGTGACTTTAACCTTTCTTTCTCAACCTTATGTATTTCCATTACATCGGCTCTAATAGTATTTCTAGAAATCCACTTACACTCCTCATTCATGAACTTTTGATATTTTCTAAAGACCTTCCACTCAACCATATTAAACGATGCACCATGTGTAATTATCATTTTGGCTATAATTTCTCGATTAACCTTCTGATCAAACTTTTTTCTTTTCAATCTTCCCTCCATACCAAGAAGCATATCACCCACATCACCATGTTTCTCAACAAGAAATTTACAAGAATCAACATGACGAATTAAATGTGTGGTTCCACCGGTAGCTTTACAACCCAAAATAGAACCACAACCTTTGCAATTTACACTTTTCTTTTCCATCCGTATCGATACCAATCTTTACTAGATGGTTCCATACATCAGATGTCAATGCCCTCTTCTTTTTTTCCCTTGGTGTCTTAATTTCATCTTGTGAATTTGTCACTTGAGGCTGATTAACTTGTAGCGGAGGAGTTTCTAAAAGTTGAAGTTCATCATCATCTAGCACCACACATTTTTCAACACCACGAGTATTCATATCAACACAGCTCAATTTCTAAGAGTAAATAATAGTACCAACAAGAAAAACAAAACTAAAAGTTAGAGTAGAAATAAGATATATCATTAATTAGAGAGAAAATAATATAGTGAAACATGAAGATAATAAGATATATTAGCCTTATTAATGTAAAGACATAATCATCAAAATAATATTACCAATATGAAGATGATATATAAATAGATAAATTAGCTTTATTAATTTTTCTCTAAGATTATTCTGTAAGTTTAGTTTCCAATTTCCAAACTATAAAGCTTCCTTTCCTTTATATATATTATTTAATAACAAAAGCTATCAAGAAATCATGCTTCCAGTAACAAACTAATAAGTTTATCTTCTAATATTCAAACTAGAAATTCTTTGATAATAGTAAGAAACTATAAAGCTATTCTTGGATAAAAGAAATAAGCCATATCTTACATTAAATTAAGTATCTAAAAGGAAGAAATTAGTAAAATAAATCTTAGACTTACATCATATGAGAGAAGCTCAAGCTTGTTTTTGCACTTTCAAGCAACGACGGTGAAGTTGTTAATGGCTAGGGTTACCAAACGTTTCCCTCTTTCTCTCGTTAGCTTTAGCCAAATAACTTGTTATTAGTGAAACAATACTACTTTCTCTTTCATGTTAGTAGTGGTCTAAGCAAATGGGCCTATAAAAATTGAAGTGTTTGTTGGGTTGGGTTGGACCGGCAAGTACTGCTAACTGGAGTCATTTTCTTTTAATTAAAACAAAAATAGTTTTTTAATTTATTAATTTTTTTTATTTTATAATTTCATAATTTTAAATTATTTTTATTATAAAAAGCGGGCTACCCGCAACCCGATCGGGCTAGCCCGATTAAACTTCGGGCTTTAAACTGGTCGAGCTAAAAGGCCCGGATAATAATCGGGCCCTAATTTTATTGTTCAAGCCCTTTATTTTGGCGGGCTTTTCGGCCCGGCCCGCCAGACCCGACCCATTTTGACAGCTCTAATGATGTGTTACCAATGGATTGTGCTTATGCTAACATGTCAACTCGGAAGGGAAATATATGTCATTTACAACATATAAAGAATAAAATATCAATGACATGCATACCCTAATCCTATTAAAAATTTACGAGTTAAAAAAATATGGAAGTAAAACATACAATATCAATGGTGAAAAATTGCATAAAATTTGTAGAGGAACCATCAAGATTTGTACCGCACAAATAAAGAATTTTAAATTATCGGGATTTTTATGTTAGGCTAAAAATCCGGCATACCAAATTTTTTTAAAAATTCGGTAAGTAATATTGTTTTCCCTTTAAATTTTGAAATTTTTTTTTGAAAAAATGCGGTATAAATGCATCGGATTTATAAAATGTTCTTAAAAAATCCGATAAAAACTCATATAATTTTTTTTAATTTAGAAAATTGTAAAGTTTTCACCAAATTGCAAAATATTCATTCCGAGTTGAAGAGAAAAAAATCATTTACAAAACGTAGGCACAAACAAAATTTAAAGACTACATTAACCTTAATAGCTAAGCTAACAAAACAATTAGCACCTCAAAAGCTAAATACACTTCTGAAATAGTCACCTCATAAGCTTCTTCTTCTGAGTAAATACCACAAAATTTCTAACTCTAATAACAACTTATGAATATGAATTCCTTCCAACACCTGTTAGACCTCATTTTTTTGAATGACTTCAATGCTTTAGGGTCTGTTTGGTTGGAAGTAAGTGGAGGGGAGGGGAGGGAATATTTAACAGTTTATATGTTTGGTTCAAATTTTAAGAGGGGGAGGAGAGGTAGATGGAGGGAACCAAAATCCCTTTTGAACCACTTTTTGCTTCCCTATGATTTGGGGGGATTTGGAGAGGAAGGGAAATGTTTCTTTTTAATTTATAATTATATTTACATATTTGTCCTTATTTATTTTTAAATATAAATTTAACTGATTTAGATCCTTATTTATTTTTAAATATAAATTTAACTGATTTAGATGCTAAAAGTTCGATTTTAAACAAATTTTATCTTTCTTATATATTTTTTGTATTTTTATATCTCCATCTTACTATCATTATATGTATTTAAATTTTTTAATTTCAATGTTACTTTTAAATTATTGTAATGCTTTTGTTTATAATATTTTTTGATATATTTTATTCGATAACTATTTTAAAATTATATATTATAATTGTTACATTTTCAAAAAATCTTTCATGATGTTCTCGGATTGAATACTTATATTTCGTCAATAAATTTGTTTTCTATTTATAAACGATAAATATTATGAGTCTTATGGTAAAATTACAAGGATATAAAAGTAAATTAGTTTTAAAATATATCACCTCCCCTTGTGAACCAAACACATTTGTAAATAAAATCCCTCCCCTCCCTTCCCCTTTCATATTTTGAACCAAACATATATGTAATTAAAATCTCTTCCCTTTACCTCTCATCCGCTTGATAAAAATCCATCCCCTTCCTTCCCCTCGATTGAACCAAACATATCCTTAAGGTTTGTGTCAGATAAATTCAAATTTCAAAACTCGAATGCTAATAAACTAATTACATGATTTTATACATGTTTGGTTAAGCCGAGTTGAAGAGAAAAAATGTGTCTTTTAGAATAAAACAAGTATATACCACCACATCATGTTGAGTAAAAGTCATCTAATTTATAATTTTCAAAAAGATTCTAATGTTGTCTACAACTTTTATTGTACGTTGACAATCACTTTATTTGACATAGCTTCCATCAGTGGTATCAAACCCATTGGTTGGTTCATAACCACTAATGTGACTCTTATATCTTGTTTTGAACTTGATTTAAATTCTTCTACTTATGTCCAAAACATCTAAATTAATCAAGGGGAAAAATCCAAATGTGTTTGATAACGAGCGTGTTTGATAAACCTACTTAAGGTCGATCAAGAAAAATCTAAAAGGAGTAAGGGGAACTTAATTAGTAGGCTTTTACACTAGCCGAGCAAATGACAAATAAAAACATTCAAATACTCACTTTATACAAGGAGTCCACAAACATTGAAAAATATTCGAACCCTGTCATATCTCAAAAATAAAGACTTAATTTTGGCATGGATGTAGAGTTATAGACTGAATATTGCACGAGGAAGGGTTTCTAGATCTCTCTTTCAGGCTCATGCAAATATTCATCTCTCCTCAATTGTAGTGACATATTCATCATATTTTGGACCAGTTGATTCTCTTGTAGTCAGAGGAATAATTGTTGCTAAGGTAGAGATAACACATGTCCCTCAAATGATGGGGTGATGACTTCATATACTAACTTCACATAATTTCCTCGAAATAAGGAAGCGATGGTTGTAACAATCCCTTGACTAAAAGCTTAATTCATATTTGTCTTTTGTGTTTAACTAGAACATAGAAACAATAACAATAGAAACATGCAATTAAGTTTATGAAAAGTGTGTTATCTAAAAGATAGATAAAAAGTTGAACTTTATAAACTTTGTCTATAGAACACTTGATTTCATATGACTACAACAACTAAACCACATTCATACTACAACAACTACAACATATATGGTAAACCCAATTGGAATACAAGCTATGATGAAACATATATGGTAACCATCTGATTTCAACAAACATTTTAGTGGTATTACATTTCAAACAACATTTTAGTGGTAACTACATTTCAAACAACATTTCAATGGTGAGATATGAACATTTCAGTGCTATTACATTTCAAACAACATTTTAGTTGTGAGAGATGAACATTTCTATGAGAGATAAACATTACATACCTCAAACGTGATGATGAAGATTCAAAGAGTTTTGAATGAGATGATAATGAAAGAGTTGACATTGGAAAGAGATGATATTTGAGTTGATGTTGGAAGAGTTTTTATGAAAAACTCCTAGGATTTTTTAATAGAACGATGAAACATGAAGTGTTGATAGGTAAATGAAAAGTTATAGTCTAGTTCTCTGAAGTATTCATTCAAAAGATCAAATATGTCTCTTTTTAGGCAAAACTGATAGAATTATATCAACTAAAATTTTAAAAAATATAAAAGTCCCATATAGCGCCATATGTTGGGAGTTCATTTAAATCAAATATCATGTCAATTTTTAGTAACAACCGAGATAAAAGATTAGTTAATAATTAAAAATAATATAGATAATGCGTAAAAAAGATATTCGAAAATGTTGATGCAAAAGATATAACCCTTCGGTTGACCGTTATAATCGAAGGTAATATAAATAAAAATAAATAAAGAAAGATAAAAGTGAAAAGCGTCATGTAACTGTAAGCCAATTAAAAATATTAAAAAAATTATTTGCGGGAGTTTCGAGTGACCGCTGGTATCCGGCAGAATAAACTGGAGCGGTCATGTTATGGAGGGTATAAACCCCCGCAATCATTAAAAAAATTGAAAAAAAAATAAATGAATAAAAAACTTGATCTCTCAATAAATTTAAATAAAAACGCAAAAAATACTTTTATTTTGTAAGATCTATAAAAACATGCTAAATTCCAATGATAGAATTAATATTGAATATTATAAATCTACCAAAATATAGATATTATTTTCCATCACTCTCAAGCATTAACTAAACTAATCAATTACTGAAACAATAAAAATAAACACTGCTTTATGGCTCATTATACATCCGACTAGCCAAGCCATTCATTAAAAGACCAAGTATAGCAAGAAAAAAATGACACATCCCTAACTCTTTTAAGCACATATTATCATTTTACAATGTATTACTTAATCAAAAGACATCAAAATATGGAGCAATATTCCTTTCTTTTTTTTAGGAGTCTTCTCTATTTCATCAAAAGCAACCGTCTTGGATTTATATGTTCGTACTTCTTCTAAAAAATGTAATTATTTCCACTAAAGTGAATGCGACAATCACACATTGAAACAAATGTAGCTGCTTATGTTAGTGCATATCTCAAATAACAAGATAATAATATTTTCTTGAACTTATAAAATTAAACAAGAAAAAAAAAACTATTTTGTAGAGTAAGTGCTCATGGACTTATTTCAGAAGACAACTTCTATATTTGAAAATGAATATAGATAACTTTTCAGCAAGATCTATATTTGTAACTTTTAATAAGAAACGAGTACCTTGCAAATAGAAGAAATCCTCAACTGATAGCTTCCCATTTTGTGATCCAATGTCCTGTGTTAAGAACCTTGACAGAGAGAAATATTTTGCATAAGAATAAAGGCAAACTACTCATTAGCAGACATATTGAATTGGACAATTAAATACATTAAGATTCTAATTAGTTATGAAATATATTCTACAATCATGTCATCTATAAGTGCTATACTTTTGGGAAGTGATTAATTCAAGTGAAACACAAGAATAAAAGTTTACACTAATAGACATAATAATAAATCAACTTGGAGCAAGTACTATAGGGAAGTGATTAATTCAAGTGAAACACAAGAATAAAAGTTTATACTAATAGACATATTAATAAATCAACTTGGAGCGAGTACTACAATTAAGATATTTCATGTCATTTCAAGAAAGAAATAAAAGACATTCAATCTTTTCCAAACCACACTTATCTTCTTCCTACATCAAACAAAATTCAAATTTAACAAAAATAAATGAGAACAACCCTAAATCACAAAACTCACCATAACAACATGTTTGTTGTTATTAATTTTCTTCTTAAACCTCTCCCTGAATTAACATATAAAATATCATCAAAACGGGCACTACAATCAGAAACAAATCAACCCATTACTTTCTTTTTGACAATTTCCTCTTGTAGCTTCTTCCTATTAATATGTGTAAGTGGTGCTTTCCAAAAGATACTAAATAATATGAAAATATAATGAAGGTGAACGCTTTCTAACATATAAAAAATTCTTTCAACAATAGACATCTACCAAGGGTGCTTGCACGCACACACAAGGCTTCTACCAAGTGTGCTTGCACACACACAAGGCTTCCCAATCAAAAAATATATTTATCTGGACATCAATTTCCAATAGAATAATTTAATAAAACATTATTTCTTAAGAAAGTATATATCCAAACTTTTTATTACCATAAAAGCTTAACTATCTTTTCTCTATTTCATAAGCAACTATGTCCAAGATATATATGTTCAAGACATAATTGTCAGAGACATAAGTTCTACAGATCCTGAAAACACTTAGCATGAAAACTTACACAATAACAATAAGGCCTATTTGACTTGTTTGGATCCTTAAAAACTTTCTTCACGTCTTTATACCAATTTTATCACCTGTGGCTTAAACCTAACAAACATTAAGGCAAACAAAATTGAACGCATTATCACAAAAATATATTTAAAAATTTTAAAAAAGAAAAGGTAATATCAGTTATGAATCTCAATCCATATTCAAAAGGTAAAATAAATGTATTCACAACATATAAGTCCAACCGCAACAACTATAACATCCACGTTTGAAGAATCAAATTAACAACTAGGAATTATCAAATTAAACAAGTAGATAACAACCTTATAATCCAAAATAACAACTTGCAGCTTCAAATTTGAAGAAACAGAAACCCTAAATCCCAAATTTTCAAATCCGAAAACCCAAAACCTCAAATCTACTATCTAGCCATTAAAGAAAGATACCACCATTACACCAAAAATACCTTTTCCTATTTTGAAAATTACATGTCAAAAAGGGTTAATTTGTCTATTCATAAAGCCACAAATTATTTTCACTTCTTAGCAACTCAAAACAACACACGTGTCCCTTATTTTTCATTATCATGCTCTCTATACAAACACATATTTCACTAACATTTTATTCACTCCTTCCACAATCAAAAGACACTTGTGCCTCTATTTTTCAAATCTTTCCTCTTCCTTTCAGACGTTGCAACTTCTGACTCCTCTTCATAAGTTGCAACTTCTGAATCCTCTTCAAATGTTGCAACTTCTGACTCCTCTTCAGAAGTTACAACTTCTGACTCCTCTTCAGACATTGCAACTTCTGACTCCTCTTCAAAAGTCTCAACTTCTGACTCCTCTCCAGAAGTTGCAACTTCTGACTCCTCTTCAGAAGTCTCAACTTCTGACTCCTCTTCAAAAGTCACAACTTCTGACTCCTCTTCAGAAGTCTAAACTTCTGAAGAGGGACCATTTTAGATACTTTAGCTACTATCTAGCATTTAAAGGAAAGGCCCACCACCTTCCCGAATTTGCCCTTTGTGACACCCCAAATTAATTCAAATATTAGATAATTAGGAATTTAATTATTTATTTAATTAAAGACTTGATTATTTATATTTTTGGATTTAATTGGATTATTTAAAGAAAAGAAGAGTTGGTGGTGTGAAGAGTAATTAGAGGGTGTGAGGAGTAAATTACTCTACTCTTACTAATTACTAATTTATGTATTTTATTGGAATAAATAAAAGGAATATAAAAAGGAAAAGAAGAAAAGAAGGTTATTTTGGAAAAGTTATTTCACGTGGAATTGGAGAAGAGAAGAGAAGAGAAGAGAGAATAAGCCAACGTCGGGAAAGTCGAAGATCATCGCGAGGTAAGGGGTGATTTCATTCGATTTTAATGCCTTATGAGTTTTGGGAATCAATTGAATGATTGGGTATGTTAGGAAATTTGATTTAGGTAATCCTAGGTTTGTAGGATTCATCCCTATTTGTGTCGGATTATAGGATTTGAAACCGTTAGTGCGTCAAACAACTAATAAGAACGACGAAATAACGATGTATGATGTTGAATTGTCGTATAATGGTTGCATTTTGGTGTTCCTAATGTTACAATTCATATGGGAAAGATTGGGAATAATTTGGAATGCATAATGCTGTCAAAAATAGCAGTTTTTGATTCTGCAGGTTGTGGGAACCGGTTACTCCCAGGGAGGAACCGGGTTCCCAGTTCAAAACTTTCAAAATTGGGCATTTTTGTACGTGGGAACCGGTTCCCAGTATGGAGGAACCGGGTTCCCCGGACAAATTTCTAGGAGCGTGACTTTTTGAAAAGGTGGGAACCGGGTTCTCCCAGGGAGGAACCGGGTTCCACTGTGTTGGTTTTCAAAACACTTAAAATTTTAAAAATTCATGTTTTCTAAACCGTAACTCCGATTCGGGTGCCGTTTTTGGCAGTATTTCTTAAATTAAAAGTACTATCTTATAAAAAGAGAAAAATATTATTTTATGGAAATTATTTTTAAAAGAGTCGAGCTCCCAATTTTTGGAATGTTCATAGTTTAAGGACAATGGGGAATGGGATATGGATTGTCTGATTTAATGAATGAGGAATAATGCTTACAATGTTGTGTTTGATATTCATTATGATGGAATGTGATACATTGGTGAATGGCATTATGTGAATTATGTTGAGATCATAATCTGTGAATTAATGTTGCATGCTTTTATGATGCATGCATAAGCATTATTTATGGTTCATTCCCATTGTGCGGAAGTGAACTTGCAGAGCCAATAAACTTACCAGGATTCAGAGGTAGTGAGGCTAGATTCTTGACCCAGTGGTTATGGGCGAATCATGGATTAAGATTCTTGACCCAGTGGTTATGGGCGAATCATGAATTGCTGCAGTTTTTCGAGTGTGATGGAACAGTGGGTGAACTCGGTTCACGTTTGGTACCACATGCATAGAGTCTGCATTGCATATGGGGTTGTAACATGCTAGGATGGTTTCCAGTGTTACAACTTCCATTGATTGTTTATTTGCATAATGGATTGCGTGCAATGTTTTATGAACTGAATTATGATCGTGTATTTGGATAATGGACTAACGTATCAAATTATTCAGTTGTATTTAAAAATGTATAATGCATTTTATATTGAATAGAAATCTCACCCTTACTTTAATGATTTCAGATTTGAAGTGATTAGCTTCTTGGTATCGGTGAGGACAACTTCTAGAGTTGTGTTATTTAGTTAAACTGCGTGTCAGTGTCATGCTCTGGTAGATGTAACACTGGGGAACGTTCGATTAGGAACTCTTTATGGATTTTAATTAATGATTTTGATTTATATTTTGATTTATGTCTTGGAACATTTATGGATGATGTATTTCGGATTTGTTATGTTTCATTTTCCGCTGTTAAACATAACCTTAAGTCTGTTTTATTTAATAATTTTCTTCAGTGAAAGCATGACAACTGCTTGGTTCTAATTTGAATTATATTTAAAAATTGTGACGCCTCTTGTTATGTGTTTTAAACTCTGATTAAATTATATATAAAACGCGGGTAATTAGAAGGGGTGTTACATCCTTCACCTTTTTGGATTTTACATGCTAATAAGGGTGGTTTTGTCAATTCATAAACTAACATATTATTCACTCCTTCCACAATCAAAAGACACGTGTGCCTCTATTTTTCAAATCTTTCCTCTTCCCTTCAGACGTTGCAACTTCTGACTCCTCTTCAGAAGTTGCAACTTTGGACTCCTCTTCAGACGTTGCAACTTCTGACTCCTCTTCAGAAGTCTCAACTTCCGACTCCTCTTCAGAAGTCTCAACTTCTGACTCCTCTCCAGAAGTCCCAACTTCTGACTCCTCTTTAAAAGTCTCAAACTTCTGATTCCTCTTCAGAAGTTGCAACTTTTGACTCCTCTTCAGAAGTCTCAACTTCTGACTCCTCTTTAGAAGTTGCAACTTCTGACTCCTCTTCAAATTTTAGTTAACATTATACTCATTTGAGACACAAAATTCAAATTTTTTTATTTTTCTCACGTGGCACTATCATTTTATTTTAATTATTTTTTTTTATTTGAGACACAAAATCTACTTTTTTTTTCCAAATATTTAAATTAAATTTAAATTATTATTATTTATTTTATAATTAAATAACTCATTTCAAATGTACATGTATATTTAAATAAAATCTATATCCTATTAAATAAATTTATAACGGGACACGACCAGTTAAATTCACGAAAAATTATTTTTGATAAATATTACTTTTAATATGCATTTGAATAAATATTTACTATACAAAATTATTTTAATCTATACAAATCCATGAATATCATTAATTTTTTATATAATGAATATCATTAATTTTTTATATAATTATATTTATCATTCAATATTATAAATATCAAAACAAATCTATCTATCTATCTATCTACTCTACAATCAAGCATTCACCCTATTTTTCATTGTTTTCAATTTATTACGATTTATTCAACAACTTAACAGATATACCCGTGCGGGAGCACGAGTCTGTTACTAGTTAGATCTAAAACCAAAATCAATACAGATCTATATTATAAAGATTGGAAAATGATAGGTTATTTTCAGTAATAAACTCAAGAAATCATTATGAAAAACGATTTATACCTGGGATGAAACAGAGGAAATCGATTGGCTCTTAGAACAAGGAGATCAAATGGATCTTGTAAGGAGGATGAGAAATAGTGACCGAATACCTATTCTCCTTTTCTTTATTTTGTGTGTTTTCATTTTTCAGATATGAGTTTTCAGAAAAAAGAAGGATTTTAAGAGAGAGAGAGATGAACTTTCAGAAAAATAGGCGATTTGAGAGAAATATGAGTTTTCAGATAAGTTTCTTCTCTTTTTTCATTTACTTCGTGTTTTCTCTTTTAATTCTTCGAGATATTTTCCTTTTAATTAGTATGAGTTTTCTGAGATTTTGGAACTGCCGTAGAATAACAAATATTTTTGCCTAAATTAACGCCAACTTCACTTTTAAATCAATTTAGGGGGAGTTTTTATAAACCTCCCTAAAATAACCACCCCCAACAAGTGCCTTTTTTGTAGTGATATACCTCGATTATTAATGGATCAAAGTGAAAATTTCGTCATAAAAACTATTATTTATAGTAGTGGCAGTCTCATTGGTATGCCCACTGATGGTGGACGTTCATCTAATTGTTATTGGAATGACCTCCTCATAGATGATTGTGATGGTGTATTCATACAATTGTAGAGGATTGTCGTGATCCGATAATTAAACTTTTATGATGGTATTTGATGCCATATGCCACTAGGCACGTCAATTTATTGCCGAACTCTGAAAATTAGCTAAGAATAAACTAATAGCTCTTAACAATGATTACATTTTTTTAAGCAATTGTGTTAAAGGACAAACTTTGTCTCAGTTGTGAGTTTCTTAACTATTCCAAAGAACATTAATTACACATGTCTGAAGTTGAAATAATAGTCTAAGAAATGCATAAAGGTAAAAATAAAGATAAAGAAAGTAAAATGCATAAATAGTTTGGTTGCTTGATTGGATTTAAAATTATATAATGTTATATTAATAGAGAAAATTATCTTACCGATCATAGCTCTATTCACTGCATAAAATGTTGTCTTATTCAACTATCAACACGGGGTATTGTGTGATTCTTCCCTTCATGTGAGATATGCGGCAGTGGCGCCCCAAATGTTATTGTTTCTTCTTGCTATTCGACATGTTCTATTTACTCTGTTAATAAGTGTGCAACTCCTTGAACTTGTGGTTCCATTATTCTCGCTTCCTTCGGTTAAAGGTGCTACAAATAAGAAATGTAGCCTTAAAACCTAATTATTCGGTCTAATTGTATTTTTGTTAAGTCTAAAGTCTTGATGACCAAAATAGATATTAGTAGACTTGAGAAAGATTATGATAACTCTTAATTGACCATATTTATATTCGACATACTCTCCTTTAGTTGAGAGATCATTGATTAACTTTAATTAATTTGTTTATTTCCTTATTTCAACTAACATTTCATTTATTTTTAGATATAAATAAACACTTAAAAGATAAATTCTCTCTAAGTTACTGAATTTTTACTATACACAAAAGTCAATGATCTAACCCTTAATTACTTGCCCTAAGAATTTTAAATCTCTCACCATCTTGATGAATCGTTAGTTACATTTCTATTTAGTGAAAATTTGAATCTTTATTGTATTTATTTTGGTAATTGCTTACAAGAAAAAGCTGAAACATGATGATGAAGTACTAGATATGCGTTTAGACTTTGGTAAAGTAGTCAAAGCTTTATTACTCTCTTTGAGTTCGTGCATACAACAACACAAAGTGATGAACCGTAAGTAAAAGAAAGAAGAAAAAGCCTAAGAAGGAATATAGGAGAAAAAAGTTTTAACAGGAAAATCTGAAAAGGATAAAATTTTACCATCAATTCAATTGTCTTTGGACTGTCATCCATTTACAAAACCTTCTTTCTATTACATGAAGTGACAAATATTTCATGCCATATGCGATCATGCTTTCAACTTTCTCTTTCTCGAGAAAAATGAAAAGGAAAAAGAGAATTAACATAAAGTCATGTGTTATAATTAGTGCACTATATTATAAAGATAGTTGGGACTATATTTCCATACAAACAATCATGTTGCCTACATTTCATTTTCTTTGGCACTCTATAAAGCAATCAGCAATGTAATTAGTACTATCAAGAGTCCTTTTCCATCATATTCCAAGCTTAAAAGGGCTCCAATTAAGCAAAATGAAAACAAGTAGCATTTTAAGATTAAAAGTTTATTTGCCCCATTAAATAATAGTAAGCTCCATTAGTATATTTATCTATTCTTTTCTTTTCATGGATAGGTAAAATTTTTTTATGATTTGTCCTTGAAAACAAGTAGCATACGGTTCGAAGTAAAATAAGACAACTCAAAGTTAGGCTTTATAGTCTAAGTTTAGAAATTTAAGGTCTATAGCATTTTGTATCAGATAAGTTTATTTTTAGATGAAATCCCCACATTTTAAAATGTTACTTTATTTAAAAGATTATTTCAATATTAGTGTTTTAAATAAATAGCTAGTAGTATATAATTAAATATTTGTTTAAAAGATTTGTGATTGTATTGAGAGAAAATTTATATGTTTTAACAATTTTTAGATTAAAGTTCTCAAAATGGTTAAATCATATAGGTTGGTCATCATATCAGAAAAGTTATAAGGCTTGAATTTTTTGAATTCAATTCTGAAAAGTCTGTTATTTATTAGGGTTAGTTCATATTGGCTATGGGTACTTCTTAAGTCCGCATAACTATAAAAAAATTTAAAAATATGTTAATGTAATCAATATTCTTTTAATATATTCTATTAATTTTTCTCTTATGTTAAATATGTGTATCATTTTATACAATTTAAACATGTATTATATTTAAAAGTATATTATAGTATTTATAAACAGTATTTTTTTAAAAATAATATAGTTTTTATTTTATGTAAATAAATATTATTAGGTTTTTATTTTAATTTTTTAAAATAAAAAACATGTTTAGGGAGGGATAACCCGAAGCCCATCTAGGATCAAATTTGGGTAGTAATTCTCGAGTCTATATTATAACATGACTTTTTGGTCCAGTTCTAAAAAGCCTAAGACCCGTCAAGGCCGACCCGTTTAGGGTGGAACATTCTATTTTACAGCTCTATCTGAAACTATGTTGTCATTAAACAACAATTATGTTAATTATGTTTTTTTCTCTAATTTTAGAATTTTTGTATTATATTTTGATTATTTTCTTAAAGTTAATTTCTTTCAATAGTTTGAATCAAATTTTTTGGTGTGTTCAAAGCATATGAGGTCTCAATGTGGTTCCAATAAGGTTTGATATTCTATATCATAAAACAAGGATGCTATTTTTTTGTAGGATTTTAGGGGAGTTGCCTAAACGGATCTGAAATGTCCGTTTTCTACCCCTAATCTTGTCTACATTAGGATTTGTATGGAATGAAGGGTTCATTCTAGATTTTATTTTGTGGTGAATGTGTATTCTTTAGGTTTAGCAATTACTGACGAAGTAATTTTAATTTGGGTGAGGTGGTTTAGGTTTCCCGAGGTTCCATTTCAAAAGAGAAGTTAAAATCCCATAAAGTATCTCTTAAAGTTTAGAATAAATAGGTGTTTGGGACTTGGGATTACAAGATTAAGAGGTATGTAGATAAAGTTGAGTTTTGGGAGCTTAGACCTGAGTCGAAATCCTTGACATCCTACGAGTTAGAGGATAGGATGTGAGATTCTCAAGAGCTTGGCAAACTCCTTAGATGTCGTGACTCTGTTCTTTTTCAGCAATCGAGGTTAGCATGTCTCAAAGAATGGGCGCTGGTATGAGATAATTTTCATTTATGTGTTAAAAAGAGGAGTCAGATGATTAGCTTTATTGCTCTCAGAATAATAAGTGGCTAGAGAGAGTCAATAACATTCAGGAAGAGGTTACTAAGTATTTTAAGAAGCGTTTTTTGGGAAGGTCTTATTTTAGGCCTAATCTTGATATTGTATCTATCCCTCATCTTTCAGTTGAGGAAGCTAATTCACAGTTTGTTAGATTTATTTCAGTAGAAGAGGATGTTGTGGTTACTAGGATATGGACAAATGCAAGATCCCAGTAAAAAAGGGATTAATTTTGAGTTTCATAAGAAGTTTTGAGGTTTAATCAAAGATGATGTGTATATCATGTTTCATCGATATTTTGAGAATGTTGTCCTTCATGGAAGTTTAACTTTCTTCTTTGTTGCTCTCACCCCTAAGGTGAATCCCCTTTTGTAATTTGGGGAGTGTAGAACTATCTCTCTACTTGGGTCCCTGTATAAGTTGGTTTCAAAAGTGCTGGATACTTGAATGACATATGTGATGGTGAAAATAATTTTCCATGGTTTCTAAGAAGGATTGTTTTATCTTTAAAGTGAATTTTGAGAATACATGTGACTTTCTTAGTTGGACATCTATAGAGTTTATGTTAAAGAGATTTGTTTTTTACAAGATATGGAGCGCTTGGACTAGGGGATTCATTTTTATGGTAGTCTTTCAATTTTGATGAATGGTTTTCTATAGATGAAATAAATATTCAAAAGGGGCTTAAGTAAGGACATTAGTTGTCTAATTTTCTCTTCCATATTATTGTGGATGGGCTCAATGCAATTATTAAGAGGGCAATCACATTTAAGGCTTTATTGTGGAGCGGGATATATACCTACGTCAATGAATTCAAGGGTTTGGACCAGTCTGGTTGGTTTCCTTCCTCAATTTGCAAGGTAGTGGGGAATAAGTTTATAACCCAATATTGGCATGAAGAGTGTGCAAAATATCTGATTGTGATACTCAAATCCAGAAGCAAAACAAATTTCGTTTTAAATATTTGGTTATAATTAAAAGGTTATTAATTGGTTTAGTTATTAACGATGGGATATTCATCCATATAATCCGGTTATAATTAAATGATTAAATTATTTTTAGATTCGGTTATAATGTGGTTATTATCCAAAATTAATTCACATGTCATAATTCAATTTTTGGATGTTCTTTTAAAATTTTAGATTTTTTTTTTAAATTTTTCGAATTTATTTTGAAAAAATTTTAAAAAATAATTTTTTCGGGAAATAGTTTTTCCAAAATTTTTAATTATTTTTCACAATTAAATAATGTTTTATTATTATTTTTAAAATTTTCATTGATTGGCAAGTTGTTATGGAACCTTGCGGATAAGTTGTGGATAAGGTGGATGAGCATGTACGACGTTAAGGGTCAAGATGTGAAGATTTAGGAGATAAAAAACAGTAGCTCATGGATGTTTAAAAAAATAGTGAAATGTAGAGATATATTGACTGGAACAAACTATTGGAATGATGTGATGCAAATAAACAAGTACAAAACAATTGCAAATGCATTGGGCCCTTAGAGGTGAGAAAGAATAAGTGGTTTGGAAGAAAATTATGTGGGGAAATTAGGCTAGATCTCGAGCACAATTTACTCTTTAGATGGCCTTGAATGATAAGTTGGCCACTAAAGATCGGTTGATGAAATTTGGAATCATAAATGAAAAGCAATGCTGCTTTTGTGAAAGGGAGAGATCCATTGACCATTTATTGTTTGAACGTTAGGAAATTAATCAACTTTGGGGTGAATTTCTTCTATGGATGGGCATTAAAAGGAAACCTAAAAATTGGCATCATGAAGTGATTTGTATGACTAATGAAACCAAGAGGAAGGGTTGGATGAATTAGATATTGAAGATAGCAATTGCATAAACAATATATTAAGTTTGGAACATTAGAAGTGATAATATTTTTTCCTAAAAAGATATGGACCCTCTTTTGAGGGGTGAAGTTAAATATAGTATTATATATAGTGAGATGCACACCCTCTAATATGTTTGCTTTGCCTTTCTTTTTTTTGCAGGCACGAATATTAATATAATTTTTTATTTTTACTTAATATGTGCAATGCTCGCGTATCCCCCCTGCGTTGCCACCTCATTTATAGTGCGAGGCAGACCAAAGTTTTATACATATTGTGATAATTTATTTTTTTATCGGTTATTTTTAAAACAATAAAGTCCCCACCTAATTTTATTTGTTCTAAAAAGAACAGAAAAATAGATTAAACCCACGAATGTCGGATAAGGCGGTCTACGAGACCATAAAACATGAATTTGGGAGTCAGTTATGCAAGGGAAAGATACTAGCACCCCTCACATTCATCGTACTCGATGGGACCCGTTTAATTCTAAGTGTTTGTATGTATATTCACTAATTTCTAAGTTATAATCGAGAAATAATAAAGAAGAAAGGTTTTTTTACTTTTAGTATTTTGAGTTTGATGTGGTTTCAAAACCTTGTGCCTACGTATTCCCTCGTGCAATGAGAAAGTCAAAACTCCGTAGTTCTTCTCGAAAATTTTTACGTTGGTTGTATTGATTTTATAAGAAAAATCATATATTAAACATTTCAAATGCTCAAACCTTGACTTGTTTAGTTTGTTTGAAAAGCTAAGTCTTCATTCGTATTTGAAATGGCTAGTGTACACTCTTTATAAGAAAGAGTTTGAGTAATCGCGTATGAGCGAAAAAAGAGTTGAGTGAGTTGAATTGATTTTAAGTGGGTGAAAAGTACCGAAACATTAGGCTAACATCTAATGATTCAAATACTAGAAATTGAACGAGTGAGCTCATCCAATCGTCTATCCATCCCAAAACCTTTATTATGAAAAGGGTGAGGTGAAGCGAGGTTCACGTTTATTAAGTGTGTGAATAAAAGTGTTTAGCTCATTGGGCTATCATCCAACAACCTAAATACTTTAAATTCGATTAAACGTCGGACTATCATCCAACAATTTAACCGAATGTCACTGCACTATTTTTTTTGACGCTTAGAAGTTTTTAGCTTATTGGGCTATCATCCAACAATATAAAGACTTCAAGTTTGTTTAAACCGTTAGGCTATCATCTAACAATTTAAACAAACATCATCCAAGTTTTTTTTATGAAATTCATTTTGGAAACAAATTCAATTAATTAATTTAATTTGAAAGTGTTTTAAGAGGTTCGGTATATGGACCAAGAGAGATGAATCGGGTCATGACTAATCAAGTATATGGACTTAATTAATCTCGTGTGGATAGGTGCTCTTATCCCCAACTATGAAACCCTTATGCATGGAGAATTGGTATATGGACCAACAATTTATTCGGGTTATGGCTAATCAAAGCAAACTAGGGCTTTTATTAACCTTGTAAGAATGGTCATGCTCATTCCCAACTATGAGACCCTTATGGCACATAAGCCAAATTGAATGAAATGGAGTTAATTAATTACATAAAGTGTGTGAAGTGTACAATCGTGAATAAAACATGCAAGCATATGAAATATAGACGAAAATTAAATCACACAATACAAGTCCAAAATCTTAAATAATTACTAGAATAGGTCTTTTTTATTTGATAAAAATTAATTAATAATTTAATCGGTAATTATCAAATAAAAATTACCATGAGGCTAATAGTTATTTAATACACCAACGCAAATTATTTGCATGATTAATAAAGATAGTTAGAAGAGAAAAAGTTTAGAAATGGGTCTGATATTCAGAAATCTGGGGGGTGTTAATAAGAAGTCCAACAAGAAATTTCAAGCCCAAATAAAGGACATTCCGATAACTCCTGGTAATCCAGCGTGTGTGACTTTTGATGGAGCACCGTGGAAATCAACTCTGACCTTATGATCCAAATATGAGCAAGATCTGACGGTGATGATGAAGCCAGCACATGGCATGGTCCAAAGAAATATCCATATGATAATCCAGGGTTTAATTATGGGTGGTGACACTTGTCACCACCTCACTAATCACACTTAGCACATTATTAGTAGTAAAACACAAATTAAAGAAAAAAAGAAAAAACACAACAGAACGTGAAACTCTCTCTCTCTCTCTCTAAACCTATTCGCTCTCTCTTCTCTCAAAATGTTTCCTCGCCAAAGATGGAGACCTGGCCGCGCCGTAAATCGCCATACGGCGGCGACGGCGGTGGCTCTCCAATTTCAATTTTCTTTAAACTTTTTGATTCGTTTTGTTCTTCTAATCTCTAGTCTTCGGTTCAATTTTTCAGATTCGCAAAGACTAAGGTTAGATCTAAAAGGGGAAACTCAAAACCCTAAGTTTGGATCTAGCGAAAATTTGGTTTTGATGGCAATCGATGGCGAATTGATGATGCTTACAACCTCATTTCTACAAAAAATAAAAGGAAAAGAAAGAGAGATTGTTCATGAAGCCCAGATCGGTGATCTTTGTCTACCTTCTTGGAGTTTTCGGTGAGATTTATCTGATTTGAGTTTGTATCTTCTTCTTTCTTCGTCTGATTTGATTTTTTGAAGGGATTATAAGGTAGGAAGATGATGATAGCTTATTAGGGTTTGTGATTTTTTAGGGTTTTGTGGCCGTTTTCCTCTTTCTTGTGAACAATATTCGTCCCTTGATATTTGTGCCTTGAATGCTTTTACAGTGTGATATTTAGGTTGTTTCTCTTTGGAACTTTTGATTCCTCTGTGAAAAGGGCCTACGAAATTTGTTGTTGGACTTGGAAAAAAAGCTTTTTGGATTTGTTGCTGGACTTGATCTTTTTTGTTTGAGGATAGGCCTTGAATTTTCTGTAATATTGGGCTTAATATTTCTAACATATTATGGCTTGCTGAGTTTGTTATTGGACTTTGCATCATTTCTAATATGTTGAACTTGGGCTAAAAATCTGATTTATGTACTTGTTGCTATATGGGCTGGAACTGTGATGACATTTCTGAGTTTTAACTGTGGTAAATAGGTTTTTTTATACTTGTCTTTGTGATTTGCAATGGGTAGTTGTTCACAGTGATTTCTGGTGAAACAACCGCTAGTCTTCCAAACTATCGAATAAGTGTTATAATTGTTATTCAATTCCTCTGGTAACTTGCAGGATCGACTAGATTGATCCTATGGGGTATTGGTCGTTTGGATAGAATTAATAACAAAATAAGTGTTCATGTTTAAGACTTGTATTTAGAGTGTTAATATATATATCCAAAGTATTTCGATCACAATGCTAAATAACTTAATGACATGATCAAGCAAAATAACATAAAACTGATTTGAACAAGTAAACGCATAAAGGTTCGATTTGCAAAGAAATGTATAAGTGCAGGAATACTTAAATGGCTTTTAAATGTAAAAGACTTTTAATGTAAAAGCATGAATATAAAAGCATGAAATGTAAAAGACAAAAATGTAAAGACAAGAATGTAAAGATTTTCTGGAAAGTAAGAACGTTAATGTAAAGAGTTTCTGAAATATAAAAGACTTTGAAGTAAAAGAAACATTTAAATGCAAGGAAAAGTTAAATGACTTTGAATGTAAAGAATTTAAAAGAAATTGATGCAAAGATAAAGGATAAACTGGAAAGATAAAGATGTTTACTGAATAATAAAAGTTTTGGTGCAATCATACGTACATCATTCGAGCATTCGTTTCCCTAGCCATGTGGTATTTTGAATGTTTACTGAATTTTTGTACAATAGATATGACACACGAAATCCTAACACTAAGACTTCTATTTATACTACTTCGACCATAACGGTCTGGCTTATGAGATCTTGCCACGTTCAGAACATGCAGAACACTGCGCTTCTCTTGCTTCCACGCGTCTTCGAACCATCTCCAGCGCATATATTCTAACTTCCAATTATCCCGCTCGCGTTTGAATTTCAAATGCCTTGGCCACTTCGATTCGACCTCACTTCTCAGACACGACCCTACCACCACTTCGAAGCTTCCTTTATATGTATCATCATAATTTCCATTCGAAGCTCCCAGTTTCAGTACATCCATTCGAAGAGCCAATTCTTTCATTCCGAACTGTGACATTCACTTTATTCCCACGAACACTGACATCATTCCGTTTCGAGCTCAATGACTCCATTTCGAATCATATATATCAAAATCTTCAGCCAACAAAATGCCCCCTTTAAAATATGTATTTCGAATCTCTTTCTGAGAAATACTTATTTTAAACATATCCACAAGATTTTGATGTGACCCTGAGCAATCATGACACTGTATATGATTTCCACTACGTCAGTCACGACGGCTCTTGGGTTTCCGAACCGCTTCAAAACAGTTGCTACGGTATGGTGCGGTTATTAAAGACAATGATTATCTTTAATCACGCTTGTTACCAATGTTCACTTTACGCCACCTCATCCCGTATCCAACCCACGACCTCCACGTATCTGGGCTTTAGTTGATGAGTGCTTTAACTTCCTTACTATAAAACTAAACAAACTTAGTCTTTTACCCTTTTTCACACTCTGAACTTTTTCTTCTTCTCTTCTTGTCAAAAACCCTAAGCTCTTAACAACTTCCAAAAATGTCTTCAACAACATCTCAGATGAAGAAGATTTCTAAGAAGAAAAACAAGAACGCTGGAACGATCATGGAAAGCAAAGTTGGTATTCACGAAGGTCAATCCGTGCTTATTCCCCAAGGAATCTCCAAAGAATAAGAACTCCTATATTCTTCCCAGGTATTAATCCCAACCAATGCTGCTGGAAAGAGGTTTGCCCTAATGGCCCTCTTACAGTTTTTGAAATCCTGAAAGATACCAGGACTATCTTCCCTGTTTGCTATGATTTTAAACCATTGTTTAATAAGATGGAAACCCCTAAGTTAGGAACTGAGAATGTGAATGAATCCTCTGCTTCGAAAAACATAGAAACCTCTAATGCTCCCCAAAAGACCCTTTTATCCTGGATTATGTTAAAAGCAATTTTAAGCTGTTTCGATCTTGCCCTACCCCTGACGCAGCCTACCAAAAATGGTTTACTAAGGTAGAGGCCAAAAAATCCCATCAGTGGGAAGAGCTAGGAATCTACAATCTAATCAAGTTGTCGAAACCAGGCTTCACCTACAACCATCCCTTATTATTTGCATCTTTGTACTTTTGGGATAGTACCTATAATACCTTTTGTTCGCGTTAAAAGGTGACGCGCCTGAGGATGCGAACGTGAGTTCGGATCTTCTGGTACGCAACGATTTAAATCTTTTGATTTGTTTATAAAGATGCCGCGAGCATCAAGCTTTATTATTTTCAACACAAGAAAGATGATTTAATGATTATGAAAAGAGGAAAGTGAAATACCCTCAATTGATATTGGTATGCGAACGACTAGCGCAAACTAGACATAACGCATTGGGAGATTCGAGTAAGGGGATTGGTATATAAAGGGAATAGATGGAGCACCCTAAATATATGTAGTTATCTACAACTTTATATATGAATATGTTTGATATGTTGTGTGTTTTTAATTGCTATTTCTATGATTGGGAAAGTTTCTCCTTTGGGATTTTAAACGATAGATTATGTGGGATTCTAGGTTTTGTTATTATTGTGCTCGCAAAGATCGTGGATCTTCGCATACATATCCCTAGTGGGAATCGAGCATTTGTAGCTCGGATCTGGGGTTCTATGGTTTGTTTGGTGCGAGGGAGATAGAAATTTGCTCGGCAAGGATGAGACCTTGTGCCTCGTATTCTCAAAAGGATGTTGAGAAAGTCGAGCAATCGTAGTTCCCACTTATGCTAGTGGAAAGCAACGGGATGTTAGTAAGAGAGCAGACAAATGTCATCTTAATGAAAATGTATCTAATCTATTTCATCACATACATTTTGAAAAGTTGTTTGATTGATAAAATCTTTCATCGTAAGTATTGGTGCTTTGCTTGAGTGTACAAGCGTTACCACTTACATGTTTAAGAAAGATGTTTTGAAAAGATGTTTGAATCTTTTAGCTGTAAGTATTGGGTGTTTTACTTGAGTATACAAGCGTTACCACTTACAATTAAGAGATGTTTTTGTTTGAAAATAGTTTGAAAAGAGTTTGAAAAGTTTTTTTGTATGCGATGTGATAGATGAGATACTTCTTCCATAGAGATGATAGATGTCTAAATCTCAAGGAGAAATTGATTGGATTAAAGGGATGCTTTTAAGAAGCCCGTGGGTCCTTGTATTGTTAGCCAAGAGGAGGCATTCCGAGGGTCATCGAGGGTCCTTGTATGAAGCTCAAGAGGAAGCTATAGGGTATGGTGTCTTTGGCTTGAAAGGATTTCACAGAAATCATCCTTTTCGAATAAGAGCAATTTCAGGAAATTTTACTCTGGTAATTTGAAAGTGATTTCACCGGAAATCATCCTTTCGTGGTTCTATCTTAGCGGGTGATTCTTTGTATTGGAAGCCCAATAGGAGGCTTAAGAGATTTCTGTCTCTTTCATTGTATGATGCCCAAGAGCTAAACTAAATGAGGAGTTCTTTTGAGCGAAGCCCAAGAGGCTGACTCAGGAGTCTTGTCTTATCCGAAGCCTAAGCGGAGGCTAACTCTATGGGAGAGTTTCTTTGTACTAAGCCCAAGAAGGTGACCCATCTTGGGATAAGTTATCTTGAATGAAGCCAAGAGAGGCTAAACTCAATTGGTGATGAGTTGTCTTGTATGAAGCCCAAGGAGGCTAACTCATCCGATGATGAATTGTCTTGTATGAAGCCCAAGCGGAGGCTATCTTGGGAACCTATTGATTAGTCTAATTGTTATGTTATAACTAGACAGTTTGTATAAACAGTGTGTGTGTGTGATATGTATTCACGGAGTTTATAAAGGAAATATAAACAATGCATGATGTTTATTTACGATTTATGAAATATAAACAAGTGTTTGTGAAACGAACGTTTAAACGAGCGTAACTTGATTATTCACAAGTTTGTACTGTACAAGGAAATGAATATGTACACGAATGAGTTTTATATACGACAAAGATGGATGTACATAGGAGGGTTGGGACTTACACCGTAAGGAGGCCCATTGATTTGAAAGCAGTTTCACAGGAATAATGCTCCTTTCAATACCAATGGTATTTAGTGTAAAATGTACAGATGAAATGAAATGATTGATCAAAGTTTATCGTAAAAGTATTTTCAAAGAAAGAGTATCTATTATGTACGGATAAAAGATTTTGAAAAGAAGTATCATTTATGTACGGATAAAAGTATTTGAAAAGAATATCGTGTTATATATGATAAAAGTTTGTTTTAAAAATGTTTGACAAAAGTTTGATATGTACAAGGAAATATTATGTACATAAAAGAATGTTATGGGACTTACACCGTGATGGAGGCCCATTGGTTTAAAAGAAATCTCGCTCAGGAGAAACCTTCCTTTAGAACCAACGGATTCAGCGTATAGACAAACGAATGAAAACAAACGAAAGAAATTTGTTTATGTTTGAATATTAACAATGATAATTTGAGTATGTACAAGTAAAACTAAATATGTACATAAAGGATTGGGACTTACACCATAAGGGAGGCCCATGATCGATTGAGAAATTCGAGAAAGAACGAATTTGTTTTATCGTTTTAAATCGGATTGATCATGGTAAAAAGATGCAAGTTTGATGAAATGTGTTGAAAAATGATTTGAAAAGTTAAGTTCATTTATGAGAAGTTTTGAAAAAAAATCGGAAGTCGAAAACTTGAAAAATTCACCTTTTAAAGAGGTTTGAAAAAGTGTTCAAAACATCGTTTTCGGCTCGATTAAAAATTAATCGATGAAAATATTTTTGGATTTTTGACATAATCATAAAATATATATATTAAATGACAAGTGTGCAAAAAATCATCTCAAAATGAGAAGTTTTGATTGGTTAAAAAAATTGTTGAAGTTTGAAGAAAAAAACATGAAAATATGACAAGTTTGTAAAAAAGGGATAGAAAAAATGGTCTTGCTGGGTTTTGAACCCATGACCTTGAGGTGGGACGCGTGTCACAAAGCCTTAAGAGCAAGCCAGGGACCACTGAGCCAAACGCGCATCTGTGTTGAGTGGATTAAAACACGCGTAGATAAAGGATTGGTTAATTTGAAAATTTAAAAATTGAAGAACACCAAGAACACGCGCGCAGTGTTCTTCG
Source organism: Vicia sativa (assembly GCA_021764765.1). Taxonomy (NCBI): domain Eukaryota; kingdom Viridiplantae; phylum Streptophyta; class Magnoliopsida; order Fabales; family Fabaceae; genus Vicia; species Vicia sativa. The sequence continues at coordinate 206,783,148 of CM038795.1, read as the reverse complement.
TTCCATTGATTCCCAGATTTTCAAACTCAAGCTATAATCCTCATTTCTCCATGAAATCAGATGAAATAAACATGAAAGTTGATCGAAATTGAACAAGGAATATGATGGTGATTGTTAATTTCATTTATTTTTAGTTAATCATGTTCGAATTTCTGGGAACTCGAAGAACCCTAGAAACTGATAAATCAAATTAAATGACTTGTGGTTGATGATTGTTTGATTTTTTTGAGGGTTATCATTCGTTATTAGTGCAGAAAACAAATGGCCGTGAGTTTTTTTCAATTGAATCAAAGAATTATGAGAACCAAGTTCGTGTTCATACCTGGAAAAGTGAAGATCGAAATCGATGCAAACGTGTTCCCAGTTGTTATTTCTTGATTGTGTGAGCTCCAACGGCATCTAGGGATGGTGTATGGTCCGCACATCATGGATCAAGTGAATTGTTCTCTGTCCTGCACAAGCTTGAAAATCGATGTAAAAGCGATTCTGAGTTCTTTGTTCTTGTTTTGGATCAACTCCATGATGTATATGGATTGTGTTTGGATCATTAGAACAACAATTTCTCCAGCCAAACTTGAAATTCGATTCCTAAGTCAGTTTTGAAGTTTTGAAAAAATGGAAATTGGCGGTTTTAAGCTTAGTTCGTTTGATTTTAGGCTTGCAACAAGTTTGTTAATGATTATACAACATGTATGACACCAAATTTTACCATGTTTTTAGCTCAAACTCAAAATGCTATGTTTTCTTAAATTGCACTAGATTGCTTGATTTTCAAGAAAGTGAAAGAAAGCATGGATTTTGCATTGTTTTTTGGTGTTGGATTGGACTTGAAATGGTGATCTTTTATAGGCAAGAGGTCTGAATTTGTTAGGCAAGAAGTACATGGCATTTGGATGAATCATGGATAACTTAGAGGCAAGATTGTCCTTTGGCTTTTGAAAAGGAAGGTTCCTTTTTTTACCATGTGCAAAATTATTCAACTTGATCCAATCTTTCAATTATCACTTCTCACTGATGTTTATCAGTTTGATGACTCATTTTGGCAAGGTGGCAAGTGGTTTAAATGAGAAAATCACAAAATGACCTATAATTGAAGTTTTGAACTTTGAAAAATCAAGTTTCATGGACCCTTTTGTTTCAATTTCAAAGACATAGCTAGCCTCCATGGATTTTGGAGTTCTTGGACATTTTGGAAAATTTTTCCATGATCTACAACTTTCATGTTTTGAGGCTTTTCAAATTCCAATTGGAACTAGGTGAAAAAATGGCTTGAAGTTTGGAAAAAATGTGAAATTTCAACACTTAGAAATTTTTCTAAGTTATAGAAATTTTGACTTTTTGTTGACTTTTCCAAATTCTTTGATTTTTTATGATCATGATGGATCATTTGAAGTATTTTGATGATTGAAAAAGTTTTGTTTTGAAAAATTTGACCAAAAGTCAAAGTTTGACTTTTGCGAGATGAAATTTCATCGACGCTTCGAAATTGGTGATGAATTCGTGAACCTCTGTGATGTTTTGAATCCGTAAATTAGGTCAAGATGTTATATCTAAGATATAATGACCAATCTCTATCCAAAAAGTCAATTCGCTCAAAAATCGAGAATGCCTATGCTCGACCAAAACCCTAATTGGTCGATCCTCGATCGATCTATGAGAAAAATGGATATCCGAGGATTGAAGGCGATGATTTGATCAAGATAGATCAAATGGAGTGAGAAAATCTCAAACCCTAATTGGTTAGCCTTGAATCGATGAAAATCTGATGAAACCCTAATTTTGGCCTGTGAATGCTATACCCGATTAATGTTGTTTGAACTGTTAGTTGTACAACAATGCAAATGTAAGGTGGTATATTAGGTCAAAATTTGGGGTATGACAATTCCTATTTAATTTTCTTTAACTGAAAGATGAAGATGAATATCTTCGTTTTGATAGGTGTAAAGAGACTTAAATATCGAATCATAAAATTTGGACCTAAGATACCAAAAGATGCGGATGATGCAAAATGATTAAAAAGTTTTACCCAAAGGATGTCAAAGAAATGACATGATGGGGAAAAATTTTATGAGGATGACTCGATCTGTTTTGAGAAAAGAGAATCCTATCCGTTGGGAAACAAACAATATGTTTATTTGGGAAAGAATGATTCACGAATGTGAATATATATTTGGGAAACAAAAGATTACCTTCATCGACTTTGTGACAATGTTTAAGGTAAGTGGAAATGATATTACCAATTATCGCCTTGTGATATAGTATGGTAATGGGTTTTGAAGATGTTACCAATTATCGGTAGTGATAACTATAATAAGGTAAATCTTTGAAGTAGGTTCTGTGTACTCGACTTTGTGAATAACAGTGTTCTATCCAGGAATGGAGAGAAAGAAGTTAATCAAGACATTGTTCCCAACGAGGGATAATCTCAGCTGGCGAATGCGATAGAGAGAAGAAAATGCATTTCTCTGTTTGGGGACTTTGCCCGGGAAAAAGGAAGACATATCCTTTCTGTTTGGGAATACTCCGTTGGGGAAACAAAGAAAAAAGTATCTTTTCTGTTTGGAGATATTCTTGGGATATGATATACTCGTATGAGTATATATATAACCAGTGATTTGGAAGCAAACATTTTGAGAGATGCAAAAAATGCAATGAATGATGCTATTATGTATGAATGTCATGAATGTTATATGCATGCTAACAATACTTGACAAAAACACTTAAAGAGGTATTTGGGAAAATGACCGCGTCACAGTTCGAACAAATACTTTGGTGAAAAATTGCAACAAATGGTGCAGATGTTCACCAATGAAGAATTTGAGTTGCATGCTTTAAACTTTCAGAGAAAGGCATTCCATGGGCAACTTGGTTGGGGATTCTTTTTGGATAAGAATACCGTCCTTTGATGATTGCTGATGAGGAGAAGACTGCTGTAGCAGTTGGCGACTCCACTGGGGATCGAAACACTCTTGCAGAAACTGTTGAAGTTATTTCCGTGTTCCTAGTTTCAAAGGAGAATTTTGCTTTTGTTTCAAAATTTTGAAGTAAAAATTCATTTAAAACATTTTAGTTTCAAAAAGTGATTTTCACAATAAAAGCGTTATTTTGCAAAACAGAATAAAGTAGGAATTGCAAACAAACGGCACAAGGCTCAAATTTATTGATAGAATGGTAATCAGCCAAATGCGTGATTCCATGAACTATTTACAAAAGTTGGAAATGATAATTTATTAGGAAAGGGCTACATTGAAAGCAAATAACCGCTACTATCCCTAACAACTTTGAATTCCAACTGTGCTTGTTGCTTCAGAAGAGTTGATTGAAGATCCGTTGATGGAAGATTCTTCATGTGGACAAAATCTGGATTGCAGATTACTTTGTCGTTTTGTATCCTTGTTTTGCCTAGATCGCCTTTTCGGTTTTCGATCTATCGGGATAATTTCATTTATTGTCTCTAATTTTGCCGGATCGCCTTTTCGGTTTTCAATCCAGAGCTCATTTTGCCTAAGCCGCCTTTTCGGGTTTTCGACTTGTTCTTTTGTTTTTAGACAAAGTATTTTTGCGTCGGCATTCACAGGATACGGAGTTCATCGTCCATGGTTGTGAGTCATAGCCAGAGAAACTTCTTTTGACGATGTATGGGCCTTCGTAATTAGGAGTCCATTTGCCCTAGAATCTGTTTGAAAAAGGAATCTTTTTAAGCACGAGTCGCCTTCTCGAATTCACGGTCGGACCTTTTGTGAAAGCTTTCTTCATTCTTCTTTGATAAAGTTGTCCGTGACACGCGGCGGTCTTTTCTTCAATTAAGTTCAATTGGTCGTATCGCTTTGACACCATTCGACCTCGAGATAGCTTAGTTTCCATGAGAACTCTCATTGTGGGATCTCAACTTCTACGGGAGCTTGGTTCCATGCCGTATACTAGAGAAAAGGAGTTGCCCTGTTGAAGTGCGTCTTGAAACGATACCCATGCAGAGCAAATGGCGACATTTCATGCGGTCTTTGTAAGTGATGACCATTTTGGACAATCTTTTGATGTTTTTGTTGGGCTTCACGGCGCCGTTCATCTTTGGTAAGGCGAGTTATGATGCTCGATCTTGAATTCCTCACAGTTCTTTCATCATTTTGTTGTTCAAGTTTGATCCATTGTCGAATGATCTTACTTGGAATTCCATATCGGCAAATGAGGTTGTTCTTGATGAACCTCACAACCACTTGTCTTGTGGCGTTGGCGTAAGATCTTGCTTGACCCATTTGGTGAAGTAATCAATAGCCACGAATGAAGCGATGTCCGTTGGACGCTTTTGGTTCAATCATTCCAATCATGTCAATGCCCACATGGAGAATGGCCACGGAGAGAAGAGCGTTGAGTAAGTCGGAGGCACATGGATCTTATCTGCGTAGATCGGCACTTGTGACATCTTTTAACGTGTTTGCAATCGATTCCATTGTTATCAATAGTATCCTGCTCTTAAGATCTTTCGGACATTGCATGCCCATTCGAATGGGTTCAAGGACCCTTCATGCACTTCATGAATAATTGTGCGCTTCTTGTGCGCGAAGCGGAACCATGTCGAAGTTTCTTTTGTATAGAATATCTTCATTGAGGAAGAAATTCTGGAAAGCCTCCTTAGAGTTTTCTTATCCTTGTCGACGCCCAGTGGGTACTCTCGTGTTTGAAGGAAGCGTTTGATGTCGTGAAACCACGGCTTATCGTCGAAGCTTACATTGCAAATACATATGTCGGTCTTTCAAGGCGTCGATCTGGTCTGGGCATATCATTCCAATCATTGACTTTGAATAGGGAAGATAGAGTAGCCAAGCGTCGCCATCCGATTTTGATCTCGGGGATATGATGCGTTCAACTTTGTTGAAGAAAGTCAACAATCGTCTTGCATAATCTCGTAAGGAATTAGACCAAATGACGAGTTTCATACTTGTCTTTGATTTGATTGATCAAACGAGTCTCCATATAGATCAAGGATCTTGATCCTCAAGTCGATGGCTTCTTCAATACCCATGATGCATGCTTCATATTACGCTATGTTGTTGGTGCAATCAAATAGCAATCGGCGGAAAGCGGATATGAGAACCCTCGGGAGTAATGATGGCGCCCAATTCCATTGCCAAAACATTTCACTCCATCGAAGACTAGGCCCCATCGGATTACGGATCGGTCCTTCTCCGTGTAGCGGTTCGTCACAATCTTTCATCTTCAAGTACATAACATCCTCGTCGGGAAGTTATATTTGAGAGATTGGGATTCATTGGTGATAAGCCAGTGATCGGCAAGAATGCTTCCTTTAACCGCTTTCGGTAGCGGTATTGGATGTCATATTCGATAGTAGCATTTGCCATCGGCGATTCTCGGTTAAGCGGGCTTCTCAAATCGTACTTGATAGGATCCATTTTGGATATTAACCAAGTCGTGTGATTGATCATGTATTGGCGAAGGCGTTTTGAAGCCCATACCAAAGCGCAACATGTTTTCTCGAGCATGGAGTACGAGTTTCACGATCGTGAATTTCTTACTCGGGTAGTAGATGGCATGCTCCTTCTACGGTTTCGTCTTGTTGTCCAATCGCACCCATGGATTCTTCTAATGCAGTGGTATATGATCAATGGTCTTCCTTCCTTTGGAGGGATCGGTATTGGTGGTTCGGCGGTATTCTTTGATCTTGTCGAATGCTCTTTGGCAATCTTACATCCACACTACCTTTTGATCTTTGCGAAGTTTGAATATCGGCCCACGTAGCGATCATCGAGAGATAAATCGGAGATGTAATTTAATCGTCAAGAAATCCTCTTACTTGCTTTTCGTGGCGTAGGCATTTCTGAATAGCCTTGACTTTGTCGAGGTCGACAATTCCTCTTTGTTGACGATGAAACCTAGGAGTTTTCCGATCTTACCCCAAAGGTACACTTGTTAGGATTTGGATGAAACTTCCTTAGTTGTTGAAACAACGTTAAGAGATAGTCTATATGTTCCTCTTGATTATCGGACTTTGCTATCATGTCGTAGACCTCGATCTCTTTGTGCATCATATCATGAAAGAGTAGTCATTGCCCTCGGTAAGTTCTGCATTCTTTAATCCGAATGGCATTACCTTGTAGCAAAAAGTGCCCCATGGCGTGATGAAGAGCGTCTTCTCCATGTCTTGGGAGCCATTATGATCGATTATAACCGAGAAACCGTCCATGAAGGAAAAAGCGTTGAATTTGGCGATACTATCCACTAGCATGTCGATATGCGGAGCGGAAATCGTCTTTTGGACTAGCTTTGTTCGGATCTCATTAGTCAACACACATTCGACCTTTCCATCTTTCTTGGATGGTACTATGTTAGCTAGCCATTGAGGATACTCGAGTGACAAGGAAACCCGTCGGGTTTTGGACTTCCTTTTTAATTTTCTCACCATTTCGGGATGAACTCTCCTCGATTTTGTAATGGCGGACATTCGGTTTTAACGGCAAGTGATGCTCTACTATCTTGGTATCAAACTGGCATGTCTGGTAGGACCAAGCAAACACATCAACGTATTCTTTGAGAAGACTTATCGGTTTGCCTTTGACACTTTGTTGAGTGAAGCTCGATATTTACTTCTTTTCGTCTTCCTCGGAACCCAAGTTGATTGCTTCTAGAGGTTCTTTGTGAGGTGAATGATCCTTTCCTCGTGCTTTAGCGATCTAGAAATTTCATCAGGATCTCTTCTTCAACTTCTTCTTGACTTGGGATTTCAAAGTTGAGAGAGGCGTGAGTTCTGCTTTCAATGGGTTTGTCCATTTGTTTAATCTGCATTTTTGATTTATGTTTGATTAAAAAGTTTTTATCATCATTTTTTTTGAAAGTTAATGTGAAAGTGTTGCGAGATTTTTTTTTTTTTTTTGAAGATTTTTTTTGTGTTTTTAGGATTATCATTTCGGAAAAGGGTAAAATGAAAATAAACCAGAGTGAAAACAAAACAACGCATTTTATTTATGTTTCACAATATGAGCAGGGCCTAAAATACAAACTCATTTGTCTTGGGCAAGACAAAGAGAAATTATTTAAAAGCTAAACCCTATAAAACATCTCTTCGCTTTGGGCGAGAGTTCAAAACAAAAGCAAAGATAAACTACTTAGAGCTATGAACATTAGTCCTAACAGGTTTCCAATAGTGACGAACTCCTTGGAAGTCGAGGTACTGGGTAATTTTCCGCTTGGTTTAACCCTTGAGTAAACTTTGATTCTTGGTGGCGGGCTTTGAAGACTACGGACAATGGCCTTTGCCTTTGGTCTGCTAAAGCAATCTTCTTGATTAACATCGGGAAGTATGAGAGATAGCCTTTGTACTTCTGTTGATCTTTGTGTTGAATCTTGGGATGTTCCTTCCGGTCTTGGAGTGAAGAGACTCGTTGTCGTGACACTTTCCGCATCGTATCTGAATCATACTCTTGATCTTGGTGATCATGTTGATGTAGTGGTAACCGGGATCGGCTTGGTGAAATCCACGGCGTGTTGAAGCAGAGATCTTCATTTGGGACCTCGATCATTGATTAGTTTGAGAAGGCAGTATTTCTCTTACGATTGACTAGGGTAGTCAAAGTCATCACCCCATCCGTGGGTTGGATATCTTCAATCCGGATTTTGAGCTTTACGGAGTATTTCACCATGTAGTCGTATTTGCCACTTGGTTCTCCCAAGGTATCCCAAATTTCAGCAGGGACTGGTGGACTTTCATGTTGTTGCAGGGACATGTCTTTGAATTGATCAGTCGGTGCGTTGAAACAAGAGATCACAATGTTTACTTGATTTTCGAGTTGATATCGAGACTAAAAGCTCATGCGGAAAATGCCCTATTGTATTTACGTCATGGTCATCTCTATTTCTGTAAATTTGTAGGTCACCAATGTCTAACAAATGTTGAATATCTGCTCTTATGGTGGGACATCCATGGATATTCTTGGAGCAGATATAAGCTGCATAATCATGCTTAGTGAAGGTGCTCGTAGTCTGTATGCTTCATGAAGATGCACCAAGTTTCCTTTGACTAAGTTTACATACGTGACAAGGTACTGTCTGTATTCCTTAGCATTAGATTCGAGTGTCCACTATGGTGGGAAGTGGATTGGCTTGCACATTCGGACTTGTGTTTACGAAGGAAGAAGATTAGCCTTTACTAATCTACGCCTTGCCTTGATGCTATCAATGCTCGAGGTCATGGCCTGGTGCCCTTGGTGAAAAGGGCAAGACATGTCGACTTTGTACCACCATGGTAGTTTTCGGGGGAGGTGGTAACCTTGTCTATTAGATTCCTTTCTATCGTAGGTAAAGTTACGTATGCGTCATGGGAATTGGGAGGTGACGGTTTGGTTGTGAAGCTGCGAGCACATTGACGAGGCTGTTGAGTTTGTTGATTTTGTTGAAGTGCGGAGCAATTCACGAGTTGTGTTGGTGGGCGCTATGGTAGCCCGTTGTTGAATGACATTCTTGCGTGGTTTCCTCGGGATACCATTCCTACGTCATGTTCTTTTTCTTTGGGAAATTGGTTCCAACTTTCTTGGTATTACTAGAAGATCCTACTTCCTTGGTTAGGCGTCTGTCCGAACCCTTCTTCTAGTCGCATTGCTTACCATTTCGTTGAAGTCAGGGCGCTAGCGATCATTCGCTCATAGTAGAATGAGTTTAGAGTATTCAAGAATACCTTAGTCATCTCTTTCTCTTCCAAGGCGGGTTGACTTGGGCAATTTCTCTCCATCGTTGCATATTCCTTGAATGTCTCTCTTTCCTTTTGAGACATGGGCGGAGTTGATCCTATCGGAGCCATATCAAGTTGAATTTGTATTCTTGAAGGCTTTACCTAAGTCGTTGAATGATTGGATATTCATCTGTCTAAACCCATGTACCACTTGACGGTGAGACTATCCCGAAGTAATGAATTAACGGTGATGATCCTCATTGTACGTAGACATTTTCCTAGCATACATTGTAAGATGACTACGAGGACAAGAATTTTTGTACTTTTCAAAATATTTTACACGAGGAACTAAGCGAGAGATCTGGCGCTTTTCCCAAACAATTCTTTCCTTGAATCGTTTTATCTCGCATTTTGAGGAGTTGTTCACGGAGATTCTCCATTGAACCCGACGTTCGTGCTATTTCTGAGTGTGATGAACTTCTTCGTCTATGGTAGTGTGCTCTGGGTGAGTTTAACATGATCGATTGAGAAACCGACATTGTTACTTGTGGAAAAGTTATTCCATGTTGTGGAGTGAGCGTGGCGTTTTAAGTAGGTATTTCAAGCGAGGTTGTTTGAGAAGTCGGTTGGCGAACTCAATGCCGAAGTTAAAAGGCATTCCCATGGATAGCCCTACGGCATCTTGAAAGGTGAACTCTTGTGTTTGGAGTAGTAGTATCCTCTGTAGTTGCTATTTGGTTTCGATGCTTGTTGACTTTCTTGTTGTGTAGCGAGTTGACCAAAGATGTGAGTCTCTCCACTTCTTCTTGTAGCGTAGTTATCGTACTCGGAGTTCAACGTTTTCTTGCTCAAAATTCTCCATTACTTTTCTTCTTTTGATCGGTATAAGTCGGTGGTCGAGAAACTCTAAGACGACTGACAATTTTCTATCGGAAAAGTGACGGTTCAAAGCGTGAATGATTAGACTCTAGATGGTAGACTTAAATGCAAAGTATGATGCATGAATATGATTGTAAAGAAAAGAAAATTTCAAAGAATTTATGCTAAGCGAGATATTTCGCAAATATTTGGATGGAAAACACAAATTTTATTGATTAATGAAGGAAGATTACAACAATTGTTTTTTTGTTGGAGCATTGCTCACACAAATGATACAATAAATGATAAAATTAACAAACTAAATTAAACTAATTAAACATCTTAGTGGATGGCGATCCGGCTTGATCGACGACGAGTTTCCTTCCATAGTGAGCTTTTAGTTTGGCTTTCTCGACTTTTAGCTTGCTAATGACTCTTTTCCACTCGTTGGGAGTGGGCTTGCTGATTGTCATTTCCTTAAGCTTTCTTTTCCTTTCTTTGTATTTACGGATGGCGTTATCATACGCGAATCTTCTCATCTTTCTCCATGAGCCATTCATCACGGAAGTAGGCGTCTTTTCATGATCTTTGACTTGCTTCTTGAGCTTCTTATTCTCAACGTTAGTCTTAAGGAATTTGCTTTCCAAAGCTTCCTTCTCAAACCTTATCTTGGTCGAGGCTTCTTGGTATTCTCCCACGACAACGGGAAAATTTGTTGATTTGGCGGCGAGAACATGGGATCCTCATAAGCGTAAGGCATTGAAATTCCTTCGCTCTTTCTTTATCCAAGAAGTGTAGGTTTCCATGGCTACACAATTCTTTGCCTTACCTTTTCCTTTCTTTCGGATGTGATGCCAAGCTTTAATCATCCTAGCCTTGATCCTTGGGAATCCTCTCCTTCATGATAGAAGTAGCTCTTTGTAAACCGGAGGTTTACATTTTGTGTCTGGTGACGTTTGCTAGGAATGGGTTGTAGTTGATTCCTCCTTTCGTACCAATGAGGAAGTGGCGAATTCTCCACTCTCAATGATTTCCATCTCATTGTTTGCAAAAGTATACCAATGGATATAAATCGTTTGTAAGAGACATGAGTCTTACGGACCAATGCCACTCGTCTTTGTTTCGCGGAAGATAGGAGATTTAGGCGGTGTGAGACAATCCATTTGAAAAGCAGGTACACAACACACGATAGTTCCGTCTCCTTGGCGATTACTATGATGAATAGAGGCGTAAGTATCACCGGGAGCAGGTTTCCAATCGGAAAGATCCTTATGGCGTTGATATCAGCGAAATTTGGGACGTTGGAAACAACACCAATCCATAGAGGAGTAAAGCTAAAATAGCTTCAAAGGCTACCATACTCGGCAGAGAACTTGAGAGCCTTCTTAGGAACTTTGAAGTTAGTCCTAAGAGTTTTCCTCGTAGTAGTTAGGTTTTGTCTATCTCGATTTCTTTAAATGAGTCATTGTTGCAATGACTTGTGACTTAGGAATGGCTTCAAACCATTGAAAGGCACTTTGTATCTTGAGATTCCTAGGATATCGCGTACTCTTCCAAAGTAGGCATCAGCGATAATCGGGAAAGTAAAACAACGATAAATGGATCGTAGAACGAGCGAAGGTTTGAGAAGTCCTTCATCAGCGTTAGCGTTCAAAAGAGTTAAAAGAGTTCCATAGCGTTTTACGAAATCCGAAGGATCTTCTACCAAGGATGCTAACTCTTTCAACTTTCCTCGTCGAGAATCCTAAAAGCTGTATCTTTTGGTGAATCTTCCTCGGCGTCCATCACTCTAACCTAAAATATTTTACAAGGAAAAATCTCTAAATTCTTTGGAAATGGAGAGAAAATGAAGTTTTTTGTTTTGAATGAATGCATGAATCGCAAACATGGTTAGTAGTTATACACACGGCGTTGAAGTCACGAGCATGAAGCCAGCGATAAGAATCAGCGGGGTTAAGTTCTAAGGGCTTATTCATACGTGAATCGGGTTCTACGATGTCTGAGCTCAACACTCCCTTCAAAACATTATTGGATTTGTTGAATACTCGATGGTCCAATAATATTTTCAAGAGAAACTTGATCGTAGTATCGCATGACAATTACTCTAGGCTTACACGAATAATCTACGCACTACATCCTAATGGCGGGATGGTTTATGTGTTCTGATCCACTCGACTTCTTAAGTTCTCCCAAAATACACGTCTTCGATTACTTGCTTAAACCAATACCCTCAAGACAACCTCCAACTGCGGGAAATATTAACGAAAGCATTGAGCGCTCACGTATTAATACCTCCACCTAGATCTTAAAATGTTTCTTAAATCCGGGTTAGGATTTCTTTCCATCAAGTGAAATCGAAACACACAATAAAGAAAAAGCAGATATATGCAAAATATGAAAAGCTTATCCCTTTCTTTTCTTTTGAAAACAAAAAAGCTTGGTGCTCTCGAATGAGTTTATTTTTGAAAAATCAAAGTTTCAACGTACTCCCAGTAGTCGCCATTTTCTGGCGTTAAAGGTGGCCCGAGGATCGACGTGAGTTCGGATCTTCATGCGCAACGATTTAAATCTTTTGATTTGTTTATAAAGATGCCGCGAGCATCGAGCTTTATTATTTTCAACACAAGAAAGATGATTTAATGATTATGAAAAGGGAAAGTGAAATACCCTCAATTGATATTGGTATGCGTAACGACTAGCGCAAACTAGACATAGCATTGGGAGATTCGAGTAAGGGATTGGTATATAAAGGGAATAGATGGAGCACCTAAATATATGTAGTTATCTACTGACTTTATATATGAATATGTTTGATATGTTGTGTGTTTTTAATTGCTATTTCTATGATTGGGAAAGTTTCTCCTTTGGGATTTTAAGAAATAGTAGGTTATGTGGGATTCTAGGTTTTGTTATTATTGTGCTCGCAAAGATCATGGATCTTACGCATACATATCCCTAGTGGGAATCGAGCATTTGTAGCTCGGATCTCTGAGGGTTCTATGGTTTGTTTAGTGCGGGAGATAGAAATTTGCTCGGCAAGGATGAGACCTTGTGCCTCGTATTCTCAAAGGATGTTGAGAAAGTCGAGCAATCGTAGTTCCACTTATGCTAGTGGAAAGCAGCGGGATGTTAGTAAGAGACAGAAAAATGTCATCTTAATGAAAAATATATCTAATCTATTTCATCACATACATTTTGAAAAGTTGTTTGATTGATAAAATCTTTCATCGTAAGTATTAGGTGCTTTGCTTGAGTGTACAAGCGTTACCACTTACATGTTTAAGAAAGATGTTTTGAAAAGATGTTTGAATCTTTTAAGCGTAAGTATTGGGTGTTTACAAGCGTTACCACTTACAATTAAGAGATGTTTTTGTTTGAAAATAGTTTGAAAAGAGTTTTTTTTGTATGCGATGTGATAGATGAGATACTTCTTCCATAGAGATGATAGATGTCTAAATCTCAAGGAGAAATTGATTGGATTAAAGGGATGCTTTAAAAGCCCGTGGGTCCTTGTATTGTTAGCCCAGAGGAGGCATTAGGGTCATCGAGGGTCATCGAGGGTCCTTGTATGAAGCTCAAGAGGAAGCTATAGGGTATGGTGTCTTTGGCTTGAAAGGGATTTCGAGAAATCATCCTTTTACGAATAAGAGCAATTTCAGGAAATTTTACTCTGGTAATTTGAAAGTGTTTCAGGAAATCATCCTTTCGTGGTTCTATCTTAAGCGGGTGATTCTTTGTATTGGAAGCCCAATAGGAGGCATTAAGAGATTTCTGTCTCTTTCATTGTATGATGCGAGAAGGCTAAACTCAATGAGGAGTTCTTTTGAGCGAAGCCCAAGAGGAGGTGACTCAGAGTGTTGTCTTATACGAAGCCTAGCGGAGGCTAACTCTGTGGGAGAGTTTCTTTGTACTAAGCAAGAGAAGGCTGACCCATCTTTGAGGATAAGTTATCTTGTATGAAGCCCAGTGGAGGCTAAACTCAATTGGTGATGAGTTGTCTTGTATGAAGCCCAGCGGAGGCTAACTCATCGATGATGAATTGTCTTGTATGAAGCCCAAGCGGAGGCTATCTTGTGGGAACCTATTGATTAGTCTAATTGTTATGTTATAACTAGGCAGTTTGTATAAGCAGTGTGTGTGTGTGTGATATGTATTCACGGAGTTTGAAGGAAATATAAACAATGCATGTTTATTTATTCTGATTTATGAAATATAAACAAGTGTTTGTGAAAGCGAGCGTTTAAAAGCAGCGTAACTTGATTATTCACAAGTTTGTACTGTGTACAAGGAAATGAATATGTACGAATGAGTTTTATGTACAGACAAAGATGGATGTACATAGGAGGGTTGGACTTACAGTAAGGAGGCCCGTTATTTGAAAGCAGTTTCACAGGGAATAATGCTCCTTTCAATACCAATGGTATTTAGTGTAAAAATGGATGAAGCGAAATGATTGATCAAAGTTTATACGTAAAAGTATTTTCAAAAGAAAAGTATATGTATTATATACGGATAAAAGATTTTGAAAAAGTATCTATGTTATGTACAGATAAAAGTATTTGAAAAGAAATATCATGTTATATACAGATAAAAGTTTGTTTTAAAAATGTTTGACAAAAGTTTGATATGTACAAGGAAATATTATGTACATAAAAGAATGTTATGGGACTTACACGTGATGGAGCCCATTGGTTTAAAAGAAATCTGCTCGGGAGAAACCTTCCTTTAGAACCAATGGATTTATAGACAAGCGAATGAAAACAAACGAAAGAAATTTGTTTATGTTTGAATATTAACAATGATAATTTGAGTATGTACAAGTAAAACTAAATATGTACATAAAGGAATGTTATGGGACTTACAGTGATGGAGGCCCATTGGTTTAAAAGAAATCTCGCTCGGAGAAACCTTCCTTTAGAACCAATGGATTGTATATAGACAAGCGAATGAAAACAAAGCGAAAGAAATTTGTTTATGTTTGAATATTAACAATGATAATTTGAGTATGTACAAGTAAAACTAAATATGTACATAAAGTTGGGACTTACACCATAAGGAGGCCCATGATCGATTGAGAAATTCGAAAAGAACGAATTTGTTTTATCGTTTTAATCGGATTGATCATGGTAAAAGATGCAAGTTTGATGAAATGTGTTGAAAAATGATTTGAAAATGTTTTGAAAAGTTAAGTTCATTTATGAGAAGTTTTGAAAAAATCGAAGAAAACTTGAAAAATTCACCTTTTAAGGAGGTTTGAAAAAGTGTTCAAAACATCGTTTTCTCGATTAAAATTAATCGATGAAAATATTTTGGATTTTTGACATAATCATAAAATATATATATTAAATGACAAGTGTGCAAAAAATCATCTCAAAATGAGAAGTTTTGATTGGTTAAAAAAATTGTTGAAGTTTGAAGAAAAAAACATGAAAATATGACAAGTTTGTAAAAAAGGGATAGAAAAAATGGTCTTGCTGGGTTTTGAACCCATGACCTTGAGGTGGGACGCGTGTCACAAAGCCTTAAGAGCAAGCCGAGGACCCTTGAGCCAACGCGCATCATGTTGAGTGGATTAAAACACGCGTAGATAAAGGATTGGTTAATTTGAAAATTTAAAATTGAAGAACACCAAGAACACAGTGTTCTTCGTTCCATTGATTCCCAGATTTTCAAACTCAAGCTATAATCCTCGTTTCTCCATGAAATCAGATGAAATAAACATGAAAGTTGATCGAAATTGAACAAGGAATATGATGGTGATTGTTAATTTCATTTATTTTTAGTTAATCATGTTAATTTGGGAACTCGAAGAACCCTAAGCGATAAATCAAATTAAATGACTTGTGGTTGATGATTGTTTGATTTTTGAGGGTTATCATTCGTTATTAGTCACGAGAAAACAAATGGCCGTGAGTTTTTCAATTGAATCAAAGAATTATGAGAACCAAGTTCGTGTTCATACAGAAAAGTGAAGATCGAAATCGATGCAAACGTGTTCCATTGCTATTTCTTGATTGTGTGAGCTCCAGGCATCTAGGGATGGTGTATGAGTGGTGCACATCATGGATCAAGCTGAATTGTTCTCTGAATCGACTGCACAAGCTTGAAAACAAAACTGGAAATCGATGTAAAAGCGATTCTGATTCTTTGTTCTTGTTTTGGATCAACTCCATGATGTATATGGATTGTGTTTGGATCATTAGAACAACAATTTCTCCACCAAACTTGAAATTCGATTCCTAAGTCGTTTGAAGTTTTGAAAAAATGGAAAAAACGGTTTTAAGCTTAGTTCAGTTTGATTTTAGGCTTGCAACAAGTTTGTTAATGATTATACAACATGTATGACACCAAATTTTACCATGTTTTTAGCTCAAACTCAAAATGCTATGTTTTCTTAAATTGCACTAGATTGCTTGATTTTCAAGAAAGTGAAAGAAAGCATGGATTTTGCATTGTTTTTTGGTGTTGGATTGGACTTGAAATGGTGATCTTTTATAGGCAAGAGGTGAATTTGTTAGGCAAGAAGTACATGGCATTTGGATGAATCATGGATAACTTAGGCAAGATTGTCCTTTGGCTTTTGAAAAGGAAGGTTCCTTTTTACCATGTGCAAAATTATTCAACTTGATCCAATCTTTCAATTATCACTTCTCACTGATGTTTATCAGTTTGATGACTCATTTGGCAAGGTGGCAAGTGGTTTAAATGAGAAAATCACAAAATGACCTATAATTGAAGTTTTGAACTTTGAAAAATCAAGTTTCATGGACCCTTTTGTTTCAATTTCAAAGACATAGTTAGACTCCATGGATTTTGGAGTTCTTGGACATTTTGGAAAGATTTTTCCATGATCTACAACTTTCATGTTTGAGTTTTTCAAATTCCAATTGGAACTAGGTGAAAAATGGCTTGAAGTTTGGAAAAATGTGAAATTTCAACACTTAGAAATTTTTCTAAGTTATAGAAATTTTGACTTTTTGTTGACTTTTCCAAATTCGTTGATTTTTTATGATCATGATGGATCATTTGAAGTATTTTGATGATTGAAAAAGTTTTGTTTTGAAAAATTTGACCAAAAGTCAAACTTTGACTTTTGTGTAGATGAAATTTCATCGGCGTTTAAAATTGGTGATGAATTACAGTGAACCTCTGTGATGTTTTGAATCAAATTAGGTCAAGATGTTATATCTAAGATATAATGACCAATCTCTATCCAAAAAGTCAATTCGCTCAAAAATCGAGAGAATGCTTATGCTCGACCAAAACCCTAATTGGTCGATCCTCGATTGATCTATGAGAAAAATGGATATCTGAGGATTGAAGGCTGATGATTTGATCAAGATAGATCAAATGGAGTGAGAAAATCTCAAACCCTAATTGGTTAGCCCTTGAATCGATGAAAATCGATGAAACCCTAATTTTGACATGAATGCTATACCGATTAATCTTTGTTTGAGCAGATTAGTTGTACAACAATGCAAATGTAAGGTGGTATATTAGGTCAAAATTTGGGGTATGACACCTTTCACCTTCCTGGAGGAATGATCACACCCACATTCTTCGATATAGCAGCTATCACAGGATTATCACCAGTAGGAGAGACATATATCACGACTCGAAGAACATTCAAGCATCATTGACTTGACGTCAAGTTGCTTCTCAAAGTTTATCGGTCATTATCACAAGGTGATAGTGTATCGGATGTGGAGCATATTGCCTTCCTCACCCTTTGGTTATCGAGATATGTATTTTGTGAGGTCACTACAGTAGCCGAGGTTTATTCCTCTAGCTAGAGATCTACATGAAAATATGAGAATTTGTTTAAGTGACCTCTTACTCGTTGATCTCTATGAAAGTTTGAGATCAATTTAATCTGAAATCTCACACTCCTAAAAACATTTTGCTATGGTCCTTCGTTACTCCAACTATGGCTTAATACCATGTTTGAATCTTTGTTATCCACCATTGATACCATTGTTGAGCAAGATCCGGAGGTAGTGGATCGAAACATTGAACCACAAGGCTTGACTCCAAATGATGATAATGATTTCCAAGTTCTATTTTCACAATACATCATGATCTTCTCCAAAGGCATAAGTTTGAAGAGACTATGGCACCGCCGAGGACTCATGGACCGTCATGGTTCACCATGTCCCTTCGGAGGCTGCTAAGAGTAAAGAACTCCAAGATATAAAGCTATCTTGCTCCCAAGACTAGTCTCTTCAAGAATCACTCCAACCAAGAACCAAATCATACATTTGCCTACCAACCCAATTTCGTTTCAAGACAATTCGGTTTATGTCGGTTAATTCCGAACCCCTTTTTCAAACCCAAGCGCTATTACCTCGGTCGAACTTTCAAGGCGAGAAGCTAAAGCTGCAGCGGGAACAATATCAAGAGTTTGCCAGTTCGAATTAATTTCTTTTGAACCAACTCATTTTTCATCAAAGGGTTTTCTGGATTGGTGGACTAAATTCTACCAGTCTTATATGTTTGATACTCTCACCATCCAAAAGAAACTAACCGCTGCGTTCGATGTGTAGGTACACAAAAAGAAAGGTATGTTCACTCATACTCGAGATTAAAGCTTTTAATTACTTGAAACAACTTATGATCCCGCGCTTGCAATTATCGGCGTCCCAAACCTTGAAGGAAAAATTTAAAGAAAAAGTCTCTAAGTTCAGACTTCCTTCAGGGTTGTCACCTGAGGATAGGTATAGGTTGGCACTCGAAATGCATCCACCTAAGTTTCCTAGATTACCTACCTCAGAGCTGGCTCTAGCTTGGTTTCCCTCATACCCTAGGTGGTTGACTTGCAAAGAGATGTTCAAATACAAATTTCAAAGGAAACTAAAGCCATCTGAGACTGTGACATGGGCTCGCTGGCTCCATAATTTCCGGGCATCTTCGCTATGACCTTTACGCCATGTTGATTCTTTCGAATGAAGAGTGCGAATGCTTGGGAAATCCCAAATAATTCTTACTTTCTTTATTTTAACATTTCGTCTTAATTGTTTGATTTTCACCATCGAATAAAAGCATTGCGTCGAAGACCAAGGAAGGAAGTAGTTACCAACCAACTATCGAAACTAATGACAATGTGCCCCAAAAAGTTCCAACAATTACTCCTGAGACAACAACAACAACAACAACAACCATTGCTCCAACTCCAACAATTGCTCCAACTCCAACAATTGCTCCGACTCCAAAGGTAATCAGTTTATTTTGGTATTTCGACTGGACTTGAATTTATGATTGAAGTCTAATCTTATGTTTGCACCTTTCAGACTAATAAACTCCCACCAACCACTCCAAAAAAGCGAAAGCCTAGTACCATTGGGAAAGATCCCAAAGTTGGGGGAAGTTCACCAACAGCTTCGAAGAAGAAGCAGAAGAAAGATGTTTCAAAGGATACTAACGTCTCTGGACTCGATCCCAGGGATGTTGCTCCCTTACCAAAATCCAAAAATCCACCTTCGACCTCCAACGTAATGTTGGAACATATAGACAACAATATCTCCTCAGACAATCCACAGGTGAATTGAATTTGAATTTTTTTGACAAAAGATAATTATTCGTACCTTAGTGCAAGTTTTCAATCTTTCTTTATTTGTGTAGGATGATTCAACTCCAGTACTTACCACTTCGACTCCTCCATCTAAAGCATCTGCTCCAATCCATTCTTCTCCTCATGGGGATTCAAGTAATCTGGTGTAGAACAAAGGATCCTCCAATATGGCGGTTCCGACTGGAGCTCCTGAGCAACCAGAAGACCAAGACACTTCACCTCCTCTCAAAGAGACAAACGAAACAACGCTTGAAGATGCTGCAGAAGTGCCTCCAGAGATTTCTCATCCAAAATCTCCTCTCAAGACTCCTCAAGAAAGTGAAAAAGTCACCCAAGTCGAAGAGGAAAAGGCTTGCCCTTCTCGAAGCGAAGATTCTAGTGAGGAAGGATGCAGGGACGAAAGAAGAAGAGGCTCAAGGTGATTCGAGTGAAGGAGCGAGTCAGATGCTCCCGTAATGAAGATGATGACATCAGTGGTGGACCTGGTTGGTGATGCGAAGATGATGATGAGGAAAATAATGAAGGTGATGGTGTTCCTACCAATGAGCCAATGGAAGTCGAAATGGATGTTACTCCATTGCATGGAACTTCTGAGTCTTCCAAGGTCAAGCAGTGAAGAGGTTAGCCCTCTTAAAGCGAAATGACCTATTGGGTATATGAAGGCTAAGCTAGCTCAGAGAGACACTCCTCTTCCTAAAGGCTGGTCTTTGGTTTGACTCTTGATTCACGCTTACGATGATAGGGTTGTACTTCTTCACAAGATTAGGAAGATAATCCTTGATGTGGATCTATTGAGTACTCAAGAAAGATAGTACAACTGCTTTATTAAGAAGGGACTTCTTAATCAAGTCGACCTCACCTTTGTTCTTTGGAAGTTAGCACCATCTGTTCGAACTTGATCTTTGATGAACAACGTGTTGGGTGTCTCCTCCAAGATGAATCGCTACCAATAAAGTTCAAGAAGCGAGCAATGCAATATGAGCATGTGAAGCTTTCTAAAGAAGTTGAAGAACACGCCATGCATATCAAGCAAGCTAAAGTTGATTATGAGCTTGAGCTCGATCCATTCTTCTTTGGGAGAAAGCAGTTCAAGAACTTCAAAGTAAAATTAAGGAGGCCAACGACAGATGGCATATGAAACCAACACTTTTGGCAATCGATTCAAAGAGCTCCTTAATAAAGGACTTGCGGTGAAGCGGTGAGCAATTTAAGGGTGAAGTCGCTATCCTAGAAGGAGCGCTTCACTCGACAAAGGCTTGAGTCTTATCGAGTATCTTCGATCGATTAAGGAACAATACCCATTTAAAGATTGTTTGTTTAATGAATCTTGTATTTCAATGTTTATGTAACACCTTAAACAACGCCATTTGGCAAGTTAAATCACCATTTTGCATTTCTTTATATTGTTATGATTACGTTGTTATTATTGAATCTCCTGCGTGGCTTAAATTTCTTTAAATATTTCCATTAACCTTTAGGATTCGCTTATCATCGCCAACTCTTGATTTCATATGCATTGTTTGAAAGCGTTTTCATTATTTGAAAAGGTCCTTCGATGAGGTGACCATTTACCTAACACTTTATTCTTTTTGTCCATGGGCAATATAACTTTCCACACTAAGTCATTAATCTTGAATATTTTACCTTTCACCCTTATGTTATATGCACAGCTACTCTTTCCTTTTGCCTCATTAGGTTTCCAATGCATGCAATCTAACTTCATCGATTCAACTAACTCATTCATCATCATTTCCCAATATAATGAAGATGGGATTTCATTTGTCTTTGAATTGGTGATTGTAGATGAATTTCTCTTGGTAAGGCGCATCATGACCAAATGTTAATTGGAAAGGTGTGGTGTTAGTAGCTTCCTTAGGAGATGTTCTACAGGCCCATAGTACTTGGTCTAGAGTCTTGTGCCAATTCTTTGGCTTTTTACCAACATGTTTTTAATCAAACCTATTATTACTTTATTGGCTGCTTCGACCTGACCATTTGCCTGAGCATAGTATGGTGTTGATGTTAGCAATTTAAATCCCATCTCTTGGGCAAATTCTTGCATCTTTCTACCAGTAAATACAGAACCTTCGTCTGTGGTGATGCTCTCTGGCAATCCGAACCTATAGATAATTTGTTTTACGAATGAACTCGATAATAGCCTCTTGATCTGACTATTAATGGTATTGCTTGATCCACTTGGTAAAATAGTCTATTCCACCAAGATATATTTCGACCTTTAGATGAAGTAGGATTGATTTCTCTATTAAATCTAATGCCCATCCTCTAAAGGCCATGGTTTAATGATCGAATGACTCACTTGAGGAGCATGTTGAATCCTGCATGTTTACGGCATTCTTCACCCTTTAGCAAAATCTATACAATCCATCTTGGGCGATACATCCCATATCGAAATAGCAACCATTTCATTTTATGGCACCTTGATGTGCCCCATTGTGGACTTGATAATGCTAAATATGCCTCACTTTCTCTAAGCATTTAATGTCACGCCTTCTTGAGTCTTTTTGAATAATTCATTTCCCATAAGGACATATGATAATGCTCTATATTTTATTTTCTTGTCAACATTTAAAGTTGGATTTTCTAAGTATGTTACTAATGGACTTCGCCAATCTGTATCTGGTAAGGTATTTATGGCTAATACTTCGAATCCATCTTTATCACAACAACCTAATTTAATATTTTCTAAATCTGATGGTATGAGTCTAGTAGCCATAACCCTACCTCTTATTTGGACCAAATCCTCAAAGTTTTTGGCAGACACTTTGTACCCTGAAGTCAATTGTGCTAAGTTATTTGCTTCTTGATTTTCTATTCTGGGTATATGTTGAATATCCATGTATTCGAATTTCTTGAGTAGTCTATTAACTATGACAAAGTAGGTCATCAGATTTTCCTTGATGCATTTATATTCCTTTGTTATCTGCTTGACCACTAACTCTGAATCACCTTTAATTTCGACTCTAGTTGCCCCCAATTCCAACAAAGCTTCAAGTCCAACAATGAGCCTTATTCACCGTTGTTCGAGCAACGACCATCTAACTTATACTTGAATTTTGTTGGAATTCCTTCGGAGAAATTATGAGAACTCACCACTTCCGGTTGAACCATCAAAGTATAATTTGGTTGCATTTCGACGCCCGGTGAATGGTCCACAATGAAATCGAGAAATTACTTGACCTTTCACGACTCTTAAAGGCATGAAAGTCAAAGAATATTCTAAAGCTTTACCAACTTGCTATGCATTATTGGTTTTGAAAGCATGTGTTTGATAACATCGAAATGAGACGAAACATAAACATCAACAGGCTTTATATAATACTTAAGTTTCATACAAGAAAAGTATAAACAAAGACATAACTTTTCTATGTTGCTATATCTAGTTTCTGCATCATTCAACACCCTACTTAAATAATATATGGCTCTTTCGATGCCATTACTATCTTCTTGTGCTAACATACTACCTATAGTAAATTCAGAAGCAGATATGTACAATCTCATGGGCTTTCCCCATGAAGGTGGAGACAAGATAGGAGGCTGAGAAAGATATCCTTTAATCTTGTCAAAGGCCTCCTGATGTGCTTCGTTCCACTCGAAGGCTTGGCCTTGCTTTAAGCGAAGTAGTGGAGAGAAAGCTTGAGTCCTTCCACTTAGATTCGAAATGAATCTTCTGAGAAAGTTAATCTTTCGGTGATTGCGACTCCTTTCGATGTAGGTGCTTTAGTTTCCATGATGGCTTTGGTCTTATTCTGGTTGATTTCTATTCCTTTCTTATGAACCACAAAGCCCAGGAAATCTCCAGCCTTGTGGTTCTGATGAATTTGCAACGCAGCAACCTTTCGACCTCAGCTTTGATCTTTGCGACCGCGCACGAATCTTACGGGAGTTTGCTTGATGGGCTTCTTGCCATCCTTAATTGGAAGTCGTGCTCCACTAACTCTCTTCAAACCGACATGTCATAATCCCGGCAAAGCAATCTTTGTTTTTCTTGAGGACTTGATTATGCTTGAAGCTTGGGTGAGTTTTGTGCTTATGTAGGTTATTATTTTGTATTATCATCCCCAAATTCACCTCTTGACGGATCCTGCGCTAACATTTTGGCGCTGAGTTTGTAGGATCCTTCTCGAAGCCCATTCTTTGTCATAGATGGCATCAAGCCTTTGATCTATTTCGTTTTCTTCATAGGGTGAATCTTTGAACCATTCCTTTCATTTCATTTACTTCAACTATATTATCTATTTCACCTGCTTTCCATTCATTCTATAGGCGAAATCCTTTCGAAGAAGGAGGACTCGATCATGGCGGGATTGTCGAACTCCGGCTGGTGGCGTCTTTCGACTCCTTCATCCCCCTAATTATTTTTCGTCGACATGCCATCATGGCAAAGGGTCATATAGTAGTGTGCATCCCTTGTTTCATTCATTTCGTCACTTGGGGTACAAGGGGCTATTCGTGTGTACTTGTCATAATTCCTTTTGTTGACCAAATTGTTGTTGTCATAAAGTAACTCTGGTCCGCTCGATATTCTCCACTATACCATCTTCTCTCCACAGGACTAACCTTTGGTGCATTGTGAAGGAAGCGCCCTACGCCATGAATCCACTCTCTTCCGAAAGTTATAATTGGCCTTGCCGATCACCGTAAACATGGTGGGTGTAGCTTCGATCCAGCGGTTAAATCCACTTGCACCACCCCAAAGTTTGACCTACTTTCCCTTCATAATTGGATAGGACCATGTTGTGTGGTTTGGCGTTACCCTCTTGAATTCCTAGCTTTTCGGAATTGAGGCATTAAATTAACTGCGCCTCCATCCACTAAGACCTTGTTCACACCATGGGTTCCTTTGCTCGAATTGCTTCAAATGATTCTTCATGTTATGGGTGCTTTCGAAGAAGCGTTACGCTCTTGACCGTTATCCATTAGTAGCAAACTGGTTTGTGTTTCATCAAATCTATGGTATCTTCTTCCTCATGCTCTTCGATTTCGGTCTCCTGTCCAAACTCAGAAGGTAGTACAGATACCACATTGCAGTTTAAATTGAGTGAGGACTCTCCTCGATTCGAGTTATCTCTGGCATATCCTTGTCTTCTTCTGGACTTGGAGTGTAATCTTTCGATTCATCTGGTTGTGTTTCGGAGAAGAGTCTTCGACTGACTGGAGGCTTGTTTTCAGGTTGGTTGTTTATTATTGGTTTGTTGGTACTTGACATTTCTTTGTTGCTGGCCGAAGCTTCTCTTTTGTCTGCCAAGGCTTCTCTTTCAGCCTTTCGAATTCGCTGTTGCCTTCGCCATTGTGATCTAGACATGGGGTTTTTTCCTTTGTAATTCTCAAGTCTCATTTCTTCTCTCTTCGCAGTGTTAAATTGCCTCCTATACACCATGGCGTGGCGTGCATTTTCGTTGCCTTTCCATTTATCCTTCCCTATTGGTTTTGACTTGCCCCACTGTTGGTACTTCGAGGATTTTGAACGCCACCCTTCGAGCACCTTTTGGGTAAGGGCTATCAGGCTTTCGTTTTGTATGATTACCCTTGAAGTGTTGACTTATCTGACCAACCTCCTTGTGATTCCAGCATGGGGCGAACGGAATAGTTTGAATGCTCGACCATGCGGTCATCTGTGCTGAGCACCTTGGGCAAATCGGGCACTTGGTTGCCCCTTGTGATGAACTACGAACTCCAAACTCTCCCGCTCTAGGGTAGCATCCCGAATAATTGGTTGTCTTGGCGCCAATTGACTCGTTCGAGCCCTTTGTTTCCTCTCGAAATATGCGCAATCCTCTGGTTGCAGATGATCTTGCATCACGGGACATAGCATCATTTCGGCATTTCCTTGTGGCGGAGATAATCTTTGAGGTGGTATCTGCGATAGCCATCCTCCATTTTGTATTTTTCTTTTCAAGATATCTTTCCATCTCCCGCATCTCGAGCAGGTCTCTCCATGTCCACCATATTGACATCTACATCTTTCCATCATCCCCATCCTGATGGTTTGATATCTTCGATTCGAATCTTCAAACTCTCTGGGGCAGAGTACTTTACTAAGTAATCAAATTTTCCACTGGGTTCCCCTAAGGTATCCCAAACTTTTTCCTGAGGAATGCTACCATCTCCATCTTCCCTTTTGTATCATCATCTCCCCATCCTGTGGGCTTGACATCCTCGATTGGGATCTTGAACTCTTTGGAGCAGAATATTTTACGAGATAATCAAACTTCCCACTGGGTTCTCCCAAGGTGTCCCAGATTTCTTTTTGAGGGGATTTGGTTTCGTGATCTTTCTCTCCAATTTTAACCTTAGGCCTTGTGGCTGTGTCAAATTATACGGTCTTCTGGCCCTCGTGCTGGATTTCTTCGAAACACGGATGGCATTGTTTCGTTCAAGCCTCTAGTTGTTTGTGGATGTCCTCATTGACTCCATTATTGACCGTAACACCCACTTTCACTTTCAGTGCTTTCTTCTTTCAATGTAGTGGCTTCCACCATATTGATTTCTCCAATGCACGAAGGCTCGGAGTAGTTGGTGTCTGCAATATCCAGAGGGTCTTCATCCACTTTCATTTTTGGTTTGTCAGCAAACTTTAATCTGCCTTCCTTAATTGCGTTTTGAATCAAATCCTTGAAAAGAAAACACTGTGAGGTTTTGTGGCCTAGAAAACTATGATATTTACAAAACCCTCTTTTCTTTCTTTGATCTAAAGGAGGTATTTTGACATTTGATGGCACAATTAACTGGCCATCTTTGACAAGCAAATCGAAAATCTCATCACACTTTGTCACATCGAAGGTATATACCTTCTTTGGGAATTTATCACTTTTCTCATTTTCAACAATTTCTTTCCCTTTTGTGGGAACTAATAGTTTACAAGAGTAAGGTGGAGCCTATTTTAACTCAGCGAGATCTATTTCGACCTCTTCGAATTCAGGATAGTCTTCGACTTCCTCAGTTTCGACATAGGAAACTTTTTCTTTCTTATTACTTTTGAAAGCCCTGGCCTTTTCGATCTTTAGTCTTTCGACTTGTCGAACCCTATCTGCTAACTGAGCCATATCCCTCAGGTATTGTGTGTCTAACTTCTTTCGAATAGAATAGTCCAGGCCACCAGCAGCCATTTCGACTAACTCATGTTCAGGGACTACTGTGAAACATCTAGATTTCAAGAGCCTAAACCTATTTAAGTACTCATCTATGGGTTCAGTAAACTTCCTCTTAACACTTGCTAGTTCCTTTAGACTTATCTTGGATTGTCCCATATAGAATTGTTCATGGAATAACCTCTCCAAGAGGGTCCAAGTGTCTATGGATCCCGGAGGCAAAGTGGTAAACCATGTGAAAGCATTCTTAGTGAGGGAACTTGGGAAATATTTAATCCTAAGGTTCTCATTATTTGTTATGTCTCCTGCTTCGGTCAGATATCTGGCTATATGTTCGACCGTTGATTCATTGGTATCTCCAACAAACTTTGTAAACTTAGGGATCTTGTATCCCCTTGGTAAATCAGTATGCATTACATAATCTGCTATAGGGGAGGCATAATTTGGCCTTCTAATCCCTGTATTAATACCGTTTTGGGCCATAATCCTCTCTATCATGGTGGTTAGGTTATTTTCTGCCAAGATATTGTCATTTCGAACTCTATGGACAACTGCATCAGCATCTTGGTTTCGACCCACCATGACAACTCCTCTAGGTTGTTCTTCTCGAAACACTGGGGCTTCTAATCTTTCGACCCTTGCCCCTGGTTCCATCATTCCCCTTTGTGGTTCCTCTCGAATCACTGGGGCATCTAATCTTTCGACCCTTGCTAGTGGTTCTATCAATCCCCTTTGTGGTTCTTCTCGAATCATTGGGGCATCTACCCTTTGTGCCCTTGCCCTCAAATTAACCCCCTATCTAACTGGCCTATAAGGTGGGTCATCAGCAACTTGTTCGATGATAGGTATGTTCGCTCGAACCAATGCATGGTTCTGCCTACGCCTCTCTGGCGGAGCGAAGAAATCTACTATTCGACTCATATTATCTGCGTTTTCTCTGTTTGTCACAGTTACATTTTGCACTATTGGGGCAAAGATTTCTTGCATAGTTTGCGCTAACACTCCTATCATATTATGGTTACTATCATCCATTAACTGCCTAAAAGCTATCAGATTTTCTGTGGTTAGGATAGGCAATGCACTATAACCTCGACCCTTGGTTATTTGTCATGAATTGATTAGCCCAGAACAGACCCTAATTGTGGTGGCGTGTTCAAGTCGAGTTTGTAAACACTGCCATAAAAGATGTTGGCATCCCATAAGGGGATTTTGGGTCTATTGCTATCAGCGGGTGGTCTAGTCGGTGGTGGGGTAGCGAAATGGGTTTGTACCCCTTTGTGGGACAGATCCCCAAGATACCCGATGGTCCTGTATTTCCTAGGGTCGAATTGTTTGTTGACATGCCACTTGTTCCGTTCGTGGCCATATTACTAGTCGAAATTGATGTGCATTGAAGGGATTCAAAGCAGACGCATTAGTGCTGTTCCATGTGGGCGTTTTGTTCCCCTTGTTGATTGTTTGGATTAGACATCCTATTATTTTCTTACGGGTAAGGGTTGGTTACTATTAGTTATTCTACCACTCCTAAGGTTCATATACCAACGCACTTTGTTTACTCAGAAAGAACTTTTATAATAATTATGTCTTATAATCCTTATTTTATTTTAATTTGTAACGACCAATGAGAGTCCCACCAGGTGTGCCAATTTGTTCACAGTGATTTCTGGTGAAACAACCGCTAGTCTTCCAAACTATCGAATAAGCGTTATAATTGTTATTCAATTCCTCTGGTAACTTGCAGGATCGACTAGATTGATCCTATGGGGTATTGGTCGTTTGGATAGAATTAATAACAAAATAAGTGTTCATGTTTAAGACTTGTATTTAGAGTGTTAATATATATATATATATATATCCAAAGTATTTCGATCACAATGCTAAATAACTTAATGACATGATCAAGCAAAATAACATAAAACTGATTTGAACAAGTAAACGCATAAAGGTTCGATTTGCAAAGAAATGTATAAGTGCAGGAATACTTAAATGGCTTTTAAATGTAAAAGACTTTTAATGTAAAAGCATGAATATAAAAGCATGAAATGTAAAAGACAAAAATGTAAAGACAAGAATGTAAAGATTTTCTGGAAAGTAAGAACGTTAATGTAAAGAGTTTCTGAAATATAAAAGACTTTGAAGTAAAAGAAACATTTAAATGCAAGGAAAAGTTAAATGACTTTGAATGTAAAGAATTTAAAAGACATTGATGCAAAGATAAAGGATAAACTGGAAAGATAAAGATGTTTACTGAATAATAAAAGTTTTGGTGCAATCATACGTACATCATTCGAGCATTCGTTTCCCTAGCCATGTGGTATTTTGAATGTTTCTTGAATTTTTGTACAATAGATATGACACGAAATCCTAACACTAAGACTTCTATTTATACTACTTGACCATAACGTCGGCTTATGAGATCTTGCCACGTTCGAACATGCAACAACTGCGCTTCTCTTGCTTCCACGTCTTGAACCGTCTCGCATATATTCTAACTTCCAATTATCCCTTTCGTGTTTGAATTTCAAATGCCTTGGCCACCGATTCGACCTCACTTCGGACACGACCCTACCACCACTTCAAAGCTTCCTTTATATGTATCATCATAATTGCCATTCAAGCTCCGGTTTGATACATCCATTCGAAGAGCCAATTCTTTCATTCCGAACTGTGACATTCACTTTATTCCCACGAACACTGACATCATTCCGTTTCGAGCTCAATGACTCCATTTCAAATTATATATATCAAAATCTTCAGCCAACAGTAGTGTATGCCAATGATTGAGAAATATGATTCCATGAGGCTTTCTATTGAACTTAACCATGATTAAAACTTATTCTGATTCTTGCTGATAATCCCTAATGATGAGACAAAAAGATACTCTGCTTGAAACCTTCTGTTCATGTTTTGCTTTGATTTCTAACTGTTTCCTTCTTCTTTTTGTTTCATGATCGATGATGAGCTTGGGAAGTAAGGGAGGAAGTCTTGAAGATTGAAGAAGAAAGTTTTGGAGGGAACTTGAAGAAAAGAATATGAAGACCTTACTAGAAAAATCTAAGACTTAGGATAGGAACCATTCAAATTGTTTTGTAAAGACTTAGAATTTGTAATTAGAAGGCTTGGAAATTGAATATTTGTGACAATACTTTAGAGAAAGTATGTTTGAAAGTATAAGTCTTTTTTATAACATCTTGTAGACTTGTATGGCAGCATGAAGATAGACCTTAGGACTAATTAAAGCTCTTTCATTGAGAAATTTATGGGATTTAAGTCCAAAAGCTTTAACCTTGTAAGAAATTTTAATATAGTAGCTCGAGACCCTTTTTTAACAAAAATCTTAATGGAAATGGAACGGTTACTCATATATTGGTGTACTATATTGCTTTCCCATTTTGAACTTGTTTTGCTTTTTACAACTTGTATCTTGAAAAATGTACATGGTAGACCAATAGGTAACTAGAATTCAACTACTCCAAGTCGTGATTCTTCCATTTCTGGTTAGGTGGCCACATATTCATGAAGTTAAGTTTGAAAATAGGAAGAAGAAAAGACTTCTATTATGACATGGGCATGGTGATGTGTGAGCTAACAAACCGAGATATACAATATCAAACTAGCGTAAAATAAAGTTCCAAGTATGTCAATTTGCAATGCCTCTTTGCTAACCAAGTCAAATTTAAACACCTCCTCATCTGAACCTCTTGAAGCAAAGATCTACAAATCAAATGCAATCATCACCCTCGAATTTTTTTGCATGATAATTTGATCTTAAGAATGAATTTTTCTCTCTGGAAATCAAAGGTTGACATTTCAAATCATTTGTTCTTATCTGAATTCTAAATCCCGACTAAACCAACCTCTTACCATCAGGTGTTGAATTCAAAGTCAAGATTAATAAAATTGTACCACAAGCAAAGAAAAATGTCCAATTCCTAATGGATGAACACAAACAATAAGTACCAGCATTGAGGACCAACTCACACAAAGTTTATGATAGGGGATTGGTCATAAACAGAAATTGCTGTCATGTAGTTAAACTTTCACATTGAAGAACTTTCAATTTGAAATTTAAGACCACACTTCAATCTTGACTTAAAGTAGTGAAAATGCATGTTTGTATGTAATTGGACTAAGATCAACAATGATGCAGGATATGACCAAATGAAAAATAAAAACAGAAGGTGAGACAAATTTTGGGGTATGACACATAAGCACCCTCAACTATGCTTATTTTGGAGCCAACCTAAATGGGGAGGGCATGCCCGTTTGTCACTCATATATATAGTTTCATATTGGTAACAATTGTCTCATGGAATCGATGTTGAAAGACCCTATAGAATGAAATTTGACAATTTTTTTAGACTTTATAATCTCTAATCAAGTATATTTCTAAATCAAGTTCATCTCAAATTTCGAAGGTACTATAACTTTTTTTGTGTGGACAATTGTCTCAATAAACTAATATTAATAAATTTAATCGTCTATTTGATTGGATTATCCTTAGATATTTGATTGATCTCAATTGATGATACTAAGACACAACCACTTAGTAAATTTAAAGTTCCTAAGTCGTTCTTCGATTACAGTTGACATAGAAAAATGTCAAATAAATCTTACAAATAGGATAGATAGATTAATTTCAAATATACCATGGAAGTGAAAGGATTAGTCCTCAACCGAGACCCAAACATAAAAACATAGTTCTTCCGAATCTATTTGTCACTCATATCCCCATCCATCCATTTAAGGTGGTAAAATAAATAACCGTACCTACCAACTTTAACAAATTGTCATAGAATCAAACTCTTAATAATTGTTGAAGGATAGTAAATATACTAATCAACCTTTGATACTACATGTGAGCAACCTGTTTGACAACAACTGTCATCTACTTCCAAATTTAACCATATTAGTTGTCTTTTTATTGGCAAAATATATCATGATTAAAGCCATGATATAATTTTATTGGTGTTGTGTTAGTTCGTGTGATTGAAATGTGTATGGTCCATAAACACGTGCAAATCATGACATTGTCTTCATGTAATTATGATGTATTTCAACCGTGTGGGCTCCATGCTACGATCATGCGACCAAACTTTACCTCTCTCACATTGTCCTCTCTCTTTGTCCCAATCATTTTGTTATGAAAAAAAAAAAATTTAATCAAATAATCTAGACTTAATTTATATTTGGTTTAACTTTTAGATGATATAATTTATATTTGGTTTAACTTTTGGATGATATAAAAGTAATTTTAGAAGAGTAAAATTGATTTTAGAATTATTTTAAAATGGTTGATTTTTTTAAAGTAGAATTAATTTATCTTCAAAATTAATTCTATTTAAATTAAAAATTTAGAATTTTTGAGTTTAAACATAGTTTTTAAATTAAAATTTATTTTTATATAAATTTATTTAAATATAAATTATTTAATCTTGAACTTACTTTTGACTAAAATTAATTGTACAAAATCAACTCATTCAAACTTAATTCTTTTTATCGAAGAACAAACAAACACTTAATATTTTTTATGTTAATTTTTTAATTTTATTTTTTTCTTAACTTAAAAAGTTTTATAGTACTCTTTTAACTCTTAAAAAAGTATAATGTTAATTCCTTTTATATAACTATTGATAAAAAATCTAAAAAAATTAACTGTTAAGTAGACAAAAATGACTAATACAAACATTAAAAAATAAATATTAAAATTTTTAAGTTAGAAAAAATAAAATAAACCTTAAAACCAATATATGGAATCCAAATAATATTAAATCAATAATTTAATGTGTATATACTCATATTTGAAAGAGAGAAAAAAATCAAATACAAGCTAGGTCATAATCAAACGCATTCTCGACTTGTCTTATGTGGTGCTAAAAGTTCTGCATGATTAGATGAAGTTGTTGTTATTGTTTGTTTAACCGATCTCCATAAAATAGATGTACCATCACATGTAAACAAATAACTTATTTGTGATCTAACATTGTGAGGACCTGATAAGTAACTTGCATATGCAAACCTGTTAATTCGAGTTTGGATATTTTGGTATAAAACAAATCTGTGTCTATTGTACCTCTAAGATAACAAAGTATATGTTTAACTTCGTTCCAATGTCTTTGTGTAGGTGAAGAACTGTATCTTGCTAATAAATTGACCGTAAATGATATATCAAGACGTGTACAATTAGCAAGGTACATCAATGCTCCAATCACACTAAGATATGGTGCTTCAGGACCAAACAATTCTTCATCCTTTTCACAAGGTCTAGAAGGATCTTTCTCTACATCTAATGATCAAACAGCCATTGGAGTAGACAACGGGTGACATTTGTCCATACGGAAGCGTTTTAACACCTTTTCTATATAGCCTTCTTAATGTACAAATATTTCTTTTTTCAAATACTCAATTTGTAAGCCTAGACGTAATTTTGTCTTTCCTAGGTCCTTTATCTCAAACTCTTTCTTTAAACAATTCATAGCTTTTGGAAGCCCTTTAGGAGTTCCAATAATATTTACGTCATCAACATAGACAACTATTAT